>SJYT01039160.1:0-16923 GCA_006410635.1 Cephalophus harveyi
AAAAAAAAAAAAAAAAGAAATGCATTTTGTTTTTTCTTGCTCACTCCATTTCCAGTCCCAGAAATAAATATTTTTAACAGCTTTGGGCGTATCATTCTAGAACTGTTTTGGAGTACTTATTCAAATCACCACAAACAAATATGCATTAAAAAAATTGAATTAACCATTATATGGTTCAGCAATCTACTTTTTTCGACTCTGACACAGACATATTAACACATCTAGAAGGACCACATTAAATTTAATAGATCCATGGTTTGAAATGTTAGAAAATTTGTTTTACCATTCTGCTATTGATTAATATTTAGTTATTCGCTATGGGGTCACAAAGAGTTGGGCACACCTGAGCAATTAACACTCATCTGATGTAATTTTATGAGCAAATGTAATTTTTATCATAACATTTACTTTTTCTATAATTTGCTATAATGTTGGCAGAGGATATATTTGTACATACATCTTTATGTATACATGATAGAGAGATATCTGTAGGATGTTTTCAAAAGTGAAATAATGGAAATTAAGGAAGTGAACACTTAAAATTTTGATGAATATTGAAAAATTACTCTTCAGGAAGGTCATATGAGTACTGTACAAGAGTGTTCACTTCTTTATACCAACACTACCACTGAATAAACTCCACTTTTATAAGTTTTGCCTTATTTATAGACATTACAGTTTGCATTTCTTTAATTATTAAACATCTTTCTGTATTTTAGTCCTTTGCATTTGTTCTTCTCTGAATTGCCCGTTTATAATCTCCCCTCTGCTATTACCCTATGTATTTTTTGAAATGGATTTGGAGAGATTCTTTATATCTTAAATGCTTTTTATATATAAAATCTTTTTTTTTGTTTGTTCGTTTGCAAATATTTTCTTCTAGTCAATCACTTCCATTCAAAATTTTGTTTATATGTCTCTTGCCAAAGAAAAGTTCTAAATTTATATGTAGTCATTCCCGTCCAGCTCTTTATGATTTGGAAATGTGATGTCATGCTTTATGAAATCATGGAAGAGACTCTGGCACCAGTGATAGCTGATGGATCCTTAACAACTAACTGATATAGTCAAGCATCTGATCCTCTGTGACAAGCATCTGAAACCTCTATGATGGTTTCTCATGTCATGTACTGGGGTGAATGCTGAGTAAGATACAGTCCCTGCCCTCAGAAAGCTTAGTCTATAGTGTGACATGGATGCTCAAAGTAACTTATAAACTAGAAGTTCAGTGCTACATTAGGAATGAGTACAGAGTGCAGAACTCCCAGAGTATACTCAAACTCTTGTCCATTGAGTTGGTGATGCCATCCAACCATCTCATCCTCTGTTGTTACCTTCTCCTCCTGCCCTCTATCTTTCCCAGCATCAGGGTCTTTTCCAATGAGTCAGCTCTTCGCATCAGATGGCCAAAGTATTGGAGTTTCAGCTTCAACATCAGTCCTTCCAATGAACACCCAGGACTGATCTCCTTTAGGATGGACTGGTTGGACTTCCTTGCAGTCCAAGGGACTCTCAAGAGTCTTCTCCAACACCATAGTTCAAAAGCATCAATTCTTTGGCACTCAGCTTTCTTTATAGTCCAATTTTCATATCCATCCATGACTACTGGGAAAATCGTGGCCTTGACTAGATGGACTTTTGGTGGCCAAGTAATGTCTTTGCTTTTGAATATGCTGTCTAGGTTGGTGAGAACTTTCCTTCCAAAAGTAAGCATCTTTTAATTTCATGATTGCAGTTATCATCTGCAGTGATTTTGGAGCCCCCAAAGTAAAGTCAGCCACTGTTTCATCTGTTTCCCCGTCTATTTGCCATGAAGTGATGGGACCAGATGCCATGATCTTAGTTTTCTGAACGTTGAACTTTAAGCCAACTGTTTCATTCTCCTCTTTCACTTTCATCAAGAGGCTTTTAAATTCTTCTTCACTTTCTATCATAAGGGTGGTGTCATCTGCATATCTGAGGTTATTGATATTTCTCCCAGCAATCTTGATTCCAGCTGTGCTTCTTCCAGCCCAGCGTTTATCATGATGTACTCTGCATATAAATTAAATAAGCAGGGTGACAATATACAGCCTTGACATACTCCTTTTCCTATTGGGAACCAGTCTGTTGTTCCATGTCCAGTTCTGTTTCTTCCTGACTTGCATATAATGGTTCTTATGTGTATTCTTGCTGTCTCTTTTCAATATCTTCTGCTTCTGGCAGGGCTCTGTTTTTGTTATCTGAAAAATATATGCAAGTTCTTCCAGAGACTTTGATAGATCTCTCTCTCTCCCCACAGCTTCCTCCCTGTCCCCATCTTTCTCTCCATGGGAGTGCACACACTCTTACGTGCAGGTGTACCTTTGGCAATTGTGGCAGGATGACTTATTGAAAAATTCATGTGATTTTTTTCTGTTTTTTGCCTTCTGGAATTTAAAGAAAATCAATGGTGGGCTCTCCCTTCTCATTTTAGAGATTCTACAACCCTAAATAAATAATATTGCTTGTAAGCGATCTCTTTTTGTGTTTTATGAGAATTCAAGTTCACTGAAGATGCTTTCTGAAGTGTTTCAGGGAGAAGGGCAGGGGAGCAAGAATAGGAAGAGCAGAAACGAGGGACAATTTCTAAATCAGAAACGTGGTCAGAGACGACGATTTCTCAGCACTTTTCTCAAGTGTTAGCACCTGATGTACATGGTGAAATGTCCCAGTAAGACCTTAGCTGACAGAAGCCTTTGTGTAGCTGTTGGAGTGGGCAAGAACCCTAGCTTCAGAATTTCTGTGATCTCTGTTACTCCTTGGAAAAGAAAAGTCTGCCCACCATAGGGAAGCCTCAGGGATCAGAACAGTGTGAAGCCTGAAGCAAGGATCAAGGAGCTATGACAATCTGAAAACATGTCTGGCTATAGATTCTACCTTCCAAAGGTGGTCTGAACAGTATCTCCAACCCCACCTGCTCTTCTCCAGTGTGGCCCTGACCCTAGCTGCCACCCTCCATTAAGGGGAGGGGTCTTCTCTCTCTCCCCTTGAATCTGGCCTGACCTAGAGATTTGCATGTAACCAGAAGAAGTCTTGTAGCTTCTGTTCTGGTTCTCCAGACACCCCTTACAGGGAAGCTCCACCTCAGAATTTAGCCCAGGTCCTGAACATGCAGATGATGAAACCTCTAGAGAATTCTAGACCCCAACCATTCAAATCTTCCCATCAGAATCCACAATCACTGTGGGGGCAGAGACAAGTATACCTTTGGCCTTGACTGATTTCTCAACAACAGAATTTATAAGTAGGACAAAAAGTCATTTTTACGCCACTGAGTGTTATTTTATGTCACTAATAAAAAATATATCTTCATTGAGGTATAATTTATAAACCATAAAATCCACCTATTTAAAGCAAACAGTTTAATGTATTTTTGTAAAACAAAAAGTTGTCACCACAATTTTAAGACAAGTTCATCACCCAGAAATTTCCATTGTGCTTTTTGAAGTCAGTTTTCACTCCTAACTCTAACCCTGGGCAACTTTAGATCTGTTTTCTGACTCTGTAAGTTCCTCTTTATCTAGAAATTTAATATAAATGAAATTATATAATGTCTTTTGTATCTTACATTGCTACATTTTAGGATAGTTTTTTTATGTAGCAATAGATAACTAGAACAATTCCCCTCCCCTTTTCTAGGTATTGCATGAACTCTTTGGAAAATTGTACTCTGAAGGAGGGAAAGGGCACCCCAATAATGGTTGAGGTTGGCTGTCCCTTTAGGCTAATTTAATTGATTTTTTAAAAATTGGCATGTGATTGTTCCTGTCTGTCTACTGGTAGACTAGCATTCATTCATAATATGATGATGTCAAATGGCTGATGCATTTCTAGAGAAAAATCTAAGAGCTCCTTATAGTTCCATGAAATTCAAGTAGCCGAAGAATGTAGTTAGCAGACTAGCTGCCATTTTCCCCACCTCATGAGCTGCCTATATGTAGAAAATGCAGCAATTATTATTCACCATCTTTCTTATACCATCTGTTGCTTCATTTCTCTATTTCAGTGTTGTACATGGTAATGAAAGTCACTGCAACAAGTGGGAAGAGAAGCTCTTGTGCTTCCATATTTTCAGTCAATTCTGGACTTAAAATTCCTTAGTGGCCTGAGGAACTTATTCTTTGCCAATCCAAATATCAAGACATCTAAAAGGAAGGATTGGATAGACAAATGAACTGCCATTGAGATGTTCCTTATGTATAGGATGCTGATGATAAACATCTTGAAGATAAAATCTATGGGAAAAGGAGTGACGAGAGACAGAGATAAAGTCAGAAGAGCATCCAAGAAACCTAGAGGCAAAGATAGGAAAGATCAATAAAAGACATTCAATCTGTGCTCACCTCCAGTTGGCATGCATGGACTCTAGCATATACAAGGAAATGCACAGGTAAATGGAGTTCTTCCCAAAACTTCCAGGGAGGGCACTCGTGCCTTCCCTTAGTAACTCAGTGCTATTTAAAAACAATAAAGGAAGAATATTATTGACATGGACTATGTTCTTTGTTTAATGGAACCCTCATTTCTCAAACTGGTTTGAGTATTTTTGTTGGTTTCTCTCAGATACTTTAGTGCTGCCTCAGTGAAATTAATGTTTTCTTTTTAAGTTTTAGATCTCTGCAGAAGATGCCATTTATGCAGCTATTTGCTACTGGGGAGGAGGACACCTAAATTCAGTTATAGAATATGTGGACTGGATTATGATACATCAAGGAATCCAGGATAGCCCCATAGATAGTGAGGGCAATTATGAATTATTATAACATTAAGTGAGTTTTCAGCTGGATAGAGGATTGTGTGCTGTGTGCTCAGTCACTCAGTCATGTCTGACTCTTTGTGACTTTATGGACTGTAAAAAATTCATGGGATTTTTCAGGCAAGAATACTGGAGTGGGTTGCTATTTTCTCCTCCAGGAGATCTTTCTGACCCAGGGATTGAACCCAGGTCTCCTGTGTCTCCTGAACTACAGGTAGATTCTTTATCCTGAGCCATCAAGAAAGCCCAGGTAGAGGATTGTATGTGTATTCTTCTCTCTTTGGAAGAACCAACTCAAAAGGAGGTTACAGATTTTTGGAGAGTCTTTGTCCTCTAACTCTTGTCTTTGTTGTGGTTAAGCTTCATTGAGGTATAATAGAATTGGTATGCAAAATTGGCACATATTTAATATATACATTTTGATGAATTTGACATATGTATATATCCATGATACCATCACTATGATCAAGTACTATATATACCTATGAATTCCTAAAATTCCATTGCATTCTTTTGAGTGTGTGTATTAAGAAGGTTTACATGAGCTCTATCCTCTGAAAATGTATGCAATGCCATATTGTTCACTCTAGGTACTATGCTTTAAAGATCTCTAGAATTTATTCATCTTGTATAACTAAAACTTTACACTCACTGAGCAAAACTTCCCCATTTCCTCCTTTCTCCCAACTGTCAACCATCATCTATTTTCTGCTTCTATGGGTTTGACTATTTTAGATATCTTATAAAGTGAAATCATGTAGTGTATGTCTTTCTGTGACTGGTTTATTTCACTTACAATGTTCTCTAAATGCATCCATGTTGTCACAAATGGTAGGATTTCCTTCTTTTAAAAGCTGAATAATATTGTTTTATCCAGGGTATTGTGAATAATGCTGGAATGAAAATGTGGGTGTAGATATCTCTTTGAGAACCTGACTTAAGTTCTTTTGGATATATACCCAGAAATGAGATTGCTGGATTCCATTGGCAGTCTTATTTTTAATTTTTTTGAAGAACCTCCATACTGTTTTTTATAATGGGTCCAAAAGTGTATTCTACAGTTTCACCAATAGTGTATAAAGGGTTACAATTTCTCCACATTCTCACCAACATCTATTTATATATTTATTTATAAAAACCATCCTAACCACATCTCAATGTGGTTTTGATTTGCATGTCCCTGATGATTAGTAATATTGCATACCTTTTTATTTATCTGGTGGACATTTGTATGTTTTCTTAGGAGAAATGTCTATCCAAATCCTTCATCCAATTTTTTAAAAGCTTATTATTTATTTATTTCTTATTGAGTTTTAGGAGATTCTTATATATTTTATATCTTAATCTCTAATCAGATAAATGACTTACAAATATTTTCCCCCATATATATGTGACCTTTTTGCTCTGTTGAGTTATAGAAGCTTTTTAGTTTAATGTAGTCCCACTTGTATATTTTATGTTTTGTTGCCATGATTTTTGTGTCAAATCCAAGCCGTCATTGCCAAGACCAATGTCAAGAAGGTTTCTTCCAATGTTTTCTTTGAGAAGACTTACAGTTTCACACCTTACATTTAAGTAGTAATTCATTTTGAATTAATTTTCATGTATGAAGTAAGATACAGGTCTAATTTCATTCTTTTGCATGTGGTTACTGTTTTCCCAGAACCATTTGTTGAAGAGACTATCCCTTCTGCCGTGTGTGCCCTTACACCTTTGTTGAAGATTAGTTGATCATATTCTCATGGGCTTACTTTTGGGATCTCTATTTTATTTCATTGGTCTATGTGTCTGTATTTATGCCAGTACTGTACTGTTTTAATTACTGTAGCTTTGTAGTATATTTTGGAATTGGGAAGTATGATGCCACTAACTCTATTCTTTCTCAAGATCACTTTGGCTCTTTGGGGCTTTTTATGATCCCTGTGAAAAATGTTTTCTATTTCTATAAGAAATGCATTGGAATTTTATTGACTGTCTAGTTTGTTTTAGGTAGTATAGGCACTTTTACCATAATAATTCTTTCAATCCATAAACATGGAATATGCCATGATCTGAATGTGTCTCTCTTCCTTCTCGTCCCCCCAGTTCATATGTTGAAATCCTAACCCCAAGGTGATGGTATTAGGAAGTATGACCTTTGGGGGTGTAATTTGGTCATGAAGGTAGAGCTCTCAATGAATGGGATTAGTGCCTTTATAAAAAAGGCCCCACAGAGCTGGTTTGTTTCTTCTACCATGTGAGAACACAATGAAAAGTTAGCAGTATTCAAACAGAAGAGGACTTTACTGGAACCTGAACATACTGGCACCCTGCTTTTGTACTTCTAGTCTCCAGAACTGTTAGAAATAAATTTCTGTTGTTTATAAGCAACCCAGTTTGTGGTATTTTGTTACAATGGCCTGAGAGTACTAAGACAGAATGTCTTTCCATTTATATATGTCTTTTATCAGTGTTTTATAGTTTTCAGGGACTTCCCTGGTGGCTCAGACGGTAAAAGCCTCTGTCTACAATGCGGGAGACCCGGGTTCGAGCCCTGGGTTGGGAAGATTCCCTGGAGAAGGAAATGAAGTCTTTCACCTCTTAGGTTAAGTTAATTTCTAAGTGAAGGAAAAGAAAAAAGACTCAAATAAATAACATTAGAAATAAGACAGGAGATATTACAACTGATTACACAGAAATATAAAGGATCTTAAGATACAGTAATGAACATTTCAGTTCAGTTCAGTTCAGTTAGGTCGCTCAGTCATGCTTGACTCTTAGTGTCTCCATGAAGTTTGAGTCTTTCACCTCTTAGGTTAAGTTAATTTCTAAGTGAAGGAAAAGAAAAAAGACTCAAATAAATAAAATTAGAAATAAGACAGGAGATATTACAACTGATTACACAGAAATATAAAGGATCGTAAGATACAGTAATGAACATTTCAGTTCAGTTCAGTTCAGTTAGGTCGCTCAGTCATGCTTGACTCTTAGTGTCTCCATGAATCGCAGCACACCAGGCCTCCCTGTCCATCACTAACACCTGGAGTCTACGCAAACCAGTGTCCATCAATTCGGTGATGCTATCCAGCCATCTCATCCTCTGTAGTCCCCTTCTCCTCCTGCACCTAATCTCTCCCAGCATCAGGGTATTTTCCAATGAGTCAACTCCTTACATAAGGTGGCCAAAGTATTGGAGTCTCAGCTTTAGCATCAGTCCTTCCAATGAACACCCAGGACTGATATCTGTCTATCTGATCTAGTCCTTTAAATCTATTTCTCACTTCCACTGTATAATCATAAGGGATTTGATCTAGGCCATACCTGAATGGTCTAGTGGTTTCCCCTCCTTTCTTCAATTTAAGTCTCAATTTGGCTGTAAGAATTTCATGATCTGAGCCACAGTCAGCTTCCAGTCTTGTTTTTGCTGACTGTATAGAGCTTCTCCATCTTTAGCTGCAATGAATATGATGAACCTGATTTTGGTGTTGACCATCTCGTGTTGTCCATGTGTAGAGTCTTCTCTTGTGTTGTTGGAAGAGGGTTTTGCTATGAACACATACATGCTAACAAATTGGAACCCCAGCAGTGGCCACAGGACTAGAAAAGGTCAGTTTTCATTCCAATCCCAAAGAAATGCAATGCCAAAGAGTGCTCAAACTACCGCACAAATGCACTCATCTCACACGCTAGTAAAATAATGCTCAAAATTCTCCAAGCCAGGCTTCAGCAACATGTGAACCGTAACTTCCAGATGTTCAAGCTGGTTTTGGAAAAGGCAGAGGAACCAGAGATCAAATTGCCAACATCCGCTGGATGATAGAAAAAGCAAGAGAGTTCCAGAAAGACATCTATTTCTGCTTTATTGACTATGCCAAAGCCTTTGACTGTGGGGATCACAGTAAAGTGTGAAAAATTCTTCAAGAAATGGAAATACCAGACCACCTGACCTGTCTCTTGAGAAATCTATATGCAGGTCAGAAAGCAACAGTTAGAACTGGACATGAAACAACAGATTGGTTCCAAATAGGAAAAGGAGTACGCCAAGGCTGTATATTGTCACCCTGCTTATTTAACTTA
Organism: Cephalophus harveyi; assembly: GCA_006410635.1. Classification (NCBI taxonomy): domain Eukaryota; kingdom Metazoa; phylum Chordata; class Mammalia; order Artiodactyla; family Bovidae; genus Cephalophus; species Cephalophus harveyi. Next base: position 8,834 of record SJYT01039160.1, read on the forward strand.
TATACAGAGTACATCATGAGAAATGCTGGACTGGAAGAAGCACAAGCTGGAATCAAGATTGCCAGGAGAAATATCAATAACCTCAGATATGCAGATGACACCAGCCTTATGGCAGAAAGTGAAGAAGAACTAAAAGGCCTCTTGATGAAAGTGAAAGAGGAGAGGGAAAAAGTTGGCTTAAAGCTCAACATTTGGAAGACTAAGATCATGGCATCTGGTCCCATCACTTCATTGGAAATAGATGGGGAAACAGTGGAAATGTTGCAGGAAAGGGGACCCCCTCCAGGGCCCGAAACTGGGCTCTTGTCTAACACTCAGAAATGAATTGTCTGAGGAGACACATGTGCTGACAAAGCAAGAGATTTTATTGGTAAAGGGCACCTGGGTGGAGAGCAGTAGGGTAAGGGAACCCAGGAGAACTGCTTTACTGTGTGGCTCGCAGTCTCGGGTTTTATGGTGATGGGATTAGTTTCCAGGTGGTCTTTGACCAATCATTCTAATTCAGAGTCTTTCCTGGTTGCGCATGCATTGCTCAGCCAAGATGGATGCTAGCTAGAGGGATTCTAGGAAGTGGACGGACACCTAGTGTCTTGTTTCGACCTTTCTGAACTCTTCCTGTTGGTGGTGGCTTATTAGTTCCATATTCCTTATCAGGATCTCCTGTCATAAAACAGCTCATGGAAATGGTTACTATGGTGCCTGGCCAGGGTGGGCGGTTTCAATCAGTGTGCTTCCCCTAACAGAAACAGTGGCTGAGTTTACTTCGGGGGGCTCCAAAATCACTGCAGATGGTGACTGTAGCCATGAAATTAAAAGACATGTACTCCTTGGAAGGAAAGTTATGACCAAACTAGACAGCATATTAAAAAGGAGAAACATTACTTTGTTAACAAAAGTCTGTCTAGTCAAGGCTATGGTTTTTCCAGTGGTCATGTATGGATGTGAGAGTTGGACTGTGAAGAAAGCTGAGCGCCAAATAATTAATGCTTTTGAACTGTGGTGTTGGAGAAGACTCTTGAGAGTCCCTTGGACTGCAAGGAGATCCAACCAGTTCATCCTAAAGGAGATCAGCCCTGGGTCTTCACTGGAAGGACAGAGGTTGTAGCTGAAACTCCAATACTTTGGCCACCTGATGCAAAGAGCTGACTCATTGGAAAAGACCCTGATGCTGGGAAAGATAGAGGGCAGGAGGAGAAGGAGAGGATGAGATGGTTGGATAGCATCACAGACTCTATGGACATAAGTTTCGGGAAACTCCGGGAATTGGTAATAGTCAGGGAGGCCTGATGTGCTGTGGTCAATGGGTTGCAGAGTCGGACACAGCTGAGCGTCTGAACTCAACTGAACTGATATACATATAAGAAATCAGTATGTTGTACACCTGAAACTAATAAAATGTTATAGGTCAAAAATTTTTTTTTAATGGATTCTACAAAATGCAGAACATTAGAATTTAAAAATATAGTTGTGTTGTTTCTCCATTTTAAAGGGAAAAAAAAGAGCTATATTAATATATTTGGTCTTTGTCTCTGTTTCTGGAACAGAACTCCTAAAATGTTTGGAATTTCCCGTGATAAGAACAATAAGGTGTCTTTTGTTACGCGAATGAGGTGGTAATCTCTCCTTCACACACACAGTCTGCAACTCCAGGGAGGGGAGACTGGCTAGATGAATCCAGCCACCAAGGGCCAGTGATTTAACCAGTCATGCCTCTGTAATGAAGCTTCATACAAACCCCAGTGAACAGAGTTTCGGGGAGAATGATGTGCTAAAAGAGAGCAGGGAAGCTTCTCACCCTTTCCTCAAACCTTGCTCTGCATATCTTCCATTTGACTATTCCTCAATTGTATTCTTTAATAATAAGCCTTTAATTTAGTAAGTAAAAGGTTTATCTGAGTTTTGTGAGTTCCCCTAACAAATTCATTGAACCTGAGAATGACATTGCTGGAACCACAAATCTATTGCTGGTGAATGAGAAGCACAGATGACAACCTGTGACAATCTGAAGTGGGGAGGGGTAGTCTTGGAGATCTGAGCCCTTAGCCTTTGGAATCCTAGGCTATCTCTGTTAGGGGAAGAACTGACTGAAACCGCCCACCCTGGCCAGGCTCCCTAGTAACAATTTGCATGCTGCTGCTGCTGCTAAGTCACTTGAGTCGTGTCTGACTCTGTGCGACCCCACAGATGGCAGCCCATCTGGCTCTTCTGTTCCTGGGATTCTCCAGACAAGAACACTGGAGTGGGTTGCCATTTTTTTCTCCAATGCATGAAAGTGAAAAGTGAAAGTGAAGTCGCTCAGTCATGTCTGATTCTTCACAACCACACGGACTGCAGTCCACCAGGCCCCTCCATCCATGGGATTTTCCAGGCAAGAGTACAGGAGTGGGTTGCCATTGCCTTCTCCAAACGATTTGCATGAGCTGTTTTACAACAGGAGGTCCTGGTAAGGAACTCGGAGCTAATAAGCCACCACCAATTGGAAGAGTTCGGGGCAGAGTAGTTCTCTTGGGTTGCCTTACCCTGCTACTCTCTGCCCAGGTACCCTTTTCCAATAAAGTCTCTTGCTTTGTCAGCACGTGTATCATCAGACAATTCTTTTCCAAGTGTTAGATAAAAGCCCACTCTTGGGGCCCTGGAGGGGGCCCCCAATCCTACAACAACTGATGACCACAAAGAGACCCCCATTTTTACTGTGGCTGACATCCTGATACTCCGGATACTCCAGGACCAGCTCATCTGCCAATGGACCTGACCCAGTGGCTGCAACTGGGAACTATTTGTCCCTGGTCTCCTCCTGACGCAGACAACTGGCCAGAGTGCACCGAGTGGGTAAGGAACAAGAGATTTTGTTGACCCCTTTTATCTCACTCCTCTTTTCAATGCCTCCTATCCTATCCTAAGTTTTTCCTGTACCCTGGTCCTGCATGCAGGAATCTAGTCAATGGGCCTCAGCCTGAGCTGAGGATTGGAGACTGATCACCTCCTCTTGGCAGAGAACTCAAATTCTTGTTTCGGGTCTGAGTTCCAGTCCTCCCTTCTCTGGAGGCCCAGGGAAAAGTCCTGTGACACTTGGGTATCTGCAGGTGGCAGGAGATGTCTATAAGGCCACCCCTTTTCTTTTCTTTCTCTCCTCCACTTTTAGACCTCTTTTCTCTCTCCATGCCTTCTCTTTCAACCTGGCCTCTTTTCCTCTCTTTGAAGACCCAAGGTATTTCTGTTTACTCTGTGTTTCGATACTCAGACCTGAAGTTCTGGATCTTTATAAGAGATTTTCTGAGAGGCTACGCTCTCTCCTCCCCATCAATTGTACTTTCTGTTCTTGGGGAGGTAATCAGGCATTAGAAGCCCTCCATCGGGTGCCCTGTTTCTATAAAAAATTCAGTCATTTAATTGAGCATTTGGCTGAATGCTTCCATGTGGAAGTGATTGATGAGGTTCAGTATAGTTGCACCTGGTCTTGGGTGAAAATTAATACCCTACACATATGTTAACGGGTTAATTCACCTTTGGGACCAGTCCTACAGCCCTATTGATTGTGCTTACCACTGAACATTTCCTTTGGTGCATATACAATCAGGCCATTTGGGACCAGGAGAGAGCTTCCAATCTCTCTTGAGTCAGATATAGGGGCATCCACCCCAGTACTAGTCCACTGGGAACGAGATATAAACTATACAACCGTTAAAATGGGAAATAACCTAGCTTCCCTTTAGACACCCTGCTGGGTTGTCTTTTGGCCCACTGGGAGGGATACCAACTGGAAGGCCTAAAAAAGAAAAAAAAAAAAAAAAATTTTCAAATACTGTACTCAATATTGGCCTATTTACTCCCTGGGAGGAGGGGAAAAATGGCCCCAGTCGGGGTCACTTGAATTCAACACCATTTTACAACTCGGTCTATATTGCAAATGCAAGGGTAAATACAAGGAGGTTCCCTATGTCCAGGCCTTTATGGCCCTCTATCAGGATTCTGAAAAACAAGAGAAAATGTAAGCTTGAAGACTTTGATAAAGGCTCTTTCAAAGTCCTTTTGGAAGGTCTGCAAGGTCAAGGTCCCCTTGACCTTCTCTTGATCTCTTTAGCTCGGGCAGAGAGGTCACAGGGAAAGGAAGACAAGCCCAGAAGTCACGAGGCCAGGTCTGAAAGTCACAGGACCTGAAAGGATGTTGCTTACAGTTGCCTCGGCTCCACCTCCATATGTCTCTTCCCCCATGGGATTACAATCAGGAAGTAAGCTCTGCCCTCTACAGAAGGAAAGGTCATCCTTGGAAAAAATCTGCCCCCTAAGAGAGGTACCAGATGGGGAGGGGGGATCTATGCATGTTCATGTTCCTTTTTCTGTGTAAGACTTTACCCAGTGTAGGGGGCAATTTGGTACATATTCAGAGAACCCCCCAAAATTTAGCAATGAATTTGAGCATCTTAGCCTTAAGTTCTCCCCCACCTGGAGGGATATAATGGTCATCCTCACTCGGTGTTGTAATGAGGAAAAAAGCTAGAATCCTGGATCAGGCTAGAAAAGTGGCTGATGAAAGACAGCAGGTGGATGTCAGTCTGGCCCCTGTGGAAGAGGCAATCCCCTCTACAGAGCCAGATTGGTATCCCAATACAAAGGCAGGAAAGGAATCCTTAAGTCACCTCACTACTTGCCTACTACAGGGAATGACCTGGGTTGTCCGAAAGGTTGGTAATTATAAAAAGATAAAAATGTTTACAGAGAGAGAATGAAAATCCAGCCCTTTATTTGGGAAGACTCACAGAAGCCTTTAATAACTACCCAGGCAGATCTAGAAAGTATAGAAGGAAGGGTGCTGTTGGCCCATTCCTTCATAACCCAGGCAGTCCCAGACATAAAGAGAAAATTGCAAAAACTAGGAAAAGGACCAGAGACCCCAATCTCTGATTTGGTAGAAGAGGCAAATAGGCTGTTTTTGAATAGGGACCCAGAGGAGGAAGCCAAAAAGGAGCAGAAGGAAGCCTGAAAGGATAGAATAGAGAGGCAGACCCAAGCCTTGCCCCGACAATAGGCTAAAATCCTGGCCTTGATTCATCCTGCCACTCTGCGAGTCATGGGGAGAGCAAGGAAGAAAAAGGGATCTTAGAAATACACCACAGCTGAGATGCACCCAGTGTGCCTACTGCAGAGAGGATGGGCATTGGAAAGGGAAGTGTCCATATCACCCTAAGAGGAAGGCGTATGGACACCCCTACACCCGCTCCCTCTGTGTTAGTCCTGGATGACCCGGACTGATGATGCTAAGTGGCTTGAGAAAACCTGGTGAGTAGTGAGATCCAGATCACTCCTCTTGACCCTTGGGTGACTCTACAAATAGAAGGTAAGGATGTGAATTTTCTTTTGGACACGGGGGCTGACTTCTCTGTTCTTCCTTTCTGATTAGGACCTTTAGACTCCCTGACCAAAATGGTGATGGAGGTAGATGGAAAACCCCAAAGCTGAAATTATACTAAGCCCCCTCCTTAATATTGTAAGGTGGGCAATTGGCAAGGAACCCACCCCTTCTTATACACCCCTGGTTGCCCTGCTCCCCTACTGGGGAGAGATCTTCTTTGCTGCCTCCAGACCAGAGTGACTTGGGGAAAGCTAGAAGCTGATAATTTCCTTTGTCTGGTGTCTGAATATTTGCAGTCAGATGTAGAAAAGGAGGAGTCCTTCCGTTTCTTAGGTGAGGTCAATCCCCAGGTGTGGGTTGTCTCCAGCCCTGGGCTAGCCATAAATGTTCCACCAGTGAAGATTCTTCTGAGGCCAAATGCTCCCTACCCCTGGAAAAGACAATATCCCTTAAAACCAGAAGCTCTTGAAGGTCTTAGACCATTAGTTAACAAATATTGAGATATTGGAATTCTCATCACCTGTGAGTCTCCCTGCAATACTCCAATCTTGCCTGTTAAAAAACCAAATGGATCTTATCAATTCATCCAAGATCTAAGAGCTGTTAACGAAGCTGTTGTTCCCATTCACCCCACAGTCCCAAATCCATATACCCTCCTATACCAAATGCAAGGAAATGCTAAGTACTTCTCATTCTTTGTCCTTAAGGCTGCTTTCTTTTGCATTCCTCTCCATCCTAAATCCCCAAAACTCTTTGCCTTTGAGTAGTGGGGCCTGGGAACAAGGGAGGCCATACAACTTTGCTGGACTTGACTACCACAAGGGTTTAGGGACAGCCCTCATATTTTTGGGACTTCCTTGGGGAGAGAACTAAGGGAATTAACCTTAACAAACAGTAATCTAATACAGTATGTGGATGACTTGCTCATAGCTGGTCCAGATTTTACCAGCTCTCAAATGAATACTATTAAAACTTTAAATTTCCTGTATGAAAAGTGTTATCAAGTATCCCCCCCAAAAGCTCAGATTAGCTTAACCCGAGTAAAATACCTTGGATTTATAATTATGGAAGGATAAAGAATGCTCGACCCCCAGAGGAAATCCCTCACCTTAAATGTTCCATATCCCGTAATGAAAAAGCAGCTTAGGGGATTTTTAAGAATGACTGGGTTTTGCTGAGTCTGGATCCCTGGTTATGGAAAACTGGCCCGACCCCTATACGAGAAGTTAAGTGGGAAAGAGGACAAGCCGCTTGACTGGGATGAGACATGTAAGGTTGCTTTTAATGCCCTGAAAGAGTCTATCACTATAGTCCCAGCTTTAGGCCTCCCGAACCTGGAAAAGCCTTTCAGGCTCTAGGTCTCTAAAAGGATAGGAACTGCTCTTGGGATGTTAGGGCAAATGATGGAGCCTGTATTGCAACCCATAGCTTACCTCTCAAAATAACTAGGTGAGGTGGCCAGAGGGTGGCCCACTTGACTCTGGGCAGTAGTGACCACCACTCTTATGGTTAAAGAGGCATCTAAGCTGACCCTGGGTCAGCCCACCATGGTGTATATGCCTCACCAGGTGCAAGAAGTCTTAGAAACTAAAGGGGTTAGATGGATCACAGAGGGAAGGATCACCCAATACCAAACCCTCCTCCTTGACACTCCAGAAATAAAGTTAAGGGTCTATCAGACTTTAAATCCAGCCACCTTAATGCCAGATCTCCCTACTTCCCCTATGGATCACCAATGCAGACAAATCATAGACGAGTTATAGTCTTCTAGCCCTGACCTACCAGAGACATCTTTATCTGACTCAGAGGAAGAATGGCACACAGATGGCAGTAGTTTTGTAGAAAAAGGAGAGAGGAAAGCAGGATATACGGTAGTGAGCTTGGAGGAAAATAGGGAAAGTGGATCTCGTCCCTCAAGCACCTCAGCCCAGAAAGCTAAACTTTTTGCCTTGACAAGAGCTTTAGAATTAGGGGAAAGAAAGAGGATTAATATGTATATGGACTCTAAGTATGCTTTCTTCATCCTGCACACCCATGCAGCAATTTGGAAGGAGAGAGGGATGCTTAGTATTTGAAGCTCTCCTATTAAACACAAAGAGCTCATTCTCAGGCTCCTGGAGGCAGTCAAACTTCTGCTGAATTAGCTGTCATCCACTGCAAGGGTCACCAAAAGGGGCAAGGAAAGGAGGCCCAGGGAAATAAGAAAGCAGATCAGGAGGCAAAATGAGCTGCTGGGGAAACTACCCCTGTCACTGCTATCTGCTCTCTTTTCCTCAAGGAAACCCTGACTCCAAATTATACCCCAGAGGCACATTTCTGTTATGCTGCGTAGGGCTGGGAGATTGGGTCACATGGGTGGTTCCAGACTGATCAGGCCCAAATAATACTCCCTGACTCTCAGGTTTGGAAAGTAACTAACTCCTTACATGAAAGTACCCATTTTGGAAGAGATAATCTGGAAACCTTGCTCAAGCCTATTCCCTACCATCCTCAGTTAGCTAAGGTTGTGAGGTCACACAGAATTGTGATCCTTGTCTAAGAAATAATCCAAACACCACACCCTTGCCACCTTCTCTAATTAAACCTGTCTAACATTGGGGATCATACCCAGGAGAGGACTAGCAGGTGGATTTTACAGTCATGCCAAAGACCCAAGGGTTCTCCTATTTGCTAGTCTTTGTTGACACACAGGATGGATTGAAGCTTTCCCTACTAGGACAGAGAGAGCTACAGTTCAGTT
>SJYT01039160.1:18782-76695 GCA_006410635.1 Cephalophus harveyi
AGTCGGCAAAGTAATGTCTCTGCTTTTGAAAATGCTATCTAGGTTGGACATAACTTTTCTTCCAAGGAGTAAGCGTCTTTTAATTTCATGGCTGCAGTCACCATCTGCAGTGATTTTGGAGCCCCCAAAAATAAAGTCTGACACTGTTTCCACTGTTTCCCCATCTATTTCCCATGAAGTGATGGGACTGGATGCCATGATCTTCGTTTTCTGAATGTTGAGCCTTAAGCCAACTTTTTCACTCTCCTCTTTCACTTTCATCAGGAGGCTTTTTAGCTCCTCTTCACTTTCTGCCATAAGGGTGGTGTCATCTGCATATCTGAGGTTACTGATATTTCTCCCGGCAATCTTGATTCCAGCTTGTGTTTCTTCCAGTCCAGAGTTAGTAACCTTCCAGTCCTAGTAACCTAAACTGCTATAAAAGTGAAGGGTCTATCTGCCTGGGTCCACAAATTCTAGAATAAAACCCTGTGGCCAACAGGAGGGGAAGATGGGGAGTGAGACTCCAAAATCAGAGGAGAACTATTCCTGCAAACCTGTTGAAGACCTCAGACTCTTGTTCAACCAGAACCCCATCAAATCTCCCTCAGATAAGTAAAATGCATCCTATGATGTTCCTCCTCTTCCTGATCATGTCTCCCTGTACAGCTATTAATCTCTCCCTGCTGCTGCTGCTAAGTCGCTTCAGTCGTGTCTGACTCTGTGTGACCCCATAGACAGCAGCCCACCAGGCTCCCCCATCCCTGGGATTTTCCAGGCACAAACACTGGAGTGGGTTGCCATTTCCTACTCCAATGCATGAAAGTGAAAAGTGAAAGGAAAGTCACTCAGTCTAAATGATGCATATACACTTGCAAACCACTCTGTTTCTTGACTCAACCTGACCAGCCCTTGCTGGATCTGCATTAATAGCAGAAGTTGGGGGTATGTCCAACCTATACCAGGGTATCAATGGCACACCCTTTCAGCCCAACTACTTGCTGTCACCAGTTGCCATTTCCTACTCCAATGCATGAAAGTGAAAAGTGAAAGGAAAGTCACTCAGTCTAAATGATGCATATACACTTGCAAACCACTCTGTTTCTTGACTCAACCTGACCAGCCCTTGCTGGATCTGCATTAATAGCAGAAGTTGGGGGTATGTCCAACCTATACCAGGGTATCAATGGCACACCCTTTCAGCCCAACTACTTGCTGTCACCCAGTGCACCCCTTTTGGTCATAGTATGGCCGTTTGGGAAAAAGGGGAGAAAAACTTCATGCCTTGGTATCAGCAACAGTTATCTGTATTTACTCCCATGATAACATCTGCAATCCCGCCCAAGCCCTTATTTTCTCTCTTGACTAACATTCTCTAAGTGATCTTCCCTATCTGTCTAAAAAGTGATTCCCTAACAGGGGTGTCAGTGGAAAATCTGGACAACTCATCATTCGGGGTAACTGTCAGAACTGACGGAGAAAACCAGGATCTAGAAATTTCTTTAGGATATTATGATTTAGCCCAAAGTCTGGGAACTAGAAGCTCTGGCAGAACTGACACACTATACCTATCTCTGAGCATAAGGCTCTCCTTGGATGCTATTAACCAGTCTTGAAAATCCATGTTCTTTTCTGGACAACCAAAAGGCCACAACTGCTCAGCCTGGTTTCTAAATTGGGCAGGCCACTCTGACCCCTGTTATTCCCTTGTTGGGTTCCCCAACCCTGAATACCTAACCCTATGGTGGGAGCTTAAACGAAATACTCTCTACCTTGAGGACACCAACCAGTCCATTCTAAAGGAGATCAGTCCTAGGTGTTCTTTGGAAGGACTGATGCTAAAGCTGAAACTCCAATACTTTACTGTGGTTTCTCTGCCTGACATTGTACAGGAGGCAGAGAGAGCTACAGAAGTCTGTAAAGTTCTGCTGAAGGAGATAGTGCCTAGGTTTGGGCTGCCTAAATCACTTCAGAGCAACAATGGGTCCTCATTTACAGCCACAATATTGCAGAACCTGGCTGCATGCTTAGGAATCAAATACCATCTCCACTCTTTCTGGCGGCCTAAAGCCTCAGAAAAGGTGGACAGAGCCAAACAGACTCTATAAGGGCTTTGGCCCAACTATGTCAAGAAACCATAATAAATGGATCCATATGCTATCCATAGCTCTCATGAGCCTATTGGCAGCCCCCAAGTGGTCACTATTATTAAACCCTTATGAAATGATGTATGGGCGTCCATTCTTAACTTCTGACTTGTTTTTTGATGAGGACACCAATACACTCCTAAAACATATAATTGATCTGGGAAGATTTCAACAAGAACTCTGATGATATGGAGAACAGATCCTCCCTAGACGACAGGAGGACTTGAAAAATCCCCAAGTAGAGCCAGGGGACCAAGTATTAGTAAAGACCTGGCAAGAAAAAGTGAGTCCAAGCCAGCTATCTGAGAGTTGGACAGGGCCATATCAGGTTGTCCTAGTAACCTCAGTTCAGTTCAGTTCAGTTCAGTCACTCAGTCGTGTCCGACTCTTTGCGACCCCATGAATCGCAGCACGCCAGGCCTCCCTGTTCATCACCATCTCCCGGAGTTCACTCAGACTCACGTCCATCGAGTCCGTGATGCCATCCAGCCATCTCATCCTATCTTGACTTCCTACTTTAGCATTCCAGTCCCCTATAATGAAAAGGACATCTTTTTTGGGTGTTAGTTCTAAAAGGTCTTGTAGGTCTTCATAAAACCGTTCAACTTCAGCTTCTTCAGCATTGCTGGTTGGAGCATAGATTTGGATAACGTGATATTGAATGGTTTGCCTTGGAGACGAACAGAGATCATTCTGTCGTTTTTGAGATTGCATCCAAGTACTGCATTTCAGACTCTTCTGTTGACCATGATGGGGACTCCATTTCTTCTGAGGGATTCCTGCCCGCAGTAGTAGATATAATGGTCATCTGAGTTAAATTCACCCATTCCAGTGCATTTTAGTTCGCTGATTCCTAGAAAGTCAATGTTTACTCTTGCCATCTCTTGTTTGACCACTTCCAATTTGCCTTGATTCATGGACCTGACATTCCAGGTTCCTATGCAATATTGCTCTTTATAGCATCGGACCTTGCTTCTATCACCAGTCACATCCACAGCTGGGTATTGTTTTTGCTTTGGCTTCATCCCTTCATTCTTTCTGGAGTTATTTCTCCACTGATCTCCAGTCGCATATTGGGCACCTAATGACCTGGGGAGTTCCTCTTTCAGTATCCTATCATTTTATCTTTTCATACTGTTCATCGGGTTCTCAAGGCAAGAATACTGAAGTGGTTTGCCATTCCCTTCTGCTTAGACTACCTATAATAGATTTTTTTCTTGACTGAACACTTAACAAGAGTGGCTCCAAGAAAAAGACCTTCAAAAATAGTAATTTAAGCTTTGTTATTGGAGTTCCTATCTTTGAAACAGTGATGAGCTACTTAGTAGTGATATCAATTAATGATCAAATAGTTATATAAATTATCACCTGTATTGAATAGAATGAAGTGTCTAATAGTAAAAGTACAGTTTTGGAAGGCCAAGTAACTGCTGCAATATTTGAATATCGTTGGAGTGGGAACCACAGATATTTCTGAGGGCACTGGAGAGATTACTGAAATAAATGATCTTAGGGTTTAAAAATGTCTGCTTAAGACATCCTCAGAAAACTAGAATATTTCTTTGGTTGAAATATTTTTTTTAATTTATTTATTTTAGTTGGAGGTTAATTACTTTACAATATTGTATTGGTTTTGCCATACATCAATATGAATCCACCATGGGTATACACGTGTTCCCTATCCTGAACACCCCTCCCACCTCCCTCCCCGTACCATCCCTCTGGGTCATCCCTGTGCACCAGCCCCAAGCATCCTGTATCATGCATCAAAACTGGACTGGTGATTCATTTCATATATGATATTATACATGTTTCAATGCCATTCTCCCAAATCAACCCACCCTCTCCCTCTCCCACAGAGTCCAAAAGAAAACCAGAATATTTCTATGACTGCCCTCAGTCATAGAAATCTTCTCTTTTAGAATTACAGGACCAAAGTAACCAAAAACCAGGCCAAAAGTTCACTCTTTTACACACTGAATAATTGTAAAACAAGTGAATTCACTGCTTTAAAAAGTCTACTATGTGAAAGTTAAAACATAATAGGAAAGAGTGTGTTATGGACTGCATTGTGTCACTCCAAAATTCATGAACCCCTAACTAATAATGTGTCTGTATTTGGAGGCAGGGACTTAAAAGAGACAGTTAAGGTTAAACAAAGTCATAAGAGTGGGGCCCTAAACCAATATGACTGATGTTCTTCTAAGAGGAAGAGTTATCAGGGAAGAGTGAGTGCAGAGTAAAGGCAATGTGGAGACACAGAGAGAAGGCAGCCATCTGCACGGCAAGGAGAGGGACCACGGGAGAAACCAAACCTGCCCATACCTTGGTCTTGGACTTCCAGCCTTCAGAACCATGGGAAATAAATTTCTGTTAAGTCACCCCATTGGTGATATTTTGTTATGACAGCCCTAACAAGCTACTACATCTTCTTAGAGAATCTGCCTTTCTCAAAACTTGAGGTAAGACATTGGCCACAGGAGCACCAGCTTTCTTGCAAAGTTCTTTACTGGCTGTCCTTAAAGGCTGGGGCTGAGGGCTGAAGACATTATTATTGTTCAGTTGCTAGGTTGTATTTGACTCTTTGTGACGCCATATACTAAAGCACACCAGGCTTCTTTGTCCTGTACTATTTCCTGGAGTTTGCTCAGATTTATGTCCATTAAGTTGGTGATGCTGTCTAACCATCTCATCCTCTGCTGCCTTCTTTTCCTTTTGCTTTCAATCTTTCCCAGCATCAGGGTCTTTTCCAATGAGTTAGCTTTTCACATCAGGTGGCCAAAGTATTGGAGCTTCAGTTTCAGCATCAGTCTTTCCAGCTGAAGATACTGGCATAGAAATAGGCTCTTTGATTTAAATGTGAATGATGGATCTCAGAGTGATGGTCCAAGTAGATACTGCCAAGCCAAGATAAGCTGAATAGTGATAATTAGAATGGTTTAATTACAGACATTTCTGAATATGGCCAAGTGATTGTAGTGTCCCTAAGACTAAAATAGATGGGCAGCTTTACTTTTATGTGACAACATTTTACTTTATATATAAAATATAAAAGTTCTAGGTCTGTGATTGGAGGCTTAATGTTTATCACCATGAGGAGTTAATGCTATATATTCTCTTTCTCAGACCTGAGCCAGTTCTCAATATTGAACCCCATGAACAGAAGGAAAGGCCTATCTCCTGGAGGAAGAATCCTGTGACACAGCTACAATCATACATTGTAAGTCATCTACAGAAAAATCTCCAGACATTTCTGGGATTTCTGTATACTGCCTCTGAGATGACACTGCTTCCTAGGATTCTTTGGAATGAAAGAACCATGAAAAATGCCATGATGTTCTTACTGGTTAGCATGGCAATCCATGTGGGTCAAATGATGTAGTATATTTTATTACTAGTTGCCAAATATTCCATTTTCTCTCCCTGCAGTCCTTCAAGATGGCAGAATTATAACATGAAAAGCTCCAGAGTGGCATATAGGTTTGCTCTGACTATGAAATGCAGGCAGAAATGTCACATGTCACTCTTTAAGACAGACACAATTTTTAAAAAATGTTTTGCATGTTTCTTTTCCCTATCTCATGAAGTAGGCAGTGCTCCAGAGAGCAGCTACTAGCCTGAGTCTTGGAGTGAAACACTATGGGATATGGTCATACCTAATAAGGTCCGTCTAGTCAAGGCTATGGTTTTCCTGTGGTCATGTATGGATGTGAGAATTGGACTGTGAAGAAGGCTGAGCACCGAAGAATTGATGCTTTTGAACTGTGGTGTTGGAGAAGACTCTTGAGAGTCCCTTGGACTGCAAGGAGATCCAACCAGTCCATTCTGAAGGAGATCAGCCCTGGGTGTTCTTTGGAAGGACTGATGCTAAAGCTGAAACTCCAGTACTTTCGTCACCTCATGTGAAGAGTTGACTCATTGGAAAAGACTCTGATGCTGGGAGGTATTGGGGGAAGGAGGAGAAGGGGACGACAGAGGATGAGATGGCTGGATGGCATCATTGACTCAATGAACGTGAGTCTGAGTGAACTCCAGGAGTTGGTGATGAACAGGGAGGCCTGGTGTGCTGTGATTCATGGGGTCGCAAAGAGTTGGACACGACTAAGTGACTGAACTGAACTGAACTGAATCAATGATGATATGGAAAATAAGTAATTATGCTTTGTTTTTCTAAGACACCCATATTTGTGGTTATTTGCTATTGTTGCATAACCTAGACCATTTTGACTAATGTAGCTGTTAAATGGAATGTACCCAATTCTTCATCACAGTGGGCTCCCTGGATCCACAGAGTCTTGTGGTTATTTCCCTAGGACCTAAATGAATATTTGGAATAGATGTGTTAAGAAACTAGCAAAATATTCACTCTGATGTGTAGTTTAGTATAATAGAAACGACAAATTTGTGAACCGAAAGTAGTATTGAATCCCTAGAGGAACTGTAGGGATTAATGCTAGTATCAAAGACTTGAAAGATGCGTGGATGGTGATGCCTGCAGGTGTACCTCAGAGATATGAAAAACTCCAAAATGACGTGGTCACTTCCTGTCATATCCAATCACCAACCACATTTCCCTTATTTGTCAGAATAAGGTCTGTAGCATCGGTTCCTTTTGTTGCTTCCTGTGGCTTCCAAGAGATGAAATTACCAGCAGGGTAAAGAAAGACTGAATCTGATACTTGATTTTCAGCAGAAGGGAATTTTTAGAAGCTGCTGATGTCATTGGTACAATTGAACTCTACCCTGAATTTTTAATCTCTTTTAGAAAAAGAGTGACTTTCATCTAGCTTCGTGCACTATGGACCATGCCCACAACCATTTAATTTGTGCTCTTTCTATTTTTATCTCTAACTAAATACTTTCTAATTTGCATGTATTATCAGAATCCTGGATTCCAAGACAGCACTTTACTGATTTACTCTGGACTGTTGCCATTTCTCTGCCTCCATTCTTGTGTATTTGCTCTTTATTAATAAGATAAGCCCTTCCAATACTGGGCTATGAGTTCCATTTTTATAAGCCTCAGATTATGTTTATTACACTCCACGAAAATTCCCTGTTTACCAAGCCTGTTCCCTATTCATTGTGCTCTGAAATATAGCATTTTTTGTTAAAATATTATAAATCAGTAGATTTGAAGTTACATAGTCAAATTACCCGAGGTAGGAAATGCTAGATGCTACATCAAACAAACCACCATATCTCAGTGGCTTCATAGAATAAAAGGTTAATTCTTGCCCAGTAAAATCCATAGCAGATATTTCTACTTTTCCACCTAGTGGATGGGCTACCATATGGTTGTTTCGAAACCTAGTTGCCTCAGTCTTGTGGAATATTCTTAGAATCCTGTCCATTCAGCCTGTAGATAAGGAAAGATAGAAAGTAGCAAAGAATCCCAAGACAATTTTTCTGAGTCAGATTTGCAAGTGGAGTAGATTGCTTTTGCTCTCATTACATTGGTCAGAACTCAGCCACATGGCTATACCTAATTGCAAATAAGTCTGGGAAATGCAGACTGGCTGTTAAGTCCAGGAGTAAAGAGAAACAAAATTGGTAAACAGCCAGTCATTCTCTGCTATAATTGCATATCAGTTCAGTTCAGTTCAGTTCAGTCACTCAGTCGTGTCCGACTCTTTAAGACCCAATGAATCGCAGCACGCCAGGCCTCCCAGTCCATCAACAACTCCCGAAGTTCACTCAGACTCACGTCCATTGAGTCAGTGATGCCATCCAGCCATCCCGTCCTCAGTCTTCCCCTTCTCCTCCTGCCACCAATCCCTCTGAGCATCACAGTCTTTTCCAGTGAGTCAACTCTTCACATGAGGTGGCCAGAGTACTGGAGTTTCAGCTTTAGCATCATTCCTTCCAAAGAAATCCCAGGGCTGATCTCCTTCAGAATGGACGGGTTGGATCTCCTTGCAGTCCAAGGGACTCTCAAGAGTCTTCTCCAACATCACGGTTCAAAAGCATCAATTCTTCGGCACTCAGCTTTCTTCACAGTCTAACTCTCACATCCATACATGACCACAGGAAAAACCATAGCCTTGACTAGACGGACCTTAGTCGGCAAAGTAATGTCTCTGCTTTTCAATATGCTATCTAGATCGGTCATAACGTTTCTTCCAAGGAGTAAGCGTCTTTTAATTTCATGGCTGCAGTCACCATCTGCAGTGATTTTGGAGCTCCAAAAAATAAAGTCTGACACTGTTTCCATAGCATCATTCCTTCCAAAGAAATCCCAGGGCTGATCTCCTTCAGAATGGACTGGTTGGATCTCCTTGCAGTCCAAGGGACTCTCAAGAGGCTTCTCCAACACCACAGTTCAAAAGCATCAATTCCTCGATGCTCAGCCTTCTTCACAGTCCAACTCTCACATCCATACATGACCACAGAGTCGGCAAAGTAATGTCTCTGCTTTTGAAAATGCTATCTAGGTTGGACATAACTTTTCTTCCAAGGAGTAAGCGTCTTTTAATTTCATGGCTGCAGTCACCATCTGCAGTGATTTTGGAGCCCCAAAAAATAAAGTCTGACACTGTTTCCACTGTTTCCCCATCTATTTCCCATGAAGTGATGGGACTGGATGCCATGATCTTCGTTTTCTGAATGTTGAGCCTTAAGCCAACTTTTTCACTCTCCTCTTTCACTTTCATCAGGAGGCTTTTTAGCTCCTCTTCACTTTCTGCCATAAGGGTGGTGTCATCTGCATATCTGAGGTTACTGATATTTCTCCCGGCAATCTTGATTCCAGCTTGTGTTTCTTCCAGTCCAGAGTTAGTAACCTTCCAGTCCTAGTAACCTAAACTGCTATAAAAGTGAAGGGTCTATCTGCCTGGGTCCACAAATTCTAGAATAAAACCCTGTGGCCAACAGGAGGGGAAGATGGGGAGTGAGACTCCAAAATCAGAGGAGAACTATTCCTGCAAACCTGTTGAAGACCTCAGACTCTTGTTCAACCAGAACCCCATCAAATCTCCCTCAGATAAGTAAAATGCATCCTATGATGTTCCTCCTCTTCCTGATCATGTCTCCCTGTACAGCTATTAATCTCTCCCTGCTGCTGCTGCTAAGTCGCTTCAGTCGTGTCCGACTCTGTGTGACCCCATAGACAGCAGCCCACCAGGCTCCCCCATCCCTGGGATTTTCCAGGCACAAACACTGGAGTGGGTTGCCATTTCCTACTCCAATGCATGAAAGTGAAAAGTGAAAGGAAAGTCACTCAGTCTAAATGATGCATATACACTTGCAAACCACTCTGTTTCTTGACTCAACCTGACCAGCCCTTGCTGGATCTGCATTAATAGCAGAAGTTGGGGGTATGTCCAACCTATACCAGGGTATCAATGGCACACCCTTTCAGCCCAACTACTTGCTGTCACCCAGTGCACCCCTTTTGGTCATAGTATGGCCGTTTGGGAAAAAGGGGAGAAAAACTTCATGCCTTGGTATCAGCAACAGTTATCTGTATTTACTCCCATGATAACATCTGCAATCCCGCCCAAGCCCTTATTTTCTCTCTTGACTAACATTCTCTAAGTGATCTTCCCTATCTGTCTAAAAAGTGATTCCCTAACAGGGGTGTCAGTGGAAAATCTGGACAACTCATCATTCGGGGTAACTGTCAGAACTGACGGAGAAAACCAGGATCTAGAAATTTCTTTAGGATATTATGATTTAGCCCAAAGTCTGGGAACTAGAAGCTCTGGCAGAACTGACACACTATACCTATCTCTGAGCATAAGGCTCTCCTTGGATGCTATTAACCAGTCTTGAAAATCCATGTTCTTTTCTGGACAACCAAAAGGCCACAACTGCTCAGCCTGGTTTCTAAATTGGGCAGGCCACTCTGACCCCTGTTATTCCCTTGTTGGGTTCCCCAACCCTGAATACCTAACCCTATGGTGGGAGCTTAAACGAAATACTCTCTACCTTGAGGACACCAACCAGTCCATTCTAAAGGAGATCAGTCCTAGGTGTTCTTTGGAAGGACTGATGCTAAAGCTGAAACTCCAATACTTTGGCCACCTCATGCGAAGAGTTGACTCATCGGAAAAGACTCTGATGCTGGGAGGGATTGGGGACAGGAGGAGAAGGGGATGACAGAGGACGAGATGGCTGGATGGCATCACCAACTCAATGGACATGAGCTTGGGTGAACTCCAGGAGTTGGTGACAGACAGGGAGGCCTGGCGTGCTGCAATTCATGGGGTCGGACACGACTGAGCGACTCAACTGTACTGAGGACAAAACCCAGAATGCCTCACAACACTTGAATCCCTTCCTAAATGCCCTCACTGCTGCTGGTTTTGCAGCAAGTGGAGTGATGGTCTCCTCTCAGCTGCTAAAGGACTGCCCCTGTTCCGTTATGCCATGTTCCAGTTGTAAGACAGATGGAAATCCTGGTCCCCTTTGGCAAACCCGTTTTGTTGCCCAGCTTGAACCCAGTTATTGTGTCTACTTCATATGTGGGCATAAGGCTTATTTATCCCTGCCACCTTTTTGGTCAGGAACTTTCTCCCTAGGGTATGTCACACCCCACATAGATCTGGTCTGGAGTAATACCTCCTTTCCTTTACCAATATATACCCACCAAATGATACGTCATGTGGTAGTACTTAACCATTTCTTCCTGGCGTTAGGACTGACTGCTGGTTTGACAGGAGCTGCCACTGAGGGAACTTCTTTACATACATTTCAGCAGCTTTCTACTGACACTGCTACATCCATAGAAAAAACTGTGAGGACCCTCCAATGCCTGCAATCCTAGTTAGACTCCTTAGCTGCAATGGTCGTACAAAATCGTCAGGCCCTAGATTTACTGACTGCAGGGCAGGAGGGCACTTGCCTCTGTCTAAAGGAAGAAAGCTGTTTTTATTATAACCAGTCTGGACAGGTCCAAGAAGATATCAAGGGGCTTTTGGAACAGGCCACAAAGATCTGGGATTTGAGTTCAACTGGTGTATGGACTTCTCCTTTCCCTTCTTGGCTCCTGCCATTTCTGGGTCCAGTGATAACTATCTTATTAGGCCTTCTGTTTGGCCCCTGTATACTCCAACTCCTTACAAAGTTTATCTCCAGCAGACTCCAGCGGTTCCAAGCCAAGCTGATGTTACCACAAGGGTGGAAGCTGGTTTCAGATATGGAACACCTCAACTTAGATCAGGAGGAGAGAGACTTCTGCTCCACCAGGCAGGACTATGCCCATGCACAGCAGGAAGAAGTTACAGAAGAGACACCTCCGCCCCAGTTCCCAAGAAGTGTCTTGAGTATGAAGTCTCTAAGGGGGTGTTGTTAGGGGAAGAACTGACTGAAACTGCCCACTCTGGCCAGACTCCCTAGTGACCACTTTCATGCGTTGTTCTATGACAGGAAGTTCCGGTAAGGAGCACAGAACTAATAAGCCACCACCAACCGGAAGAGTTCGGGAAAGGTCAAAAGGAGACAGACACCATGTGTCCGTCCACCTCCCAGAATCCCTCTCGCTAGCATCCATCTTGGCTGAGTGATGCGTGCGCCACCAGGAAGGATTCTGGGACAGAATGATTGGCCAAAGACAACCCAGAAACTAATCCCATCAACATAAAACCAGAGACGGCGAGCCACACAGCACAGCAGTTCTCCTGTGCTCCCTTACCCTGCTGCTCTCCGCCCAGGTGCCCTTTTCCAATAAATTATCTTGCTGTGTCAGCACGTGTCACCTCGGACAATTCTTTTCTGAGTATTAGACAAAAGCCCACTCTTGGGGCCCTGGAGGGGGCCCCCCTTCCTACAACATCTCCAGGTAGATAGTGTCAGAATTGAGTTATATTTTAGGACACCAACCTGGTGTCCTATAGTTGCTTGTTTGTATGGGGGAAAAACATACACACTATAACTGAGTGCAGGATATTAGAAGGAATTTAACTTAACATGATAAAAACTGTATATGAAAAACCTACACTGATGCCATGCTCAGCAGTGGAAAATTGAAAGCTTTACAGAACAAGATATATGCACCCTTTCTCACCATTTCTATTCAGCATAGTAGTGGAAGTCCTAGCCGGAGCAGTTAGGCAAGGGAAAAAAAAAGGCATTCAAATCAGAAATGAAGAAATAAAGTTGTCTCTGCTTTTGGATGACAAGATGTTATATTTAGAAATCCCGAAAGATTTCCACCAGACCTGTTAGAGCTAATAAACAGCTTCTAAAAGTTATAGGATAAGATTCAAAATTAACATAGAGAAATTATTTGTGTTTCTGTGTACTAACAACAAACTATCTGAAAAGGAAATTAGGAAAACAGTCCCATTAACAATAGTATCAAAAATAATAGAATAATCTTAAGTCTGCCTTTAATAACATGCTTATAAAACATTAGGCTGAAGGCTGCCTGCCACTTTTACACATGACTCTCAGTTAGTGTGGATCACATCAGAGATGCCCAGAAAGCTCCAGCTGATGCACTAAACCTGAGAAATGACTCATCATATGTGCTTCTGATTCACGGTGGCACTCTCTCCAGGACAGCGGCGTCTCCTCTAGGAGCGGACATGTGGTGTCTGTCTTAGTCTGGCCATAGCCCTGTCCTCTGTATCCTGATTCTGTATGCCTTTACCATGGATTTCCTGGCCCTCACCATTTGGTCTGGGATCCAAATATGACCGGCATCAGAGATGTTAATAATATTGGAGTCATCAGTCTCTGCCTCAAATTGCACAAAGTTTAGTTTTCTAAAGCACAGAGATTTTCTGCTTTTAGGATCCACTATTATGTAACTAACTTCTATTCTATTTCTCTTCTTCTTATTTGCTATTTTATGGATTTATGAAATGTCTTTATTTATTTTTTGAGACACTCATCCAAATGAGAATGTTTTCTGGTTAGGTATGAACTTTAAAAGCTCTGGAAGAGGTTTAAACTCAATTATCTAGTGTTAGGTTGAAACAGAATTGTGTGTGTGCTAAGTCACTTCAGTTGTGTTAGACTCTTTGAGACCCTATGGACTGTAGCCCACTAGGCTCCTCTGTCCATGAGATTCTCCAGGCAAGAATACTAGAGTGGGAATCTTCTTGACCAGGGATTGAACCTGAGTCTTTTATGTTTCCTGCATTGGCAGGTGGGTTCTCTACCATTAGCACCACCCGGGAAGCCCCTGAAACAGGGTAATGTAAACTAAATGCTCTTGGAGAGTTTCTCATTTTTCAAAACCTTTTTTCCCTCTGGTCATTTTTTATAATTCAAGGGCCTTGTGGTTGAAGAAATGAGGTTTAAAGTGATGTGACGGTACAACACTTTCAATTTGCATATCATTTCCCCCCCTCACTCTACATAAAGGACTCAAGTTTGGATTTAATTAGGAGACAAGAAAAGAAGAAAAGAAAAGTGGAAGGCAGAAGCTTCTATGACAAGTAGGGTCATTGGGATTCAAGTGCCCTACTTCTAAGTTTGCTGGAGATGAGCTAGGACACGCCTGTGGTGTCGCATCAGCCACATCGAACATTATCAGTTAACCTTTACTTAGGTGGTCTTAGCTTTGCTTTTTATTCTTTGGAATCATCTATGTTCTTTGCTGTTGGTTGAAATGTTGTACCTGAGCCAAATCCCATCAAGACTTCTTTAAAAATAATGAGTTGCAGTGATTTTCTTAAAAAAGGAAAAAGAAAAGTCTCATCAGTAAAACTGATGTGGAAGGGAAACTTGGCACGAACATGTCAAGTGATTTAAGCCCTTAGCAAGTAAGGGCTTCCTCCTTCAGGCACAGACCTTGCCAGGTATATTTAATTGGGACTTGGGTGGGAGTTTGGCAGGAAAGCCAGCTAGGGTGAGCCCTGGGGGAGAGGTGTGTGTGAGAAGAAGATGTGAGGGGGTTGGGCTGAATACCTGAGCAGTCAGGATCACAGAGGCCTCCAGGCAAAGGCACCCCTGCTCTCAACAAGAGCCAATTAGAGAGAATGACAAAACCCATATCACTGTTTCCCAACTCATTAATTCCTGCCACTGGAGAATGCAGTTTGTTTTTCGTATCTCAAGTCCCAGGAAACACTGTGCTTGTAGGTTGTGGAGCCACTGGGTGAAGCATCCTTGTAATGCAAAAGTGGAACATCAATGAAGAGTGGGGAAGGGACTTCCCTGGTGGTCCAGTGGTTAAGATTTTGCTTTCCAATATGGGATGGGGGTTGGGGGTGGTGCTGGTTTGATCCCTGATTACCGGGCTAATGATGAAGGCATGGCAACCCACTCCAGTATTCTTGCCTGGAGAATCCCCTTGGGCAGAGGAGCCTGATGGGCTGCAGTCCATGGAGTCGCAAAGAGTTGGACATGACTA
Organism: Cephalophus harveyi; assembly: GCA_006410635.1. Classification (NCBI taxonomy): domain Eukaryota; kingdom Metazoa; phylum Chordata; class Mammalia; order Artiodactyla; family Bovidae; genus Cephalophus; species Cephalophus harveyi. The sequence goes on from SJYT01039160.1 coordinate 33,213, forward strand.
AGCACACACATGGGAAGATAAGATCCCATGTGCCTCTTGACTAAAAATCCAAAATGTAAAACAGAAACAGTATTGTAACGAATTCAATAAAAATTTTAAAAAATATATAAAAAAAATAAAGTGTGGGGTAAAAGGGACCTCAGAGTCCATGCCAATCAACACTCACATTCTGCATGGGAAGAAAGTGATACTCAGAGACTCTGACATTTTTAGGAATGCAACCGACAGTGACAAAGCCCAATATGAGCCTTAAGCCTCCTCATTCCAAGGCTGCGCTTTCCCTGGTCCTTCTGTAAGGCTTCCTGGGATATCTGTGAGTCTGCTTGGGCCTCCATAACACATAAATATAATACTAGCAGACAAGGTGTCTTAAACAACAGACATTTGTTGTTTCACAGCTTTGAAGGTGGAAAGTCCAAGATCAAGGTGTGGGCGGGCTTGGTTTCTCCCGAGGCCTTTCTGCTTGGCTTGCCCATGGCCACCTTCTTGCTGTGTCCTCACGCGGTCTGTCCTCTGTGTGTGCGTACCTGTGGTACCAGTGTGTTGAGTTTCCTTTTCATGGAAGGATAGCAGTCAGAATGGGTTAGGCCACATTTTCACTTAATCACCTCTTTAAAGGTCCTGTCTTCAAATATAGTCCCATTGTGAGGTTAGGGTTTCAATATCTGTATTTTGAGGGGACACAGTTGAGCTCATAACAGAATGTGACAAGGCCTGTCAAGACCACGGCAGGGAGATCTCCGCCTGTGCTTTTGCGGCTTCCATGAAGTCACTGATTCAGCACATACACATATTTCAATCTGTATCTCCAGTCTTATTTCGTTGTCTTTCTTTTGTCTCTGGGATGAACTTATTTCTCAGTCATGGACCACTTGAGGGCTTCCCAGATGGCCCTAGTGGTAAAGAACTTGCCTCCCAAAGCAGGAAACTTACAGAAATGTGCATTGGATCCCTGGGTCAGGAAGATCTCCTGGAGAAGGAAATGGCAACACATTCCAGGATTCTTGGCTGGAGAATTCCATGGACAGTACAGCCTAGCGGGCTACAGTCCATAGGGTAGCAAAGAGTCGGACAAGACTGAAGCGATTTAGCACCAGCTTGACCATTTGAGGCTACCCAGAGTCCACCAGGGGGATGATCTGGGCTCTCAGTGTCAGCTACTGACGGCAGAAATAGATGGAGATCTCGCCTGAGGATCTAAATTCACTGGGGTGCTCCAAAGAGGAATCCTGATTTCCAATCTTAATCTCTCTGTATTTTGCACATTCTTGATTTCTTTCCCTCAGGAATTCATTTTGTATAAATTTGCTTTGAGTCATGTAACTTTTTTTTTTTTAGTAATGTTCTTTCCTTGCCATGATGAACACTATCATTTACCCCTTTTGTATTTACAATACAAATCATACACCTCCAAGAAACAAAGTAGTTACAAAAGCCAGGGAAGTTCCATCTACTAGGGCGATTTAGGATTATAGCTGGAGGGGAATCTTAGATTTTAGTGTTATGTCTCGGCTGTCACAGGGCAAGTGTGCTCGAGGTGCAGAGAGTGAAATAAGTTTTCTTCAAGGAAGAGAAATACTGGCAGGAGAAAGGGAGAAGCAGCAATACTTTTAGAGAAAATAAAATCAGCTGCCTCTGATGGCATAGACACCTCCAGATTTCTGTCAAACACTGGTCTTTTCACTTTGTGAGTCCTAGGATGCAGTGTTCTACCAGGACGAACTAGCTCGCTTGACAAGGCAGTGACAGAAGCAGGGCATCCGGCTGCTTTGTCATAAACGGATACCAGCCTTGGTCCCTGGGCCACTGAGGTGGTGGGGCCCATGGGGCACCCAGCACCCTCTGCATCCAGCCACCAGACCCTCTCCTGCCAAGTGTGTAAAGGCAAGGAATGAGCAGGAGGTGTCCTAATGGATTTGGGGAAGACACTGTAGACTCTGGGGCTATCCAGAATCTCATGAAGCTAAAAATGTTTGGTTGGAGTAAGGAAATCAGTGCCTCTTAGTTTTCAAAATGTGTCTGTGTATCTGTGTGTATGCAGTTGATTTTTATTTCAAGATACAGCCTGAGCTCATTGATTTCAGAGCTTTGGTTGGTTAGATCTGATGTCAGCAGACACTGCTAGAGACCCACGGAGGGCGGCGGGATGGCCACCCTCTGCCCTGGGGGCCTCCCATGCTTTCAGTTTCTGACCTGACATCCTGGCCCACCTGCCGCTCACCACATCTGGGGTCTGGCCCCTTTCTCCCTCTTCTCGTAAAGCAGTGACTTGGAGGAGGTAAGAATAGCTGCACCTCGCAGTGTGGACATGGATGTGGATATGTGTGGACAGATCTGAGACACAAGGGGGTTGGGGGGAAACACAGATTGGCCCTCACTCTCCACTCTTGCTTCAGAGACACCGGGGAGGGGACCTGATTCTGCTGCCACGTGTCCAGGTCCTGCTTTGCATCTCACAGGCTCCCCAGGGACCTCGTGCACCCAGCTGGCTTCCCTGTCCTTATCTTTGAAATGGGAGACATCTTTGCATGCCTGTCTCACAGGGTTGTTATGAAGACTAAATGTATTTGTGGATGTCTTTGGGACCTCAGTGGTTAAGAATCCACCGGTCAACACAAGGGACACAGGTTAAATTCCTGGTCCAGGAAGATCCCAAATGCTGCAGAGCCCATGGGCCACAAGTACTGAGCCTGAGCTCTAGAGCCCACCTGTTGAAACTACGGAGCCTGCGTGCTGCAACTACTGAAGTCTGCAGGCTTAGAGCCTGTGCTCTGCAACAAGAGGAGTCAATGCAGTGAGAAGCCCATGCACCACAACAAAGACTCTGCAACCAAAATAATAATAATAGTAAAAGCAATAGTCTTTAAAAAATGTATTTGTTATTCAGGAACTATGTAATATATGTGTATTGCATGTGTATATATGTATGGATACTTATATGTACAGTTAATATATGAATAAAATGTGTATGTATGATTTTTTCTTATTTCTTAGTCATTATCTCATGTGATGATAATGAAAAACTAAGAATTTGAGTTTATGATTTAACTTCCAGGAAGATTCTACATCAGTGGGGTGGAGGGGGCACAGTACGTGCATGATGTGAGGACTCAGAGGGTTGAGAATGTGTGGCCTGTGGATTGTCTCTTGTGTTTTTCCAAAATTACATCCCTAGGCATCTAGTTTTTAAAAGATGGCATATTTCCCCAATGAAAAAACTATTGTAAAAAGTGGGGTAGAAATCTCAAAAGATGTACCTGAGCTTGTGTCTCCATGCTTCCAGAGGCCTGCTGTCTTCCTCTGCTTCTCACCCCTTAGAAAGACAGCAGCTAGTATTCCAGAACTATCTGAAGAAGTACTTATTTTTTTCTAAATTAAGTTCATTTCTCCTCTTCATCTTTGCTTCCCTCCCCTTAGTTCAGTTCAGTCGCTCAGTCGTGTCCGACTCTTTGCGACCCCATGAATCACAGCACGCCAGGCCTCCCTGTCCATCACCAACTCCCTCCCCTAGTCAGAATTTAACTTTTGCTGGCCCAGGGCACTGGGCAGCCCAGCCTGGAGAAGGCCATCCAAGCCCAGGAGTGGGTCTTGCAGGCTGCGCTTGTCTGCAGGCAAGGTGGCTTGTGAGCAGCTGGGGATCAGGAGCCACTAGGGGGCGCCCCTGCTGGGGAGGGGCTAGTCTGATCACCTTAACCTGGTCTCTGTCCAGCTTTGACTGTGCTTCAGAATCCACCCAGACTCACGGAAGGACGCACTTATTCCGGAATGAGGTCGGTGCCTGCAGTGAGGTTCCTGGAAGACAGGCCAGAGTTCTGGGCTCCTCTCTCCTGATCAGGCGGTGGAACAAATGCAGAGCTGGTATGGACTTCCCGATGATGGAGGCACTGGGCAGCCCAGCTTGGAGAGGGTCAGCTGAGCTGCAGGAGTGTCTCACAAAAGGGAAAAGCTCACGGGAGTTTCTGTAAGCTCTGCTCTGCTTTGTGGTGATTGTTTTGTTGGTTTAGAATAATATCCACCTCAGTGGGCATCTCTTCCTTGTCTTTCCCCATTTGAATATGACTTAATATTACATTTGATTTAATAATTTCCTCCTATGCCAAAAAAAAAAAAAAAAGAGTTGGTGTAGCTGATTGAGACATTAAAAGAGAATAAAGTGAATAAACAGCAGGAGGACTGGTGGTGAATGGGAAAGAGAATGAAGATCAAGTTAAGACTCAATGTGCACTTTTGGAGAAAGACTCTTATTCTGTGTTTGTGATGTTTGCATTCAGTCAGGTTTCCAAACAACTGGATTTTGGGGGGAGAAGAGGAGCCTCAGCTAACTTCTTTGTGAAGTTGAAGTTGCTCAGTCGTGTTCGACTCTTTGCGACCCCATGGACTGTAGCCTACCAGGCTCCTCTGTCCATGGGATTTTCCAGGCAAGAGTACTGGAGTGGATTGCCATTTCCTTCTCCAGGGGATCTTCCCAGCCCAGGGATCGAACCCGGGTCTCCCACATTGTAGACAGGCGCTTTACCATCTGAGCCACCAGGGAAGTAATTACTTTTTTGTAGTTAACAGTTAATGCTTTGAAGTCCTTTCTTTGGCAGGAATAGTTTGTAAAGTGACTAATATACTATTTTTGGAAGATAAGCCTGGACAGTTTGAAAATATTAAGTTTGAACACAATGTTTATTTTAACCTTGGAACTGCACCTTAAAAACCAGCAGAGTAATAAGATGTTCCGTTGGCTGGTGCCCACTGAGATTTACAAGGATTCCAGAAGACACTTGAGCCTAGGCAGTTCTATTAGGACAGTTTCATCTCTTCACCTGGGAGGCCCAGAGACCCTTTCAGGTTTCCCAGGAGGTGGACACTTGTCATAATGACACTGAGATATTACTTGGCCTTTAAAAAAAATTCTCAAATAGTATATTTTCTAACAATGAGTGGAAAGCAGATGCCAATGAGAACCTAGATGTCTTATTCTTAGAGAGATCCATATTAGTTTCTAATATAGTCATGATTTATAGTAAAGCTATAGTAAAGACTATGCACATTAAAAAAAAAAAAGACTCAGTGTGCAGATTTCAGAGTCTGTACTGTTGGCTGGGAGTTATCTTTGGTTCTCCAGGGAGGCACCAGGCTCCTCACCTTGGACTTCCTGCTGTACTATATCCTTGCATGGCCCAGGATCACAAGATTCTTTGGTCCATAGCTCTCCGCCCGTCTTCTTCTCTGACTGATGGTCAGTTGCAGAGGATCCAGCAGAGGACTCCGAGGCCCTCAGGAATGGCAGAACCACAAAGAAAGAAGCGTCCGGGTCCCTGACTTACTGCATTGACGAGAACTGCCCCCTGACCAGGAACACTTGTTGAAACTATACAAATGAAAGAGAAACTTTTGTGGTGTTTGTTTATTAAAGCCATTGGCTTATCAGATTACTATACTTTCCATTGTTCTCCAAGCAGCCTTGAGAACTTTCTGGAGCTTGAGAAACAATCAGAGTCATGTGGGCCATGAGCTTCCACGCTGCTGAGCCCTTCTTTCCTTGGTGTCCTAGCTTGTGCCACGGGCCTCCTGAGGACCAATCGCTGGTTCTATCGCTGAAGCTTCCCTTGGTCTCCGATTCCTGTCTGGTTCCTGCTGCTGCTTATTTTCTGCCTATCTAGAAGTGGAGAATGGTTTTTCCCTCAGGCGACCAGAGCTTTTGCTCCAGCATTAGATATTTAGATTGCCAGGGTGTTACAAGTTTTTAGAGAGATTTTTCCTTCCCAGTACATTCCCCAGGATATTATTTCCCAAATTGTTCCATGAATCACTAGTTTTAGTTCACATAAGATGTCAATAGATATATGGGGATAAGAAAGTTTGGGGATAAAGATTTCCCAAAGATGGTTGGAGAAAAAAGAAGAGATGAAAATCAGCATTTTTTAAAATTCAGGAGTAGGCAGAGCTTTTACCATTCTGGTGAGGGGTCAGCACACTTCAGCCCGTAGGACAGGTCTTACCTGCCACCTGCTTTTGTAAATAAAGTTTTATTGGCACCTGGCCATGTCCATTCATTCCCATATACTCCATGCCTGCTTTACTCCGACAGGCAGAGTTATAACAGAGGCCAGAAGGCCTGCAAAACAGAAAATTTTTACTATCTGGCCCTTTAGAGAAAAAAAATGTGTTAACCTCTGCTTGTGTGTCTCTAACAAGAGGAACATAGGCTTGTGCTTACAGGTTCACCATCAATCCCTGTTTTCCTTGGATCACCTGTTAACCTCTTGAGAGCATTCAGTATTCTTGGAGAATGTCATCTGAAGGTCTGAAGGCCTCCATAAGACCCTTCCTCTCTACCTCCAGGTGCAAACTCAGAATTGTTTCTAGGTGTGCAGAAGCGCGTATCCCAATTTCTTTCGCAGTAAGTTTCTTTTCCAAATCCTCAGGCCCAGGAGTTAGGGTTTGCCTCATTCTCCTCTGAATCCTGGTGTCCCGAATGGCTATGGGATGGAAATTCTGTCCCATTTTTCTCTAAGGTCAGGCCTGCTCGTGCCCTCGCTTCACGAGGGCAGGAGGGTGCCGAGACCTGACAGAGGACAGGTGGGCTGCCCAGCGCGCGCCAGCCCTCCCACTCAGCCAGCTGGCAGGCCTTGTATGGTCACACAGGCCGGCTTCGGCCTCCAGGGAAGGCTCGTTCCCACCCCGGGGCAACGCTAGGTGTGCAAATAGCTCAGGGAAGGATCATTTTAAATCGCCTTTTAAGCCTGATTTGTAAATAATCTAAGACCAAAGACGGAGCAAGTTAAATATTTATTTGAAGATTACGTCTCTAAGGAGGGATTGTTGAAAATTAGTGAGTGCTCTGCCATCCACGCTCTCCCCTCCCCTGCTGGAGGGCATATTATTTTTACGGCTGTGTTTGACAGCCAGAACAAGCCTCTGTAGATTTAGTGGTTGTTTGTAGCGGCATTTATGTGTTTGAATGAGCTGGGCAAACAGGAGGGAGGGGAGTGGGGTGGTGGTTAATTAACTTTGCGGATCTCTCCTCACACTTCCACACTCTGAGATGCTGCCTGTAAAAGAACCATTCAGTTTTTTACAAAAGAAATCCTTATCACTGCGGATTCAGGATCTTTAGAGGCAAAATCTCGCTTCTGGGAAGAAAATCTCTATGGCTCTCCTTAGCTTTCTTCAGTGAATATCTCTGGAAAAGATTTAATTAGAGCACTGGTGATCAGTAGACCTTTTAAACTAGAGAAAGAGAAGTAAGAGGAAAGGGCCATACATGAATATTTCATAATCATGGATGTGCTGCAGATCACTGACGATCAATCATTGAATGGGGCAACAGTGACGTCACGGGTGTGGACCTCAGGAATAAATGGTGCAGTAGGAAGAGGCCACGCAATTGTGTTAGGGCCCGAGGGAAGAGGAGAACTCATGCAGGGTGCTGGTCGGGGAATCAACTTAATTTTGGGCCCCAGAGGCCACTGGGCACTGCCTCCTGGAGACCTGAAGTGGGAGGTGGGCGGCAGGCACATTTTCTCTCCTTGCACTGCCGTCTGCCCCCTTCCTCAGTTTCCCCAGCCCTGGGAGGTTGCTGCCTGGAGCTCTTGCTCTTTTTCCGTCTCTTCCCAGGCACCATCACACTTGCTCTTTCCTCCACCCCAAGACGCCCATTCTTCCCTGTAGCCGGATCCTCATCAGGCAGGTAGGAGAGCCCTCTTTATCGTTGTACACACGGTCTTTGCGATGCCTCATTCTCTGCTGAACAAACTCCTTCTCTGTGTCCAGATGTCCAGCAGCTCTTGAGAGATGGCTCAGGCTTTTGGGCACTGGTCCCCTCCTTCACCCATTGTCTCTACAGTCTCGGGGGAGGTATCAGCTTCTTGTTGTTCTAATTTTTGTGTTGCCTTCACATCTCCTGTCTGACTTCTCAATGCTTCCATCATCTCTGTGTTAATTCCCTGCATTAAACCCCTTTGTGTAGGCGACCTGGACACATTTTCTATTTTCTGTACTTGACCCCTGATTAACTCGGCTCTCAAGGTAGGTCCCCAGGCTTAATTTCTGTTTTGAGATTCAGAGCCATGTATACAACGGCAGTACCTTACAAGTGACTGGCTGAAATGCTATCTCCTACTTAGGGGGTCCTAAGTGCAGTATGTCGACCTTTCCAATTCCTTTCCTCTTTCAGTGTTTGGGGTCAGATTTCAACATTCTCTAAACTCTTTCCTCTGCCTCACCCCTCACATTCAGCGCGGTGCCAGTCCTCTTGGGGACAGTTTCCCAATGTGTGCATGTCCACACCTTTATATGTACTCCCTCCACCCTGCTTCAGGCCCTGTCCTTACTCTCATTGTAAAGGACTCTGCTGGCCCCTGGGCTTTGGTGTCTCTCCACCTGGAGTCCAGATTTACACTCCTCAAGTGATGATGGTCAGACATTTCCATTCTATCCACCACGGATGAAATAAAAGTTCAACCCATCACAACAAAGGAGCTCTCTTGTCACCTCACCCACTGACACAGCCTGGCTCTCACTCACTATCTCCCAGGCAAACCTTGCATTTCCTGCTTTCACAATCTTTCCGCCTCTGAGAATCCCCTTTCTTCTTATTTCTACCTGTCTCCAAGTCTTGGTCTAATGCCAGCTTCAACCTAGAGCCTCTCCTAATCCTCCTATCTGGAACTAATCTCTCCTTCCTCAATGAGCCCCTGCGTTTCTTTGTTCAACTGCTTTGCCTCTTATTTCATTCTGCCTCATAGGGGAGTTACACTGCTTAAGTCACCCCAAAAGGTAAGATTTTTGGATAAGGTGCTTGTTCATATTTAAAGCTCCTATGAAATAGTTGATTCTCAGTGGAGGCTGTGGGGAAGCTGTGTTACTGTCGCTCCATACGTGTACTATGCTACACTTGACTGTGAATTATAGCAATGCTTTCATCTCTCTCTCTCTGTGTATTAAAGCTATTTTCTCCATCAGTTTCATTCCTATTTTTCTTGGAAGTAGTACTTGCTTATCTTTTTAACCTGGTTTCCTAAACAGAATCAACAGACATGAATGATCTAGTATTATTAGAACAATTTTGCCATATGTTTACTTATTTATTGTCTGTCACAGACACGTGTTGTTACGTACTTTAATCCTCTTGAAGAGGGATTCTCTTTATTTTATAGGCAAAACAAAAAAGCAGAAGAAACCCAAGGCTCAGAGAGATTAAGAAATTTTACCAGCATCACATAGCTGGTAAGAATTAAGCAAGGACATGAACCCAGGTCTCTGTGTATGCATACTGAATTGCTTCAGTCCCGTCAGGCTCCTCTGCCCATGGGATTATCCAAGAAAGAATACTGGAGTGTGTTGCCATGCCCTCTTACAGGGGATCTTCCTGACCCAAGTATCAAACATGCATCTCTTACATCTCCTGCAGTAGTAGGTGGGTTCTTTACCACTAGCACCATCTGGGAAGCTAGAACTCAGATCTAAATAATTCAAATTCCCGCATTCTAAAAGGCATATTTTTACCCCCATCTTGGGAGAGAATGATGGGTTTGATGGGAAGTGATACAGTTTGCATCTGTAGAGCAGATGGCAACTCCTGCCTCTTGTTTGCCCATGTCCCTGGAACTGCCCTTCTGTCTTGGGTTTCCCCGGACACTGGTAAGATTGCCCCCCACATCCTTTCTATCCTGGTTCCCTCCAGAGTAACTCAGATTACCTCTGTCCTTCCATTTAGCATCCTCGCCAGCTGCAGACACAATGGACCCTGTCCTTACCTCAAGATGGGTACAACTGTCCTAATCCTCAGTAGCTCAATAGTTGAATAGTTTGTCCTTATATGAAACCCAGAGGATATGTCAACCTTTGTCTCCAGGAGATGGAAGATGGATCTGACCATCAGGAACCGTGTGGGGCTCTGCATGGTCCAGGGCATGTGATGAGCAGTGGAATTCATGCCCAACCTCCACCTGGAGTCTGGGCAGGCTGGAGTGGTTGGCAATTCTTTCCTGGGTCTCCTGCCTGCCAAGTTAATTGACCTTTGGAGCATGGTGAAAGGTATATCTTTTGGGTGAGCTATTTTTCAGGGCTTTTGGATTCTCTCTTGCTTTCTTTCCCCTTTGATTTTCCTTTTCAGAGAGACTCAGCATCTTCATTCATTGCAAGAGCCCAAAGGCATTGAGGCCTGGGTGCCCAGAGGTGCCGAGCTCATTAATAGGAGTCCTGTGCATGAGTATAATAGTGTGAAAACAGTAACAACAGTGAGGTGACTCTCCTTTCTACCTCATTTTAGATAATCCTCACTGTCTTTTTTTCTGTCTCAAGGTTCTGTTGCCTTATTTCCCTGCTACTCTGAGTTTCTGTCTCTCCTTTTGCTCTCTTCATGTCTCACTTCTCCCGTTGTCTTTTGTCTTCCCTCTTCATAGGCAAAAGGACACAGCTTCTCAGTGTCTGCCTGTCAGACTTCTTGGCCTCGGGCTGAAAAATTTATGGAGTTCTCAGGAGTTCCTGCAAGGCTGGCTTCAAGGAGCCCCTTCACCTCACCCTCCCAGACCACAGAGAGCAGCAAGAATCCTTCCAGGCAGACTAGGTTGGATTGGATTCAGGAGCCTAATTACCACCAGAAAATTAAAGAAAGGTAATAATTGCTTTTAAATACTTAACAAAGGCCAATCTCACCTCGCAGGTTTGTAAATTTGTAGTGAGAACTGATTACAAGGGAGCACTTGTGCTGCCCTCTTTGTGTTTGATTTGCAAACTAGAATGCACACGCCCCATATGCATAATTGGGTCCTCACGGTCTCCGCATCAATGTGGCAATGCAGTAGAAGTTTATTTATCCAATGCTCATTCAAAGAAAAGCTGAATGGAACAAGAAAACTCCCACTTTGCGATGGGATTAGGTACCATGGAGTATTCCTCCCCCTTACTCTTTCAAGGATTTTTTTTTTTTTTTTTAAGTTTCTAAATCTGCTTGGGAAGAAAAAGTAAATTGCCAGAAGTGAGATTAGTGGGGAATATTGTTCTTAGGACAATAGTGTCTTTATGGCTTGACTGGTATGAGCTCCCCGCTTCAAAAAAATACAAGGGCTGGAGGTGTGGGGGTTCTTAATTGCCTACATCTGATCAACTGGCAGCAAAAAAAGAAGAAGAAAGAAAGAAATCTCATTCAGCTCTGATTTGGCCTGGATCAAGTCCACTTGCTAATCAGAGTTTAATGAGGATGCCACTGGCCCTGTTGTATTTGCCAACGCTCCCACTAAGGTCCCTGGCCTCTGTTTGTGAAGGGAGCACTTTCGTTCCGCCGCCCCACGAAGCAGGATGCGGGCTGAGATGGAAGAGTCCTGGCCCGGAGAAGTTAATTAAGTTTAGGCCCTTGGCATTCCAAGTCACCGGAACCCATGGTGGGAAACCTCACCCACCGCACAAAAGAGACCTCCATGGTGCTCTGAATGACGGTCCGTGGTGGGGGTGGCTGGGCTTCTGCCTACCCTGCTGCCAGCTCTTAACCCCTGGAACCATGTCCCCTCCACTGCACAAACTGAATTGGCTTGCAGGACCCAGGGCTGCCTCGGGTGCAGGAGGATCCAGGAAGCACGTGGGCCATCATCCAATGTCACTCATAGACATGCAGATGCCAGAATCTGCAGAGAATCCACAGACCTGGGAAGGCTCAGATGGAGGACTGATTTCCTTAAAGTCCTATTCTCTTTGGTTTTTTTAAAAAAACTTATTATATGCAAAAAGTTGACCTTTAGATGAGTAGGATACCGTCTTTTCTGTTTTTAATTATGTGTTCCGTAATCTCTGGGAAGGATCTGCAGAGTCAGGGGTCTCTATGGGGATGCTGGAGCATGCCAGCACCTTGGAGACCTGAAACAACTCTCAGGGTTCAGGGAGCCCCAGGGTAAAGGGGACCCCTCCTCTTTGTTGTGTGTTTGCCTTGATGTCAAGCAAAGGTGTGAGAGCAGTGGAAAGAATGTGAGGTTTAGAGGCTAACAGTTGGGTCTGAGTTCTAGGTCTGCCTGAATTCCCTGAGAATTTACTTTGGGCTAAGGATTGAGATAATGTGAGAGCATTGCTTTGAGAGTCATCTTCAAGGTGACATGGTAATTGTGCTTGTATTCCCTCTAGACCTACAGTTCTCAAAATCTGGATATCATCTGAGTGCTATAAAGTGCTGGTGAGGGTACCCCAGCCTCAGTGGGGCCTGAGGATCATCATTCTTAATAAGCTTCCAGTGATGCTGGTGCTGCCGAATTGTAAGCCACACTTTGAGGCAAAGCCTTGGATTGCTGAGTGTTCTGGCAATGTCTTTTTTATTAGACCTGAAACCACCTGCATTGGCAATATTGTGGTAGAATTTATTCTGCTAGGCCTGGTAAGGCCCTGCTAAGTGCTTTTTTTCTGTCTCTCTCTCATTGAACACCTTCAATGTCCCACATATTGTGTGGAGCATATTACACGTGTCATCCCATTGAATTCTCTCTTTTTCTCATTCAAACTTCCAAACAGGTGCATGGCCTCTTCACTCAGTTCCTAGTAACCTTTGCTCAAAATGTCACCTTTCCCATGTGAACTTACCCAACCACTCTTTTCCAAATCAAAAAAGTGAAAGTGTTAATCACTCAGTCGTGTCTGATTCTCTGTGATACGATGGACTGTAGCCTGCCAGGCTCCTCTGTCCATGGAATTATCCAGGCAAGGATACTGGAGTAGGTAGCCATTCCCTCCTCCAGGGGATCTTTCCAACCCAGGGATTAAACTAAGTTTTCCCGCATTGCAGATGGATTCTTTACCGTCTGAGCCACCAAATTAAAGCCCCACACCATTCCTTAGTACATTCTGTCCTCCTTTTCTGTCTAACTCTTTCCTTTCCAAAAAGCGTTTATCACAATTGAATGTGCTATGTATTTCATTTGTCACCTGAATGCTCCCAGTAGCATGTAAATTCCACAAACACAGGAATTTCTTTCTTCTGTTCTTTTCTCTCTCCCTCCTTTTCTGTTGCTGTTCAGTCACTCAGTTGTGTACAACTCTTTGCAACTCAACAGACTGCAGCACGCCAGGTTTCCCTGTCCTTCACTGTCTCCCAGAGTTTGCCCAAACTCATGTCACTCAGTTGGTGATGCCATTCAACAATCTCATCCTCTGTCTCCCTCTTCTCCTCCTGTCCTCAATCTTTCCCAGCATCAGAGTCTTTCCCAATGAGTCAGATCTTTGCATCGGCTCTTCGCATCAGGTAGGCAGAGTATTGGAGCGTCAGCTTCAGCATCAGGCCTTCCAATGAATATTCAGGGTTGATTTCCTTTAGGATTGACTAGTTTGATCTCCTTGCTGTCCACCAATGGTGGATAAGCATTATTGTACATTTGTTAAAATCCACAGAGTATAGAACATTAAGAATGTACCCTAAGGTATGCTATGGACTCTGGGGGATTATGATATATCAACACAGGCTTATTGATTGCAAAGAATGTACCACTGGGGTTCAGAATGTTAACACTATGGGAGGTTGCACATGTGTAGGAGAAATGTGGGAACTCTACTTTCTGCTCAGTTTTTCCGTGAACCTAAAGCTGTTTTAAAACATAAAGCCTATTAAGTTGAAAAAAATAATCCATAATGAGATACCACCTTATACCTGTTAAGATGGCTACCTCAAAAAAGCTAGAAAATAGCAAGTGTTGATGAGGATGTGGAAAAATCAGAACTCCCATGCACTGGTGGTGGGAATATAAAATGGTGAAGTCATTATGGAAAATAGTGTAGCAGTTCCTCAAAAAATTAAACATAGAACTACTATTCCAATAATTCCATTTCTGGATGCATATCCAAAGGAACTGAAAGCAAAGTCTCAAAGACATACTTGTACACCATGTTTATAGCAGCATTATTCACAGTAGACCCACAGTAGAAATAACCCAAGTATCTTTCAGTGCTTGAGTAGATAAGCAAAATGTGTCCTATACCTACAATGGAATGTTATTTAGCCTTAAACAGGGAGGAAATTCTGACACATGCTACTATGTGGATGAACCATAAGGACATTATGCTTAGCAAAATAAGCCACTCACAAAAGGACAAATATGTAAGACTTCACTTATATGAAGTATCCAGAGTTGTTAAATTTTAGAGACAGAAAGTAGAATGAAAGCTACCAGGGACTGAGGGAAGAGGAGGTGGGGAGTTATTTAATAGGTATAGTATTTCGGTTTTGCAAGATGAAAAAGTTTCTGGAGATTGGTTGCACTACAGTGTATATATAAACACTGCTGAACTATATGCTTACAAATGATTAGATAGTAAGTTTTATTTGTGTATTTTGCCACAGTTAAAACTTTTAGAAAATTTAAAAAAAAAAAAGAAAGCTCTGCAGCAGAAGAAAGCTGACTGGTTTTGAAAGCTCAGAGGACTTCATTTAATTGAATCAACCTTCACTTGAGTAGAATCCTTGTGCTAAGTCTCTTCAGTCATGTCCGAGTCTTTGCAACCCCATGAACCCTAGCTGGCCAGGCTCCTCTGTCCATGGGGTTCTCCCTGCAAGAATACTAGAGTGGTTGCTGTGCCTTCCTCCAAGGGATCTTCCCAACCCCAGAACTGAACCCACATCTCTTACGTCTCCTGCATTGGCAGGTGAGTTCTTTACCATAGGCGCCAAGAAGTGAAGTGAAGTGAAGTCGCTCAGTCGTGTCCGACTCTTTGTGACCCCACGGACTGACTGTAGCCTACCAGGCACGTCTGTCCATGGAATTTTCCAGGCAAGAATACTGGAGTGGGTTGCCATTTCCTTCTCCAGGGGATCTTCCCTACCCAGGGATTGAACCCAGATCTCCTGCATTGTAGGCAGATGCTTTGCCATCTGAGCCACCGTGGAAGTCCCATAGGGGCCAAGAGTCCTTGGCATTTTAATTTCTAGCAGTTCCATAAAGGTTTTGGGTGGTGGCCACTCTAGTTACGTTAGACTTCTCTAGTCGATTTTTCCAATAATAGTATTTTCACATGTGACTCACTGAGAATGTACTTGCAAAGACAGGCAAAGGCATATCTTGGCCTTGAGGGGATCATAAACTAATGCAGACAGATGCTTGCTTACAGAACGTGATCCTGTTCAGATAAAATAAGATGCAATTTGAAATCTAGCCTCTAATTCAAGCTTTAAAAAAAAGACACTTGTCATGGTTTTATTTGTAGCTTATCTCTCAGTTCCAGCACCTTCCTATCCAAGTTTAAACCAGTCCTCCCACATTCAAAATGTATGGGGACGACGAATGACATTGACTCATCACCTAGCTCCCTGTAAGGTAAACACAGCACAACTAAGTTTCACTAATTTCTAGTCAATGATATAAGCAAGTGTCCAGCTTCATTTTGTTATTATGGCAAAATATACATTATATAAAATTTACCATGTATTATTTTTTAGATGGTTTTATTCTTCTTGAATAAAATTTGTATATATTTAAGAAAAGCAGCATGATGTTTTGGTATTTGTGCACACTGAAATGATTACCATAATCAAACTAATTAACATATGTTACCTCCTATATTATCATTTTCCTTTCATATCATTTTATTTTTTAAAACTTATTTTAAAAAATTGTATTGAAGTATAGTTGATTTATAATATCATGTTAGTTTCAAGTGTATAGCACAGTGATTCAATTATATATACATAATACACATATATATTATATATTATGAATTGATGCTTTTTAACTATGGTGTTGGAGAAGACTCTTGAGAGTCCCTTGGACTGCAAGGAGATCAAACCAGTCCATCCTAATGAATATTCATTGGAAGCACTGATGCTGAAGCTGAAACTCCAATACTTTGGCCACCTCATGTGAAGAACTGACTCACTGGAAAAGACCCTGATGCTGGGAAAGATTGAAGGCAGGAGAAGAAGGGGACCACAGAGGATCAGATGGTTGGATGGCATCACTGACTCAATGGACATGAGTTTGAGCAGGCTCCAGGAGTTGATGACTGACAGAAGGCCTAGCATCCTGCAGTCCATGAGGTCACAAAGAGTCAGACACAATTGAGAGATTGAACTGAACTGAATATATATGTATATATATATATACACACATACATATATATGTGTGTATTTGTATATACTTTTTCAGATTCTTTTCTCTTATAGGATATTACAAACTCTACCATTTTAAGCATTTTTAAGTGTACAGTTCAGTGCCACCAAGATTATTCTCTTTTTTTATACAGCCATCATAGCCATCTATTTCCAGAACTTTTTCAACATCTCAAACTAAAACTCTTAACCCATTAAACAATTATTTTCCATTTCTCTCTCCCACCAGCACCTGGTCCAGTATAACTTTTGGGTATATGTTGTTACCTGCTTATTTGTCTTACATGCAGACTACATCGTGTGAAACGCCAAGCTGGAGGAAGCACAAGCTGGAATCAAGACTGCTGTGAGAAATATCAACAACCTCAGATATGCAGATGACACCACCCTAATGGCAGAAAGCAAAGAGGAACTAAAGAGCCTCTTAATAAAGGTGAAAGAGGAAAGTGAAAAAGCTGGCTTGAAACTCAGCATTCAAAAAACTAAGATCATGGCATCTAATCCCATCACTTCATGGCCAATAATAGATGGGACAAAAATGGAAACAGTGGCAGATTTTATTTTCTTGGGCTCCAAAATCACTGTGGACAGTGACTGCAGCCATGAAGGATCCCTATAGTCAAAGCTATGATTTTCCCATTAGTCATGTATGGATGTGAGAGTTGGACCATAAAGAAAGCTGAGCACCAAAGAACTGATGCTTTTGAATTGTGGTTTTCTGGAGAAGACTCTTAAGAGTCCCTTGGACAGCTGCTGCTGCAGATCAAACCAATCAATTCTAAAGGAAATACATTCTGAATATTCATTTGAAGGATGCTGAAGCTGAAACTCTAATACTTTGGCCACCTGATGCAAAGAGACAACTCTTTGGAAAAGACCTTGATGCTGGGAAAGATTGAGGGCAGAAGGAGAAGGGGGAGACAGAGGATGATATGGTTGGATGGCACCATTGACCTAATGGACATGAATTTGAGCAAACTCCGGAAGATAGTGAAGGACAGGGAAGCCTGGCATGCCACAGTCCATGAGGACAGAAACCTAGCAGGAAACATTCTTTCCTGTTCATCAGAAAATACTATTGATTGTATGATTGTGTTTCATCTTGTTAAATACAGCCTATTTCTCTCCAATTTCACAGCAACCACCCTGGTTCAGGCTCCACTAAGGACTGTGAAACTAGCCTCCCAACTTGTCTACTTGCTTTCATTCTGAGCTCTTCTTTGTGGTGGTAGTTTAATTGCTCAGTTGTGTCCGACTCTTGTGATCCCATGGACTGTAGCCTGCCAGGCTCCTCAGTCCATGGAATTCTCCAGGCAAGAATACTGGAGTGGGTGGCCATTGTCTTCTCCAGGGCATCTTCCTGATCCAGGGCTTGAACTTGCTTCTCTTGCATTGCAGGCTACCAGGGAAGCCCAAGACTTTCTCTAATGCAGCATTAATAAGAAGGATAAGAGTAAGAGTCTTAGTATAGTGCTGTCGACCCCAGCCCCTGCTTTGAGTGCAGTACATGTATTAACTTATTTAACCCATATACCTTCTTGTTCAGTTGCTAGGTTGTATCCAATTCTTTGTGGCCCCATGAACTACAGCACGCCAGGCTTCCTTGTCCTTCACTATCTCCTGGAGTTTGCTCAAACTTATGTCCATTGAGTTACACAAGTTATGGGCATATACTAGTTGTGGGCAAATCCCTTACTGGAAAGTAACCCATGGCTTCCCATTGTTTTAAGAATAAAATTCAAACTCCACGTCTTGCTTGAGAGATGGTGAGGGACAGGGAAGCCTGGTGTGCTGCAATCCATGGGGTTGTAAAGAGTCAAACGTGACTTAGTGACTGAACAGCAACCTAGTCTTGCTCTGCAAGATTCTGGGTGATCTGACTTCTCCTCCGGCCCTCTCACTTCACTCTTCTTTCTTTTCAACCCAACCTCCCTGCCTTCCCTTCACTCTCAAATCTTTACAGTCCCCTTCCCTTTCATCTCCCAACTCTTTCTACAATAAGGCTGTAGGTATTAACTCGCAGGATACCCCCTTGGAGAGGCCTTTCCAGTCAAGCTGATTTTGCTCATTTTTTTTGTTGTTCATTCTTCAAATTCTTTTTAGTTTTATATACGTATATTTTTAGCACTTAAAATTTTTATATAATTTTTAAAGGCTACTTTTTATTTTGGAGAAGGAAAATTGGCTAGATTCCCTGTATTGTATGACACATCCTTGGGCCTATCTTACACCCAGCAGTTTGTACCTTCCTCTCCCCAACTCCTGTACTGCCCCTCACCTTCAACCACTAGCTTGTTCCCTCTATTTGTGAGTCTAATTCTTTTGTCTTATGTTCACTATTTTTTTTTTTTTTTTTCATTTCACATAAGTCATATCATACAGTATTCATCTTTCTCTGGCTTATTTCACTAGCATAATGCTCTCAAATTCCATTCATGTAGCTGCAAATGGCAAGATGCCGTTCTATTTTATCGTTGAGTAATATTCCGTTGTGTACACACACCACATCTCTATCAGTTCATTTGTTATGGTTGAGTAATATTCCCTTGTGTACACACACCACATCTTTAACAGTTCATTTGTTGATGGACACTTAGGTTGCTTCCATATCTTGGCTACTGTAAAAAGCAGTGCTGTGAACATTGAGGTGTGTGTATCTTTTCAAGTGAGTGTTTTTTGTTTTTTCTGGATATATGTTCAAGAGGATTCTGCTTTTTTTTTTTTTTAGTAACATCATCCAGTTTGTTATCTGAGCAAGCTTATCAAAGTTTGTACTGATCTTCTTTCTTTATTTGCATGATAGTTTATGTCTTGTTTCTACTAGGCTGTTAAGACATAAGTGGGCAGGTTCTTTACCAGTTTAGTTCCCTACTCCCACCAACACTCGTCTGAATGCCTGGAACCCCAGAAGGGGTCAGCACCTGTGTGTCAATTGGAACAAAGAAAGGATAAAGAACATCCAACAGAGACACTTTGACCTCATGGGGTTGTTGGAGGATTAAAGTGCATGAGATAACATACCTACTATGTGAATCAGTCTCCAATTAAAATATTTGAGAATAACTCTCTTCCTGTCTATAATTTATCATTTTCTATAGTTTTTAAGTCTATGATTGCCTTCACTTGGATGAACAAATGTTGTAAGCTTAGCTTTTCTCTTCTGGATCTTTCCCTGGGGATCTGTGTTATACCAGGGTTACGTAGGGTATGGGCATTCTTGCCTAGTGCCAAGAGTCATCTCTAAATAGCCCACTGGGTATATCTTTAGTGTGTCCATATCCCACTCAGGTAAGGGACCCTAGGGAGGCTGCTGGGGTCTGCTCTGCTTTGATGGACATATAGGCTTCCTCTCTGGGTTCCCCCACCTTTCTTGTGGTGTTACCAGGAGAGGTCCACAGATCTTCTCTCTTTCTTTCCATCTCCTAAGCTAGAGGACCCTTCCCATCTGGGGCCTGGAGGAGCCTTGCTGTGGCCACTGCTTCTGGTGAAGTTCCCATCTGTGTTCTTGATTCTCCTAAGGTCTTCCTGTGGCTTAATTTCTGGGAGATGGTGATCATAAAGATCTTTAGGTGGCCTCCATTCCTCCTCTCTTGAGTCAAGAGGCACTGAAAGGAAAGGAAAAATACATGTGGGAAGTTACAATGATAAGTCTTCTAAGATGTCTAACCACATTCACAAAGCAGCAGTCTCAGTAAGCACTTAACAAATATTACTTCCCTACCTTTGTCACATTATTTCCTCCCTGAGAGGCCTCACAAATGATCTGCAGAGTCAAATTCATTGGGATGTTAAGGCTGACATGGTGAAATAGTCTCGTCCCTGCTGGTCTTGGCCAGCTCAGGCTGCTGTCACATGACACCACAGGTTGTGTGGCTCCAGAAACCCTAACCGCCTCCCTGAGGATCCTTCTCCAAACACTTTCACTCTGAGCAATAGAGCTTCAACCTATGGATTTGGGGGCAGGGGAACAGTCCATAGCACCAGCTTATCTGTTCCCCAGAGCCCCTGTGCTGGGGTGTCATGAGAAGATCCTTTCTGCTTTAGTAGGTGTCCACACACATGCATCCAGGTGAGCTACCCAAACTCCATCGCCCTTTTCTCTGCTTGCCATAGCTGTGCAGTCGAGACATTCATGTCCACATGTTGAGAGTAGCCTGGGTTTATCCATGCTGCCGGCCTTCATTTCCCATCCCTGCTGTGCTCTGGCTTCCAGGCATCTTTATTCAAGGATGTACCTGAAACAGATCCTCTCCACTGACTGACTGGAAGGGCCCAAGCCAAGGTCAGTGCCCCTATTAAATACCTGGAGAGGAAACTGAGAGACCATCTCATATCTCTATGGCTTTCTTCTCCATGGGCCTGCCTTAGTCTACTTTTTTTTTCTTTTTTAACTTTTCATTATGGAGAATTCTGTCCTACAGAACTTTGTGTGATGATGGGAGTATTCTGTATTTGTGTTGTTGAATTATGGCAGCTACTAGCCACATGTAGCTACTGTGCCCTTGAAATGAAGCTAGTGCAAGTAAGAAGCTAACTTTAAAATTGTATTTGCTGTTATTTAGTTGTTATGTCATGTCTAACTCTTCTGTGGCCCCATGGGCCATAGCCCATTAGGCTCCTCTGTCCATAGGATTTCCCAGGCAAGAAATATTGGAATGGCATTTATCAGTTCAGTTCAGTCACTCAGTCGTGTCCAACTTTTTGCAACCCCGTGAATCGCAGCACACCAGGCCTCCCTGTTCATCACCATCTCCCGGAGTTCACTCAGACTCAATCAAGAGGCTTTTTAGTTCCTCTTCACTTTCTGCCATAAGGGTGGTGTCATCTGCATATCTGAGGTTATTGATATTTCTCCCGGCAATCTTGATTCCAGCTTGTGTTTCTTCCAGTCTAGCATTTCTCACGATATACTCTGCATAGAAGTTAAATAAGCAGGGTGACAATATACGGCCTTGACATACTTCTTTTCCTATTTGAAACCATTATCAGAGAAAGGCAAATCAAAACCACAATGAGGTACCATCTCATGCTGGTCAGAATGTCTGTCATCAAAATGTCTACAAACAGTAAATGCTGGAGAGAGTGTGGAGAAAAGGGAACCCTCTTATACTGTTGGTGGAAATGCAAACTAGTATAATCACTATGGAGACCAGTATGGAGATTCCTTAAAAAACTGGAAATAGAACTGCCATATGACCCAGTAATCCCACAGCTGCGCATACACACCAAAGAAACCAGAATTGAAAGAGACACATGTACCCTAATGTTCACTGAAGCACTGTTTACAATAGCTAAGACATGGAAGCAACCTAGATGTCTATCAGCAGACAAATGGGTAGGGAAGTTGTGGTACATATACACAATGGATATGAGAAAAGAACACATTTGAGTCAGTTCTAATGAGGTGGATGAAACTGGAGGCTATTATACAGAGTGAAGTAAGTCAGAAAGAGAAACACCAATACAGTATATTAACACATATATATAGAATTTAGAAAGACAATAGCAATGACCCTATATGTAAGACAGCAAAACAGGAATAGACTTTTGGACTATGTGGGAGAAAGTGAGGGTGGGATGATTTGAGAGAATAACATTGAATCATGTATATTACTATATGTAAATAGATGACCAGTGTAAATTTGATGCATGAAGCAGGGCACTCAAAGTCAGTGATCTGGGACAACCCAGAGGGATGGGATGGGGAGGGAGAGGGGAGGGGGTTCAAGATGAGGGGACACATGTATGCCTGCAGCTCATTCATGTCAATATATGGCAAAAACCACCACAATATTGTAAAGTAATTAGCCTCCAGTTAAAAAAAAAAAAAAGACCCATGTGCCCATGGCAAGTTACGTGTAGGATACACTCTTGGCACTGGAATTTCTGGTATCAATATGCATATCAAATTGTGTAATTTTGGTATAATTTTCCAAGTTGTTCTCCTTAAGATTCTGTCAATTTCTATTCCTGTTGGCAGTGGATGAGAGCCTTCAGCAAAGATTTGAAGAATAAAGAAGTGGTGTGTGTGTATATATATATATATATATAAAAGAAATACTGGAGGGGGTTGTCATTTCCTTCTTCAAAATTGTATTTAATTATAATTATAATTCAATTTAAAATTTGAATACAATTTAAATAAGATAAAATAACTTTTCAAAGAGCTTCGGGTGGCTAGTGGATGCTACGTTGGACAACACAGCTGTAGAGTTTTCTAAGGCATCGTTGGTGAACAGAATGTGGCCAGTGGGGCTGGACTTAGGCTTGTGATAGATTCTTTAACAAGTCAGCAGCTACCTTCTCTGTGTTATGCAGTCAGTGCAGTTGCATCCTTAAGTGCCTGTAAGAGCCAGAGCCAGGATCCCACACCCATCCCTTCCCTTCACACAGATGGGAACTGAATCCTGTGTGCATCTCTTAAAGCCTGGGTTGTGGGCACTGACTTCCTCTATCGATTCATCTGTGCATGTTTTCAGTGGTCGTAGCCCTCAAGAATACTCAAGAAAATATACACTGATCATATAATTCCCAAGGATGTGTTCTGCTTAGAAGAATCGTTCTAGTACATTTAAGTTTTTAAATGAGTGCCAACTTCCCCAAGAAGTATCTTATCATAGTGTGATATAAAGTTAGGAGGTTAATCTGAGTAAAGATAACATCCAGGAATTAAACCAGTGATTCCAAAGTATCTGGTTGCTCCTAGACTGACATGAGCCTTCCTGTCAAGTGACTTTGCTCCTGTGAATCACATCTTGGTAGTTATTAGCACTACACATAAATAACTACCTCTCCCGCTTCCAGTCACACTAAGCTAAGTCTCCTGTCTCTGTGGTTGCGTGAACCCACTTGACCAGCTCTGGCCAATGAATTGTGAATGAAGTATGCTGCATATTCATTTTTGGGGTTCACTTCCAACCTTCCTTCTTTCCTGGGAGATGAAGTCTCCCTTAGGTTGGACTCTTAAGTGGGGATGATAAATAGGAAAGTGTTCTATGTGAAGGATGTGTAACATAAGTGAGAAATCAGCTTTTGTTGTTTTCAGCCTGTGGTATTTTAGGAGTATTTGTTAGCACAGTGTAATGTAAATTTTTGTAATTCACGCACTTCTACAACTAGTGAGAGGATAATTCAATGCAGTGTAAAGAGATGGCTTACCCAGATTACGGGGCTTCCCTGGAGGCTCAGAGGTTAAAGCGTCTGCCTGCAATGTGGGAGGCCTAGGTTCGATCCCTGGGTTGGGAAGATCCCCTGGAGAAGGAAATGGCAACCCACTCCAGTATTCTTGCCTAGAGAATCCCATGGATGGAAGAGCCTGGTGGGCTACAGTCCATGGGGTCGCAAAGAGTCGGACACGATTGAGCGACTTCACTCACTCACCCAGATTACAGTCTGTTTAGAGAAAAACAGGAGGAGCTTCTCAGAGCTGATGACTGGGTTTCCTGAAAATTGAGTCTCTGCACTGGGATCTGCTCTTCTCTCCATAAGACTCCAGTGTACTCCCAGAATCTTGAATATCACGAATATTCATTGCATAACATAAGGATTAGATGCAATGGCAATTGTGCACTCGGGCACAGAAGCCATATAAAGTGGGAAGGCACATTTTGAATTTAACCAAAACCCAGTATTATAGTTATGCCTATTTATTTTTGTAGTTATTTAATAATTTTACTCATTAAACTAGACTATAAAATCCATGATTACAGGGATCTAAGTTATATGCAGAGTACTCATGAGAAACGCTGGGCTGGAAGAAGCACAAGCTGGAATCAAGATTGCCGGGAGAAATATCAATAACCTCAGATATGCAGATGACACCACCCTTATGGCAGAAAGTGAAGAGGAATTAAAAAGCCTCTTGATGAAAGTGAAAGAGGAGAGTGAAAAAGTTGGCTTAAAGCTCAACATTCAGAAAACGAAGATCATGGCATCCGGTCCCATCACTTCATGGGAAATAGATGGGGAAACAGTGGAAACAGTGTCAGACTTTATTTTTGGGGGCTCCAAAATCACTGCAGATGGTGATTGCAGCCATGAAATTAAAAGACGCTTACTCCCTGGAAGAAAAGTTATGGCCAACCTAGATAGCATATTCAAAAGCAGAGACGTTACTTTGCCGACTAAGGTTCGTCTAGTCAAGGCTATGGTTTTTCCAGTAGTCATGTATGGATGTGAGAGTTGAACTGTGAAGAAGGCTGAGCACCAAAGAATTGATGCTTTTGAACTGTGGTGTTGGAGAAGACTCTTGAGAGTCCCTTGGACTGCAAGGAGATCCAACCAGTCTATTCTGAAGGAGATCAGCCCTGGGATTTCTTTGGAAGGAATGATGCTAAAGCTGAACCTCCAGCACTTTGGCTACCTCATGCGAAGAGTTGACTCATTAGAAAAGACTCTGATGCTGGGAGGGACTGGGGGCAGGAGGAGAAGGGGACGACAGAGGATGAGATGGCTGGATGGCATCACTGACTCAATGGACGTGAGTCTGAGTGAGCTCCGGGAGTCGGTGATGGACAGGGAGGCCTGGCGTGCTGCGATTCATGGGATCACAAAGAGTCGGACATGACTGAGCGACTGAACTGAACTGAACTGAATTAGTTTATCACCAAATCCCTAAATAAATAAGGAGGAATGAATAAATATATGTATTGATAGATATGTATCAATGGGCATTTCTTGAGTGTTTCAATAGGTGTGAACTCTGTGCTAAAATGTGTGGAGGGAAGAGGTGGGGAACATGAGGGTGGAGGGTGGAGGGAGATTGTGGTGTGGTTCACAAGTTCCAGCAAGCAGATTCTTGACTCAAAGCTCAGAAGAGAGAAACTTGTACACTTAAAATCCACAGACAGGAGAAATGTTTGCAAATATACCACCATAAAGAAAAATGCAAAAGTATGTTTCAGTGGCACAAAAAATAAAACATATGTGTTATATATTAGCCATAACTCAAGGCTAGATGCCAGCTAAAGCAAATGAAGCTGCCTGTCTTGTTTTAGCTTTGGCCTGTGTAAAATACAAATGTATCTGTCTTCATTTTCAAAGATGTCAGTGCTAATTTAGCTAGTTGCTCAACTCACAGCATGGAGAGGTAAAATGATTATTTTAAAATCATTTTAAGTAGCTTATAAGGCAAGTATTGAGTTATTCATCATAAAAAATCCATACACATTTATACATAAGTGGAAAGAACTGCATCTCAGACCTAACATTGCTCTTAGTTTTTATTCATTGTAAAGTCTTTGGTGTGCTTGGGTTGTAGCATCAGACATCTTTAGGTCTTGTAGTGGGCTGATTTAAGGTTGGAAGCTTTTTACAAGTCATATTGTACACATAATAGACAGGCAAGCTATCAAAAAATACTGTTGATACTGTAAGTACTTTTAATTTCAAAGTATTTCTAAGATTATGGAATTTGGATAAGTTTTCATATAGATAAGCATTTGAATAAGTGTTAAAGATAGAAAAGATAGCTTCATGGAGATACAATTAATGAAAGGAGGCCTAAAAAGATGGGACATTTTTTTTACTATTTTGCATAATTCAATATTATATATCATGTTATATGATAAAGAGCTACAGATATAGAAATAAATAGGAAATGAGTAAGCTGAGTTAATCAGAGAAGTCTTCATGTGGAACTTACAGCTGGAGTTGGGTCTGGTACCTTGAGGACAAAGGGAAGGGCAAACTAGGCAGGACATGTGACTAATTTCTCATTTAGGAAAGTGTGGGAAAGAGTATGCACAGTGTGTATCCCATTAAGACTACAGAGTGTGAGTTTGGGAGACCTGGGAATACGGTAGGATGTGTAGGATAGGGCAAGACTACAGAGAACCAGAAAATCACCTGTAAGAGGTTGTTGGAGGCACTGGAAGCTATGACAGTAAGTGTATCAGTTGGGATGCTTTGAGCTGCAAGTAATAGAAAACTTGACTTACATGACTTTAACAGAGAGAAAATATGTTATGACTTCACATAGAAGTCTGTGAGTACAGCCGAGATTAGCTCTTTTCCCTATGTCATTCTCTGATAGCTTGTTCTGAGGCTAGATCTCCTCATGGGCAGAAGATAGCTGCTCCACTTCTTCCAGCTGTCACATCCAAACACAGCAATGTCCAGATGATAAAGATAGGGAGTCCTACCCTGAATGGCCTTTTTTCCCTCTTTAATCAAAGAATGGCCTTTCCCCCCCATTAATCAAAGAAAATAAACCTTTTCCCAAATCCCCCTTAGAACTTTTTCCTATCCACTGACCAGAATTGCATCACAGGTGTATGTCTAAGGTAATGGCTGGCAGAAGGAATGCAACCACATGAGATGGGCAGGGACCATCTTCCTCGAAACTCAGGGTTATATAGAAGAAAGTGAGTCCCTGAGCAAAATCTATATTCTCTTAGGAGAGAGGAAAGGTAATTAGCTACTGGCAAAGCAGATTTGGTTTTATGTTGCTGGATGGTTATACACTCTGGAATTCTTTTTTTAAGAAAAGACGTATAAAGTCATGAATTCAAAATTAGAATTAAAAATAAATAAACAAAAATAATAACACTTTAAGTAACTGCCTGGCACATCTCTATGAAATATTTTCTTTAAAACTCTCTTCACCTGGCAGTAATTTGTGTATAATTTTTTACAGTGATGATAAAAAGATAATTCAATCTTTTCTCAATGTGGTAGATCAAAATTTTTTTTCTAAATTGATAACTTAAAAAAGTATTTTTCAGTTTGATAACTTGTGGTCAGTAATGCCATTAAAGATTAAGGACTGTTGCTAAAATTGAAGACACTGTCACCTAATTTCTTTCATAAATGCATTGTAATATCTTAGGGTATTTCACGGAGAAGGCGATGGCACCCCACTCCAGTACTCTTGCCTGGAAAATCCCATGGACGGAGGAGCCTGGTAGGCTGCAGTCCATGGGGTCTCGAACAGTCGGACACGACTGAGCGACTTCACTTTCACTTTTCACTTTCATGCATTGGAGAAGGACATGGCAACCCACTCCAGTGTTCTTGCCTGGAGAATCCCAGGGACGGGGGAGCCTGGTGGGCTGCCGTCTATGGGGTCGCACAGAGTCGGACACGACTGAAGCGACTTAGCAGCAGCAGCAGCAGCAGCAGCAGGGTATTTCAAGTTCTCTTGTGTGTTATTCTGTGCCTGGTGTGGTTGACAGACACACCTTTTATTCACAACACTCATAAAACAGTTAGTTGCCAATGTCCTCACCCTAATGTGTATCGAGTTTTGTGCTGAATTTGTTGTCAATATTTTGTACCAAATTATTAAGAAATTAACATGGTTTCCCATATATTCCTATGATTTGAATTACTAATCAAGTCACAAAATAATCAAAGAGTTTACTGGTTACTTTATTCACAATTTATATATACATTTTAATGTATTACTACTTAAAAAAAAGCTTAAAAAAATTCTGGCTTCTGGCTGTATTCCAGATGCTTCATAAACCTCACTATTTGCTTTAAACCAATGTGGGTTTACCTTGCAGTGAACCACATAGTCTACTAAGCCCATGTTGAATGTTCCCCAGCTTCACTTCCCCTTATCAGTACACCATAAACTACCTACAAACACCCTGCCACCATTCAATAGGAGGGGAAGTGTGAAGCAGGGAAACTGGGGTGGAAAATGACAGTGATCACACCCAATTGTGGTGAAAATATCTTACACACATATGTAACCTTGAATGTGAGATGCTTGCTTTTCCCAGGCTTTGGAAGGGAGCCCAGCCCAGTGAGTGGCCTGGGAGTTTCAGCTTCAATGGCTTCTCAGTAAGTGGTAGGTCTACCTTAGGGATCTAGGATAGGCAACCACCAGGGTCTGCTCTCCTTAAGCAAGGAAAGTTAGAAATCTTTAGGAGCAGTGAAATAAGGAGAGCCTAGAATCAAGAATGTAGGAACCAAGCCAGAGCAGAGTTCCAGGAGGACCCAGACTTGGAAGTGGCCATAAGTGTGTGGAATGGAGATGGGAGTCAGGAGACTCTGGAGGCAAATACTACAATGTCTTGTGAGTTAGCAGATGTATAGATGAGCTCCATCAATGATGCATCTCAGATTGTCAAGACTGAATATCAGGGAAGAACACATCTGACTTCATATTGGATCTGTTTTTGTATTCTATTGCTTTTGCTACAAGTTAATCACTAAAGGGATGTTGCCTATAAGTTTAAATTATACATTATGGGGAAAGGTGTGGGAAGGGATAATTTAGAAGGTTGGGATTAACATATACACACCACTGCTGCTGCTACTGCTGCTGCTGCTGCTGCTGCTGCTAAGTCGCTTCAGTCGTGTCCGACTCTGTGCGACCCCACAGACGGCAGCCCACTGGGCTCCCCCATCCCTGGGATTCTCCAGGCAAGAATACTGGAGTGGGTTGCCATTTCCTTCTCCAATGCATGAAAGTGAAAAGTGAAAGTGAAGTTGCTCAGTCGTGTCCGACTCTCAGCGACCCCATGGACTGCAGCCGACCAGGCTCTTCCGTCCATGGGATTTTCCAGGCAAGAGTACTGGGGTGGGGTGCCATTGCCTTCCCCGATACACACCACTGCTGCTGCTAAATTGCTTCAGTCATGTCTAATTCTTTGCAACCCTGTGATCATAGCCCACTAGGCTCCTGTGTCTATGAGGTTCTCCAGGCAAGAATACTTGAGTGGGTTGCCATGCCCCCCTCCAGGGAATCTTCTGGACCCAGGGATCAAAATCATATCTCTTATGTCTCTTGCATTGGCAGGCAGGTTCTTTACCACTAATGCCACCTGGGAAGTCCCATACACACACTACTATTTATAAAATTGGTAATCAACAGGGACCTAATGTAAGGCATAAGGAACTCTACTCAGTACCCTATAATTTGCTCATTGTTGTTGTTTAGTTGCTAAGTCACATCTGACTGTTGTGCAACCCCATGCACTGTAGCCCACCAGGATCCTCTGTTCAAGGAAATTCCCAGGCAAGAATACCAGAATGGGTTTCCATTTTCTTTTCCAACTCTATAAGAATCTATATGGGAAAATAACCTGAAAATATATATATACATAAACTGTGTCACCCCCCATAAAAAGTAATGGCTCTTCTTTGGGAACTCTGCTGACTGTGTAATGAGCACTAAGCTAAAATACATTTGTTTATGTCACAGAAAACCTCTTGATCAGGGCTACCTATGAATGGCTGCAGGAAAGAAGAAATAAACACATTCTTTCCAGAGTCTGATTGGAACCAGGACTTTACCCCTATTGGTACAAAAGAAGCCTGAATTCTAACTCAGGGAAGATGGCTCTTTAGGACATTAGTCTACCATCTTGCTGGTCTGCTGGCTTTCCAAATAAAGTCACTATTCCTTGCCCCAATAAGTTGTCTCTCAATTGATTGAGCTATTATGCAGCAAGTGGTATGAGCTTGGGCTTTTTAATGTCTGGGTCAGCAGGAAGATGGGCATCATGAGTAGGCACAAAGAGGTTGAAGGGTGGGATTGTCACATCCTGTAACAGTACACAGGGGCTTAGTTAAGCTGGTCAGGAGGGGTGGGAGCTGAAACTCTGGGCCCCCTGCAGATATTGAAGTTTGTTTTAGTATAAAAAGTGACTTACTTTGGGTTAATTCTTACAGTGTGGAAAAGCTGGAAGAGAAGCCAGTTTTTCTGACTCTGTTTCTTTTCTTTACCCCAGGCTGCTTCCCAAATAAAACCTTTACCTCACGCTAAGCATTCCGTGCTGGAAGAATGCATTCATTCTTGCCTAAGGAGAGCCGTCCTGGGAGGTGGCTCTTGGTGGGTGGCTCCTCTTATTGATGATTTTATCAGTTGTAGGGAATCTGTGCTGGGCGTTAAGAACATCCATAAGACAGAGGAGGGAAGGAGAAACCTGTTGTATTGTCTTTCTTTCTCAGTTCAGTTTTCTCCTCTCTGCCTCCCACAAACACCTGGTATTGGTACCAAAATATGCATTCTAGTGCCTTTAAGCAAAACTAGTTCTTCTGCCAAAGAGAACTCTGACACTAAACTTTGTTTTTCCCCATTTAAAAACCCTTTATCAAATTTTCACCACACAAAAATGGAAGCATTTTAGTCACTTGAAGCAGTTCTGTGATAATTTTGGCTGCAGTTTTAAAAAGGGAATATTCATTCATTTATTCAACAGATACTTATTAAATGATGCAGTGTGACAGTCACCACACCTGACACTAGAGCAAACAGTCACCACTCCTGCCATCCTGTAGACTCTAGTGAAATAAATCATAAACAAGTGTAAAAGTGCAAAAATCAACTAAAAGAAAGGCACAAACTTGGCTGATATCCAGGCACAATGCATTGATTTGCTGTATCACGGTTAAGGTACTTGAATGTGTCCACACTGATGGTGGTAGATATTGTCCTCAGTTCAGTTCAATTCAGTCGCTCAGTCGTGTCTGACTCTTTGCGACCCCATGAATCGCAGCACGCCAGGCCTCCCTGTCCATCACCTGGATCATGGAAAAAGCAAGAGAGTTATTTTTTATTAAATTAGTTGTGAATAGCATAATATCAAAAGCTTTTCTATTTAGAAAAAAAATTGGGATTTTTTTTTTTGTTTACCTCTTTCTGCCACATCCCTGGTGACAGCAGTGGGTGGAGGTGAATAGGAGCAGCTTGCTTCAGGTAGGGTATGATCAGGGTACACCAGTTTATAGCAGTTTCCACTACTTGCTGAAGAGAGGTAAGAGGTATTCTCCCAACGTGTGAGACTAGTGTTAGTTACCACTGTCAACTATAAACTGACCCTTGCCGTGGGCACTTACAGTCTGCCTCTGTGCTGGGCTGTGCTCAGCCACTCCAGTCGCGTCCAGCTGTTAGTGACCCTACTGACTATAGCCTGCCAGGCTCCTCTGTCCATGGGATTCTCCAGACAAGAATACTGGAGTGGATCGCCGTGCCCTCCTCCAGGAGATCTTCCCAACTCAGGGACTGCACCTGCATCTCTTATGTCTCCTGCACGGGCAGATGGATTCTTTACCACATATTTGGCTGTATGGACTCCCCCCTCACCAAAATCACATATATACTGACCTTCCTCTTTACCTCTCAGAGCCATCGGAAATGCTGTCTCCTCGGCTATCGGAGAAGGCAATGGCAACCCACTCCAGTACTCTTGCCTGGAAAATCCCATGGACGGACTGGTAGGCTGCAGTCCATGGGGTCGCTAAGAGTCGGACATGACTGAGCGACTTCACTTTCACTTTTCACTTTCATACATTGGAGAAGGAAATGGCAACCCACTCCAGTGCTCTTGCCTGGAGAATCCCAGGGACAGGGGAGCCTGGTGGGCTGCTGTCTATGGGGTCACACAGAGTCGGACACGACTGAAGCAACTTAGCAGCAGCAGCAGGGCTATAGTTCTCATTTTGTCCCAAATAAAAGTTAACTTGCCACTCTCACATTGTGCATTTTTTAAAAGAAAATATTGTACATCATCCTACACAAGTCCTACTTCACACTGGTCCTTAGAGGTATTGGATGGGTGAGATCTATTTTATTTAGACACTCTAGCTGCCATTGTAAATTAAAGGCCCTTGATGTCCTCCTGGTTGTATGTGACATAAGGTTGCTGGATTTAGCAAACACGAAAAACAAAGCAATAACAATGACAATGCTCACCATACAAATTAAAACCAGTCGCCAAGTTAAATTTGAATTTCAGATAATCAACAGATGATTTTAAATATAAGCATGTCCCCAGATTTCTCTGACAACCCTATTCATGAGACAAAGCCACATGGCCTGTTCTCCATAAGCATGCTTCCATCAACAAAAGCTACTTTGAGTCAATCTCTTGCCATTGAAGTGTCATACAACACAGGTGTCAGCTAGTATCCATTCCATGCAGACTGTCTCAGAGAGTGATTAGACTCAGGGACTCAGAGGCTGGGGGAAGGGGTCTGCTAACCCAGAGGCTGTGGTGACTGAGGTCTGAAGTAACAAGAGTCTTCATTGGAATGTGGAGGCTGTAGAGGAGATCTATTTTCTATTCACAACACTTCTGACACCAAATGTAGGGGTTTTCCACACCAAGCAATTTTCCATTTCTCTGTGGACACCAACTGGGTGTCCTACAACTTAATTCAATTCTGACACTAACAACCTGGAATTAGAATGCATCCCACAGGTAAAGGCTCAGTCCCACAAGACTGTCCCCATTTTAGATACCAATCCAAAGTAGTAGGTGCCCAGGTTACCCACACCTCTGAATGTTAGTTGCTTCAGTTGTGTCCAACTCTTTGTGACCCCATTGACTACAGCCTGACAGTCTCCTCTGTCCATTGGATTCTCCAGGCAAGAATACTGGAGTGGGTTGCCATTTCCTTCTCCAGGGGCTCTTCCCAATCCAAGGATTGAAGCTGGCTCTCCTGCATTGCAGGTGGATTCTTTACCACTGAGCCACTTGGGGGAAGCCCAACACCTCTGACTTGCCAACAAGTCAGCGTTCCTGTGACCCCTTCTTTACTAATTTCCTAATTTAAATTTCCTTCTTTACTAATTTCCTAATTTACTAAAACAGCTCACAGAAATCAGGAAAATATTTAACTTGCTGTTCCCCATTTATCATGAAGGGTATCATAAAGGCTACAAATGAACAGCTAGATGAAGAGGCACACGAGGTGGGATTTGGATGTCTCCTCAGCACAGGAGCTTCTGTCCCCGGGACGCATTACCCTCCCAACCTGTGGACGTGTCCCCGCGCTTAGTGTTTTCATGGAGGGTCTCCTTCATGAGCACGATTGATTAAACCATTGGCCACTGGCGATGAACTCAATTCCAGGCCCTTTTCTCCTCCCTAGCGGTAGAGGATGGCGGGACGGAAATGTCCAGCCCACTAATCTGATGGTAAATTCCTCTGGCATCAGAACTCATTATCCAAATGGGATTTTGCATAAACTCAGGTAAGGTTGAGAAGGGCTTATTGTGAATAACAAAGGATGCTCTTCTTACCCTTAACTCTCAGGAAATTCCAAGGGTTTTAAAAACTCTGTGCTGGGAACCAGGGACAAAGATCAAACTCACAGTTCTTACTGTATCACAATATTACAACTGGAAAACAGAGGATGTGACAAGGTGACCGATTTAGAAAGAAGAATGAAGAGTCTTTGGTGGCAGGTTGGTGGCAGGACAGGGTGGGGGTGGATAGGAGGAGTCAAATATATTGGTTATTGATACTTCTGCGGTTATTGAGTAGTGGCACCACTGCCCTGGGGTTTTATTTCCTAGGAAGTTGGGAAAGAGAGCTGTTGTAAAGAGAAGAGCAATGCTTTTTCTAGATGTGTTGATTTTGAGGCACTGTCAAGGGGAACAATCCTGTAAGTGGTTGAAAATTACACTGAAAACAAAAGCAACTACTATTTACTCTGTGCTTGTATGTATTACCTGTTCAAAGAACTTTATACATTTGATTCATTAAATCCTCATAAGAATTGATGAGAGAGACACTATAATTTTCCCCACCATATGGACTGGAAAACTGAGTAACAGAGACATTCCATAACTGGTGTGAAGTCACCCGGCGAGCGATATGCCATCCCACTGTCCCTCAGGGCCTTGGCCATGATTCACCCCAACCTAAACCCAGGCAGTCTAAGTGCCCCAACTCCCCTTTATTAAGTCAATCTAGAGTTGCAAATCTTGAGCTGTCAGTATTATAATAATTAATTAAAAAATAGAGGGAAAAATATACCATTAAAATCAGACATCCAAAATTAAATTTTATTTACATACACAAAGAGTCAAAATGGGTACATGGCCATGTGGCACATTTATTTTGTGACTTCTTAGGTTAGACTGTTTTAATTTTATCACAGTATTTAAGATTTAGTGAGGTGGAGATAGTAGCTAAATGAATCATGACTTATTTGAGGAGCCTCTCAAACATGATCAAAATTATTGGCAATGTTATATCAATTAACTAATTAACAATAGCTTTGCCATGTGAATCCATGGCAATATTATTTTACAGGTGACTGAAAATAAGCTGCTAGCAGGTAGCTCTGTTTCTGTCTTTAACAATAATGTTTATTCTGTGTGTAATAGTAATGCACTTTCATTAATCAATTTAACAAGTTGTGTGTTTTTGCTGGACTGAAAACTGTTATTTTGTCTTTTTGAAAAGAATTGTTAAATGCGTGTTCTGAGATTAATAGCTGGTGTTGCTCTCTTGTTCTGGAAAGTTTGAAGGAGAAAGTTTGATTCCTGAAGTCAGAGGCTGGTTCTAGATTTCAGCCTTCCTCCACAGACGATCGACTGGAAGAGAGAATTTGGAGAGGTGGGAAACTGCATTGGTGGAATGTCATGGAGTCCTCTCTAGGGTAGCAGCTTTAGGACACAGGTGGACAGCTATCTCTCCTGACCAAATCAGTGGCCACGCTTCCAGCTTTATCACAGACAAGGGGGACATCTGGGAAAACAAAAACAAGAACGTCTTTACTCTTGCACATGCTTTGGCCTGTTGCTGACCCTGCCATAGGCCATTTGAGATGTGAGAGTGACCTCAGTGTGTGCATGGCCTGGCTCTTTTTATCACTGTGTACCTCTCCTGGTCATAAGTAAAGTTGGAAAAGGTGACAGCGTGGAGACAGAGATTCAGGACTGCTGTAGAGTGACACGGAGCGATGGGGCAGCCTCAAATCTCCCCCAGCGGTTCCCTGCTGACACTGTGGGAATACAGGTTTATTGATGGCAGGGCTGGGGTGCTGTGGTTGGACTGAAGACAGAGTCTCTCAGTGCCCTCAATGCAGAGGCCACTGGGCCCAGGGAACTCTAGGGTAACTGACTCATGATTCTCATGGGAATACTGGCAAAATCTTTGTGAACTTGTGCAAATCAGATACACTTGAGGCAAGTGAAATCAGCCAATTACTATAATGTGGCCCAACCTTAGAGCTGTGGGAATGAGAATGCAAGGGAGAATCCTGTGGCAGTTTTGTTGAAGCAATGGGTGTGTGTGTGGGTGGGTGGGGGTGTGTGGGTGTGTGTGCACGTGTGCACGTAAAAACCCTTATTCCAGATTGCCAAGTGACTTCCACCACTTACATGAGAATCCCTTTCCTTTTCTGTTCTGATGGCATTTTCAGACCCTCACCACCCATTTCCTCCCATTCCTGAATGTCAGCAGTAATTTCAGGTTCTGGTTCAAGGTGGCAAAGTAAGAGGTTCCTGAACTCACCTCTGAGGAATACACTGAGTCTACAGCTACAAGAGAACAATTCCCTCTGAAAGAAATCCAGAAACACTGAGATATGCCTACATATCAGGAGAACGAGAAAAGACCCACCTTGAAATGGATGGGAAAGACAGACTTGCCACCAACCTCCTGCTCAGTGCTGTGACATACTGGAGGGAACTCCTGATTCCCGGCTTCTCCCTCAGGAGCAACAGGCTTGAACCTCACATCTCCTACCTCAACTTTCAAGACTTCCACCTGAGAGATGGGCTTCCAAAGCATCTAGCTTTGAAATAGATGGGCTATAGGACACAATAGGGCTTGTGTCCAGAAGACCTCCCATCCCCAAAATATTGATTTTCAACTTGACTCTTTTATCTTTCTTGGATACATGATTTTTTAAAACCTAGGGAAAAAAGTGGAAATTTTAGGGATTGATGTGGACCCTTACCAAAATAAGTCCTGTGATAATCCTACAATCCTGAAAATCCTATATTAATAAAAATATGAATAGCTCATATTCTTAAAAAAGGTAGAAAATTGGCTAATTTCATGCACATTGGCCACTTGGAATAAAGTTAAAACCTTTTGAATAGGTCATCTGAATGCATTTTCTCTTGTAAATAAGTTTAAGCAATAACAGATTGAACTTTTTCTTCTGTTTCCTTGACATCAGTATGTGATGGTCCTTGTCTAAAGACCAGGCACACAAGATGTGTGTGTGTGTGTGTGTGCACGTATGCATATGGAACCAGTTTTGCTCTCAATGACCAACACATGAGTGGACTCTGTGCATCCTTCCTGATTGTTCAGCTCTAAGGCAGTGAGCATGCCCAAAGCTGCTCTGCTTGGTCTATGATATAAATTCTCCTGCTGACTCCTCCAAGTTCTCTTCTGGGGATGGCTTAAGAATAAAGATGAAGACAGGAAGTCAGTCTCTTCAGAATGAAAGGAGTAAGTGGTCTTCTAGTTTGGGAAGACTTCTGCAGACTTGATGACTTCCTGAACTTAAAATCAATGGTGCACACTCCAGGGGGTTCTACTGACTATGTTGTTCTCTCAGCAGCCATGAATGCAACAAAGGTCAAGATTTTATGTCAAACAAAAATGATTTGCTTTTATTTTTCCCATATGGGAGTGAGGGAAGGGTTGAGGCAGAATAAATCTATTTGCAGGTTATGAAAGTTATTACACAATGGATGATTTATTTTACATTCAGACTCGAGAGTATTTTAAAAAATCTAGGCCATTTATGTTTATTTTACTTAGGAATAGTCTAAGAAAATACTGTGAGTGAAATATTTCACTTTGCCTTGTCTAACAGTTTTATAAGCAAAATTTATTAAATGGTAGAGAATACATGTAAGAGAAAACATTAAAAAGTGCTAGTGAAAAAGAGAAAAATATGTATCTATTCTCAGTAAAGACTGCTAAACTAGCTTTATAAATATAAGCTGTAATCACTAAGTGACAGATAGTAAGTTTATTTTTGCTTAATAGCACAAGCATAATAATTACTGGCCCAAAGTACTAGGATATATCTGCTATATGACATTCTTTAGTGGAATGATGCTAGGGGTTTTCTGCAGCCCTCAGTAAACATAGCCGTGTTGAATAAATGGTCACTTACAGCATCTGTTCTAAGTTATAGCTGCCTCAATAACCTTTTGGTGTTTGGTTGTCTTATGGGGAATGAATGTTTTCACTTTTTATTCAAAGACAGGACCACCTCATGCGAAGAGTTGACTCATTGGAAAAGACGATGCTGGGCAGGATTGGAGGCAGGAGGAGAAGGGGACGACAGAGGATGAGATGGCTGGATGGCATCACTGACTCGATGGACATGAATCTGGGTGAACTCTGGGAGCTGGTGATGGACAGGGAGGCCTGGCGTGCTGCGATCCATGGTGTTGCAAAGAATCGGACACGACTGAGAGACTGAACTGAACTGAACTGAAAGTCTTTTTTTATGTGGACTATTTTTAAAGTTTTTATTGAATATGTTATAAAATCACTTCTGTTTCATGTTTCGGTTTTTTGGTCTTGAGACATGTGGGA
Organism: Cephalophus harveyi; assembly: GCA_006410635.1. Classification (NCBI taxonomy): domain Eukaryota; kingdom Metazoa; phylum Chordata; class Mammalia; order Artiodactyla; family Bovidae; genus Cephalophus; species Cephalophus harveyi. The sequence continues at coordinate 70,539 of SJYT01039160.1, forward strand.
TCTTAGCTCCCCGACCAGGAATTGAACCTGCACCCCCTTCATTGGAAGGTGAAGTGTTAACCACTGAACCATCAGGGATGTCCCCCCTCAGATATTTTAGACAGGAAAAAAAAGTCTGAGAAAAATTAGTATTTCTGAGAGCATTTTTATTTCCAGAAATAGAGGTGTATCTCATCATCAAATATCTGCTAGTCAGTCAAGATAATGCTATGCATCTTTAATCAGTTGTGGTTTCCAAATTAATTTATATTTGAATACTCAGGCTTGGAGGCAAGGTCTCTGCAGAGTTTGTTTCGAGCGTGGACTGGATGACTTAGCTTAAAGGTCACCATGAGAACTATTTTAAGTGAGGAGGCCTCTGAGTTCTACTCCTGAACCACGGCAGGAAGAAGATGTAAGTGCAGCTTCTCTCTGTAATCCACTGAAAGATTTGGTTGCAGCTTGTTTTCATCTAAAAAGTTGTTTGTGATGGCACCAAATCCCGGCCCATCATGAGAGGGCTTATGTCCTCCTGTCAGGTCCACTACTTTGAATAATGATCTATCAGTTTCGGAGACTTGAACTTCTGAGATCAGAGACAGCTGTGGGCAGAAAGAACCTCTTCTGCTCCACGTTCCAACATTCCCACAGAAATGAATATGCCTTTACTTGAACCAGCTCAGACACTGAGCAGTCAGTGCTGGAGCATTTATCTGAAAAGGAAACCTCCCCAAATCCTGACACGTCTTGAAAAAGCCTCTAAAAATCTAGACGTGATTGCAGCGTAAAGGCCTGCCCATGAAATGTGTGTGGAAGGTCAATGCTCCAGACCTGAAAAGCCTAAATCCATTCGTGGTTTTTGCTCAGCTTTGACATGGCTCCCTGATGTATGGCATCATTCCCTTAAAGGAAGACAGACTCCGTCTGTGGGAGATGGCAGAGAGGGCCAGCTTCTTGGAGAAGGTGGCAGTTCTGGGATGAATTTCAATATCCCAGAACGTAGGACACATTAAAAGTACAGAAAGGTACTTCTAGAGACTTTCTTTGGGGGCTTTCATTCCCTAAATTTCTTAAGCTTGATTCAACCCCATTTATAAAGCTTACAAAGAAGGACAGCTTTAGATTTCAGTGAAGACAATGATTTCCCTTCACTTTTCTTCTTCAAATGTGAAATAAAGTAGTTTATGGGAGACATTTGAAGCAAGCTATCAAGACTTATACTCCCACCTACTGCGTCCCTCCTATATTGATGGAGTGTTTTGTGGAAAAGACTGTCTATTTTCTCTGTAACTGAAACAAAAGAAAAGGAAAACAACCTAACTGCCAATTCCATTTCAGTCAACAGAACTTGAGAAGTCAATGTTTGAGCAAGACTTGGCTGAGTAAATCCATGCCCACACACCAGGCTGGAGATGTTGGCAGGGGTACAGGTAGGCATGAACCTCAGAATCTGGTCAGTTCTCCTGCTGGGCACCTGCTCCTTAGTTAAGGACAGGCTCTCTCCTGGGCCTTTTTCACTCTCCACCACTCTCCACTGGCCTTCCTGAGGCCAACTTCACGCTCTGCCCATGGCTAGCTGGCTGGAGACTTACTCAGTGATCCTCAGCACCTTCCTCTGTGAAGAGATGACTTCGTGGGGCTGCTGTGGGAAGTGAAGAGGACAGTGAGCATAATGGTCTCAGCACAGCGATGGCACTAAATAAAGGCTCAACACAATGTCAGGTCCTACATCCTTAGGAATATTCGCTAGGAAATGGGGACTGTAAACCAGGGGTACCAGAAAATCTACTAGAAATGACTATTGCTCTTGTGACCCTTTTAATATACAGACACAAACATATTTTGTGACGATTAGAAGATGCACTGGAAGATTAGAAGTGGAGAATGTTTTTAATGTTTTTAAACAAAAAGATAGATCCTGCAGAAGTAAATCTTGGATAATAATGCAGTGGATCAATACTTGCGTGGGCTGTGAGTATCTAGAAAAGAAAGCAGCATCATGAGAATCAGCCCGTGCTGATGAAGGTCATGTATAAACAGGAGGCAGTCCTTCATGCTTTTTTTTTTTAAAAGCCAAAATGGGCAGAAATGGAAATTACTTCAAAGGTTAGAAATGCTTTATTTTACCAGAGTGGGAAACTTGAATTCAAGCCTTTGAGATGAGCTTGCTCTTTCTTTTCTTTAAATGTATGTATATGTGTATGTGGGCTTCCCTGGTGGCTCAGAGAGAATGAATTTGCTAGCAATTCAGGAGACCCAGGTTCAAACCCTGGGTCAGGAAGATCCCCTGGAGAAGGGAATGGCAACCCACTTCAGCTCTGTTGCCTAGAGAATTCCATAGACAGAGAAGCCTGGCTGGCTACAGTCCATGGGATCTCAGAGTTGGACATGACTGAATGACTCACAGACACACACACGTATGTGTGTGTGTGTATGTATTTAATTCTGGGAAAGGATTATAATGGGCTATTACTTTTAAATTCCATAAAGACAGGCAGTGTCCCTGGCTCCCAAATGACTGCGACAGTCATTAGCTGCAACAAATGACTATTTGTTGAATGAATGAATGAATTGCAATGAATCAATAAGTATATACTCACCCAAACACTGTGGAGAAAAACTGGGGAGTAAGCAGAATGAGGTTTAATTTTTGTTTGTTGGGGAGTTGACTCATTGGAAAAGACCCCGATGCTCGGAGGGATTGGGGGCAGGAGGAGAAGGGAACGACAGAGGATGAGATGGCTGGATGGCATCACTGACTCGATGGACATGAGTTTGAGTGAACTCTGGGAGTTGGTGATGGACAGGGAGGCCTGGCGTGCTGTGATTCGTGGGGTCGCAGAGTCGGACATGACTGAGCAACTGAACTGAACTGAACTGATTGCATTTTTTTAGCTGGGTTTCTTTGGGAGAATTTGTGTGTGTGTGCTAGACTGTTGTCTGTTCTTATGAAACTGTATGTTCTTTGTGGAATGATTGTGTTCCCAGAGACCCAGGCCTGATGTGGTGAGGACTGCAGAAAGTTTATGGTGTGATGTCCTGCACTTTGTGGGGAAGAATCTACAACAGCCAGCTGGTCTACACTCAGGTACATGTAAAAATGACTATCTCCTAACAAACTGAAGTTGGACAAGTATTATTAGCAATCACTAGGTGGCCTTGGGCTTCTAGGGAGCAGTAAGGCAATGGAGACCCTCATGGTCAACCCTCCTGGAAGAAAGAGCAGCTTGTCTTGGGCTGGAGAGGAGGCTATGGGAGGAGGCCTCTTTCTTCCTCTGTCCCCCTCTCTCTCTCAGGGCCCTCACAGTAAAAGTCTGTACTTCAGAAAGAAGATAGTAGAACTGGACTTTGTGACATGGTGGAAAGCCAGGAAACAGGAAAGGGGACCCAAGTTTGATGGACCTGTGGGCTCAACTATTAAGCAAATTTAACTATAAAACATGGTCATTATAAATTACTTCCCATAAAATATTTTCATGACTAATCAGGCTTCTGGAAAACGAAATGAAGAGATCATGATAATCTCAGTCACTCAGCTGGGTGATTGAGTTGTGAAAGTAAAAAGTCCGATGCCATGTGAATCTCTTTTCTAGCCATAAATATCTTTTTACTGCCAGTGATTCTCAGGTTAAAGAGCCTTGCTTTGTTATCTTTTATTGTATCTATGTCACCTCCCTTGTTAAGAGAGTACTTCTTAAGTACTTTGCATATGTTGTTGTTTCATTCCTCTTGGCAATTGTGCCACAAGAGTATTGTTATCTCCATTTTACAGAACTGAAGACTAAGGCAGAGGAAGGCTAAGTTGCTTGCCTAGCCTCACCTAGGGAATGAAAGGCCACCCAGGCATTGAACTGAGAATTACCTGACTCCAGAATTCTTGCCGTTTCCTTCAAGACACCTCTTTGTGCTAGATTCCTGGACACTTTTCCATGTTCTCTTGATAGGTTATGTGATTATGCAGGTGGCATCACTGTCACTGAATCAGGTTCATTTGCCTGAAGCACAGCAAGCCAGAACTCTAAGATGCCAAGGTTTGCGGGAAAGAGAGGGTTTATTCATGAAGCAGCCGAGCAAAGAGATGGGAGAACATCTCAGATCTGCTGCCCCAAAGGCAAGGGGGTTGAGACATGGGATTAAAAAATGTAGCATGATCTTCATGATAGGGAAAGGTGATTGGGGTATGAAAAAGGTGAGGTTCTGTGCAGGCCTATCTGAGTTACATGATTCTTTGTGGGATGTAGGTTCAAAAATGTAGGCATCCAGCATGGTCTGACGGAGAAGGCAATGAAGCCCCACTCTAGTACCCTTGCCTGGAAAATCCCATGGACAGAGGAGCCTGGTGGGCGGCAGTCCATGGGGTCGCGACTGAGCGACCTCACTTTCACTTTCGCTTTCATGCATTGGAGAAGGAAATGGCAACCCACTCCAGTGTTCTTGCCTGGAGAATCCCAGGGATGGGGGAGCCTTGTGGGCTGCCATCTATAGGATCACACAGAGTCAGACACGACTGAAGTGACTTAGCAGCATGGTCTGAGAATGGAGTTTGGAGCCATCTGACACCAAAAGATTATTCACTGGACCCCTGAGCAGGCTCAGTTTTAGGGTCCACGGTCTTAACCAGACTTAGTCAGCTCAAGGTTGAACTAGACACAGCTGACTTGAAGTTCCTGAAAAACAACTCTGCCAAAGATCTACTGTTTAGGGTCTGTGAAATTTGGAGGGTGTGCAATTTGCCACAGAATAATTAAGGTGAGCTTGTTCAATGAAGGCAGGCTACAAGTGGAGGGATTTTTAGCAGCAAGCCTCAAGATCAGCTCAAGAATTTCTGTCAGTCACCAGTTTCTGATAACCTTGTGGGCACAATTTCATCAGGAGCAGGGCTGATGGGCACAGTGTGTGGATTGGGGTGCCATCTTGGTGAATACTCACCTGCTGACCTTTTGCTGATTCTGCCTCTCCCCAGCTTCCCCACCCCCATCAACAATCTCCTGCCTATGGAAGAAGTCACAACAAGAGATTTGTCACTTGAGATCAAACCAGTGATCCATCCAGCTCAGTTTCCTGCCTCTTGAGTTTGGCTGAGTCATGACACTTGAGCAGGAGGCAGAACCCTGGGCAGCCCCCAAGGCGAGCAAACAGTATTGCTGGTAGAAGAGGCATGAAAACACCCGGGCTGACCCCAGACTTGTGTGTGCCCCAAAGCAGCACACTTAATGAAGTAAGTGGCCAGGTGAGGTCACCGACCAAATTCCAGGCATGTTTTGCCCACCCCAGCTTGAAGGGCCTCCCTACATCTCTCTGTCAGACTTATAGACACATCTGAATCTCATTTTTAAAATTCCAGACTCTGGGTTTTGATATATTTCTTTCTAATACTTTTCTGCTGTGGCCTGAGAAGCACAGGAACACCTGCATCCGCCTTGTAATGAACATTAACAGAAGAGGAAAATTTAAAACAGTCTTTAAAATTATTTCAATAACGTTTATAAAGTTGGCAGAAGATGAAATGGTTGGATGGCATCACTGACTCGATGGACAGGAGTTTGAGCAAGCTCCGGGAGTTGGTGATGGACAGGGAGGCCTGCCTGGCATGCTGCAGTCCATGGGGTTGCAGTGTCAGACACGACTCAGTGACTGAACTGACTGACTGATCAAGTTGGCATCTCAGGATACACTGAGAGAAGTGGTAATTTGCTATAAAATGTTTTCTTATACTTCATGTGGAGTTGGTTTATATCCACTCTCTTGCCTTTCATATTATCTTTATTTCCCCAGCGTAAGCATGCTGACTGCCTCTACAAGCCATCAAGATCATATGTGCTAACCCAGGCCAATGATTCACCAAGAGGGCAGGTCAAAGGGCCATTTCAGTGGCAGGGCTGATGGGTTCTAGGTCAGATATTGGAATGGCTCCGAGGCCCTGGAGGCTCTCAGCTCTGGTTCTGAGAATGATGTCCTGGGAAGCTGAGTTGGAAGAGTCTTAAGCCAAGTGCCCAGCAGACACAGGGGCTTGTGCAGTTATTGAAGGGCCAGACCCAAAGCTCCAAGGCCATGCGGATGGAAGGCCTATGCCTCAGGTCTCTAAGGTAACCACACAGCGGTTGCTCCCTCGTGTCTGCAGGGGTTCCCTCATGATGGAGGCCAGGCTGGGCTGGCCACATGCCAGAAGCTCTTGCAA
>SJYT01039160.1:92121-118823 GCA_006410635.1 Cephalophus harveyi
GGCTGAGCGCCGAAGAATTGATGCTTTTGAACTGTGGTGTTGGAGAAGACTCTTGAGAGTCCCTTGGACTGCAAGGAGATCCAACCAGTCCATTCTGAAGGAGATCAACCATGGGATTTGTTTGGAAGGAATGATGCTAAAGCTGAAACTCCAGTACTTTGGCCACCTCATGCGAAGAGTTGACTCATTGGAAAAGACTTTGATGCTGGGAGGGATTGGGGGCATGAGGAGAAAGGGACGACATAGTATGAGATGGCTGGATGGCATCACTGACTCGATGGGCGCGAGTCTGAGTGAACTCCAGGAGTTTCTAATAGACAGGGAGGCCTGGCGTGCTGAGATTCCTGGGGTCGCGAAGAGTCGGACACGACTGAGCGACTGAACTGAACTGAACTGGTAGACTATGCTGCTAAGAGGGCATAATAACCATCCTTTAACCCAGGAGCTGACTTTCCAAGTTCATTTGTATCATGAAAAGTTATAGTTACTAATTAATTTGAAAAGTGAGATTGCTGGATTGATCCACTTTAGTTATTCTGTTTTTAGTGTGGCTGTATTTCTTCAAGAAGGTCCCACATCATCTACATTTATTTTAGTATAAAAGAAGTCTTATTCTTTATTTTCTCTTGTAATTTTTCTTACTGCTGCAATCTTTGCTGAAAAGTAGCTAAACATTCCTTTATAGCTGATTGTTNAATTAATTTGAAAAGTGAGATTGCTGGATTGATCCACTTTAGTTATTCTGTTTTTAGTGTGGCTGTATTTCTTCAAGAAGGTCCCACATCATCTACATTTATTTTAGTATAAAAGAAGTCTTATTCTTTATTTTCTCTTGTAATTTTTCTTACTGCTGCAATCTTTGCTGAAAAGTAGCTAAACATTCCTTTATAGCTGATTGTTTTGTGAAGTTATCTGTGTGCATACAGCTAAACTAGTCTTGTAAACAAAGTACCCAAATCAATAAGCCCAAAGACCATCTGGGCAGACTTTTTCTTCATTGTGGCCAGAGCACCCCCACCATTGCGTCTTTGTTCATTTCTCTGGCAGACGATGCCCTCTTCACCCTGTCAAACTCTATAGATGCTTAAAGGGTTTTTGCAAATGTCACATCCTCCTAAAGCATTTCCTGATTTGCTTCTTCCACTTCCTTTTTCTTGTGGAGTCAAATGATTGCCATCATCTTTTAGCCCACAAAACTAACAGTTCCAATTCTTTAATGGGACATATTTTTTCTTCCTTTTAAAAATCTTCCATGTTTATTACTGTATTAAATTACTAAACAGAGAAGGCAATGGCACCCCACTCCAGTACTCTTTCCTGGAAAATCCCATGAATGAAGGAGCCTGGTGGGCTGCAGTCCATGGGGTCTCGAAGAGTCGGACACGACTAAGCGACTTCACTTTCACTTTTCACTTTCATGTGTTGGACAAGGAAATGGCAACCCACTCCAGTGTTCTTGCCTGGAGAATCCATCTTGAGAGTCCCTTGGACAGCAAGGAGATCCAACCAGTCCATTCTGAAGGAGATCAACCCTGGGATTTCTTTGGAAGGAATGATGCTAAAGCTGAAACTCCAGTACTTTGGCCACCTCATGCGAAGTGTTGACTCATTGGAAAAGACTCTGATGCTGGGAGGGATTGGGGGCAGGAGGAGAAGGGGACGACCGAGGATGAGATGGCTGGATGGCATCACGGGCTCGATGGACGTGAGTCTGAGTGAACTCCGGGAGTTGGTGATGGACAGGGAGGCCTGGCGTGCTGCAATTCATGGGGTTGCAAAGAGTCGGACATGACTGAGCGACTGAACTGAACTGAACTGGTAGACTATACCGCTAAGAGGGCATAATAACCATCCTTTAACCTAGGAGCTGACTTTCCAAGTTCATTTGTATCATGAAAAGTTATAGTTACTAATTAATTTGACAAGTGAGATTGCTGGATTGATCCACTTTAGTTATTCTGTTTTAAGTGTGGCTGTATTTCTTCAAGAAGGTCCCACATCATCTGCATTTATTTTAGTGTAACAGAAGTGTTATTCTTTATTTTCTCTTGTAATTTTTCTTACTGCTTCAATCTTCGCTGATAAATAGCTAAACATTCCTTTATAGCTGATTGTTTTGTGAAGTTATCTGTGTGCATACAGCTAAACTAGTCTTGTAAACAAAGTACCCAAATCAATAAGCCCAAAGACCATCTGGGCAGACTTTTTCTTCATTGTGTCCAGAGCACCCCCACCGTTGCATCTTTGTTCATTTCTTTGGCAGGCAATGCCCTCTTCACCCTGTCAAACTCTATAGATGCTTAAAGGGTTATTGCAAATGTCACATCCTCCTAAAGCATTTCCTGATTTGCTTCTTCCACTTTCTTTTTCTTACAATCCAGAGCACCCCCACCGTTGCATCTTTGTTCATTTCTTTGGCAGGCAATGCCCTCTTCACCCTGTCAAACTCTATAGATGCTTAAAGGGTTATTGCAAATGTCACATCCTCCTAAAGCATTTCCTGATTTGCTTCTTCCACTTTCTTTTTCTTACAGAGTCAATGATTGCCATCATCTTTGAGCCCACAAAACTAACAGTTACAATTCTTTAATGGGACATATTTTTTCTTCCTTTTTGAAATCTTCCATGTTCATTACTTTATTAAATTACTAAACAGAGAAGGCAATGGCACCCCACTCCAGTATTCTTTCCTGGAAAATCCCTTGGATGAAGGAGCCTGGTAGGCTGCAGTCCATGGGGTCTCGAAGAGTCAGACACGACTGAGCGACTTCACTTTCACTTTTCACTTTCATGCATTGGAGGAGGAAATGGCAACCCACTCCAGTGTTCTTGCCTGGAGAATCCCAGGGACAGGGGAGCTTGGTGGGCTGCCGTCTATGGGGTCGCACAGAGTCGGACACGACTGAAGTGACTTAGGAGCAGCAGCAAATTACTAAAAATGCTTATTGTAATACTTAAGTACTACAGAGGTATACACAGTCAAGAATGAAACCTCAAAAAAAAAAAAAAAAGAATGAAGCCTCATATTAACAGATACACACTACCATATATAAAATAGAGAGATAATAGGGACCTACTGTACAATCAGGGAATTATGCTCAATAATTAAAAAATCTGACATTGTACATTATATATTTTATATATTATATAATATACATTATAGATATATAAGTGAATCTCTTTGCTATACATCAGATACTAACACAACATTGTAAATCAACTATTCTTCAATTAGAATATATTGAAATATGAGCCAGTGATCCCACTTCAGGGCATATACCAGGTGAAAATCTTAATTTAAAAAGATACATGTACCTCAGTGTTCACGGCAGCACTATTTTACTTCCATGTAAACTAAATCTTCATATACAGATGGAAGTAAACTAAATCTTCATATACAGATGAATGGATAAAGAAGATGCGGTAAACATATACAATGGAATATTACTCTGCAACAAAAAGAACAAAATAACACCATTTGTAGCAACACGGATGGACCTAGAGATTGTTATACTGAGTGAAGTAAGTCAGACACAGAAAGACAAATATATGATATCACTTATATGTGACATCTAAAAAGAGTACAAATGAACTTATTTTCAAGACAGAAGTAGAGTCACTGATACAGAAAGCAAACTTGTAGTTACCAGGAGGAAAATGGTGAGGCAAAAGATAAATTGGGATTGACAGGTACACACTACTATTTGTAATAAAATAGGGGCTTCCTCTGTGGCTCAGTTAGTAAAGAATCTGCCTGCAATGCAGGAGACTCATGAGACTCAGGTTCATTTCCTGGGTTGGGAAGATCCACTGGAAGAGGGCATGGCAACCCACTCCAGTGTTCTTGCTTGGAGAATCTCATGAACAAAGGAGCCTGGTGGGCTATAGTTTATAGGGTTGCAAGGAGTTGGACATGACTGAAGTGGCTAAGCACACATATATAAAATAGATAGCTAATGAGAACCTACTGTATAGCACAGGGAATTCTGCTCAATATTCTGTAATGGCCTATCTGGGAAAAGAATCTTAAAAAAAAAGAATGGATATATGTATATGAATGGGCTGCCCTGATGGCTCAGATGGTAAAGCATCTCCCTGCAGTGTGGGAGACCTGAGTTCAATCCCTGGGTGGGGGAGATCTCCTAGAGAAGGGAATAGCAACTCACTCCAGTGTTCTTGACTGGAGAATTCCATGGACAGAGGAGCCTGGGCGAGTTACAGCTTATGGGGTTGCAAAGAGTTGAACACGACTGAGTGACTCACACAGACACACACATATTGTATAACTGATTCACTTTGCTGTATACCTGAAACGAATACAACATTGTAAATCAACTAAAATTGAATAAAAATGTTTCAAAAAAATCTAAAAAAGAGCAAAGCCTCAGTCTTCTGCACCTGTTCCACTTCTTACTAGAGACCTTTGAAATATATTTGTAACATGCATCTCTCTGCATACTCAGCCTTTCCTCCAAAACACAAAGTTACTGCTCTTTTTCTGAAAGGTTTAATCTAAATGAAAGTTGGCTTCTGTATGCTGCTCTAGCACATTCCAGTGGAATTCCAAAGAACGCTCCGTCTGTCCTTTAATTTGACTTTAAACAACGCGATGCCACGCATAGGTGCATTCACGAGTGGGTTTCCTAGCCGCTCCATCTCGTCCTGATCCCCTTGAAGTCACAGGGCTTTCTTTCTAGGCTCTCCCAGTGCCCCCACCTGCATGTTCTCATAGATGGAGGTGACAGTGCCACCTGGACTAGCCCTCATCCTCTCACCTGCCTGCTCAGTCCTTTGCCCCATTATCTGCCTCACTCAGGGGTGAGCAAACCTTTCTGTCGAAGGACCAGAGAGCAAATATGTTAGGCTTTGAGGGTCATACAGACCTGGTGGAACTCTGCAGTGGGAAAGCAGCCATATGCATATGTGGGATCTCAGTTCCCTGACCAGGGATCAAATCAATTGCCCCTGTATTGGAAGTGCAGAGTCTTAACCATTGGACAGCCGAGGAAGTCCCTCTGTCTTTCTTGAACGCAGATGTGGAATTTGTAATTGACACCGTCTTTTTTCTGTTATTAATGTCTGAGTTTTAGTGACCCCAAGGAAATATATATTGGTCATATACATAGCAGCACGGAGCAAAATGGTCAGAGAGAAACTTCTTCCAAAGAGCTCAAACATGTCTTTGACTCTGGAACCTGAGTTCATATATTGAGCTCTTCAATTTACAAATTTTTCCCTTGTCAAAAAAGGAAAATGTCTAACAAACTTAAAGTATACTCAGTAGCCATATTAAAGTTCTCATAAATCATTTATAGGAAACAAAGTAAACATGTCTGTCTCTTTGTATTTTAGTTCCTTGGCAGAGAACTCTATTTCAGCTGGCCACACGTCAGCATGGCTGTTTCCCCCGAACACTCAAGTGCCTCTTGCTCATGTGATCTTTTCTTTTATTTTTTTGAAATGAATGCCTGATTCTCTGTCCTCTATAGCTACATATGTGGTCTACAGGGATGTTTTCAAAATGTGCTCTGCCATCACTGGCGGCGTGATGACCTGTAGCTTATAAGCCAGAGAATAAATGCATGCTGTATTTACCTAGAAAGAGCCTTACAAGGGTACATTTTCATAGAATCATGGGCCCATTTTCAAAGATCAGTTTCAATTTCCCTGACACAATATCATATAGTCAATAGCAGGAGTTGGCAGACTCCAGCAATGCTTGCTTTTGTATGGCTCATGAGCTAAGAATGGTTTTTAACATTTTAAAATTATTTTAAAACTCAAAAGAAGAATAATATTTACTAATCTGTGAAAATTGTATAAAATTCACATTTCAGTGTATCGGATCACAACCATACCTATTTGTTCTGTATTATACACTGTTGCTTTTGCCTATATCAGCAGAGCAAAATCCCTGGGCAGATGGTTGTCATTTGACCTGCAAAGTCCTTCACTGCAAGTTTGTTGAACCATGGTTTAGAGCGTGGGCTTTAGATCAGACTTTCTTGGTTTGAATTCTGGCTCTGCCTTTTACAGTGTGAAACCTAAAAGTTTTTTTTTTTTTTCTTATAACATATTTTCTTGTCCATAAAATGCCATCTACTTCATTGTATTCTTGTGAAAATTAAATGGACTTCTCCAGATTCTCCACTCCCTCTATTTAATAAACAAACAAACAAATAAATACTTAAATTTAAACCTCCACTTCCTCTAGATATCACTGTTTCAATTGGAAGGATTCTGCTTTTTTCCTGATCAAGGCCCAAGTATTCACATAAAAGACTACAAGGTTGTGAAATTAACTGGTATTAATATTTGAATTCAGCAAATAGCAGTATCAATATTTTGGGTTTGCTTTTCCACTGGTTCATCTGTAAGATGATAAGAAGCACTTAAAAATATATTTAAATTTATTTATTTTTAATTGGAAGATAATTGCTTTACAATATTGTGTTGGTTTCTGCCATGTATCAGCATAAATCAGCCATAGGTAAATGTACATACCATTCAGAAAAGCCGTGGACTTTCTTCCATGTCTGGAGGTGGAAATTTCATGTTTGAACATGTTCTTTGTAGCTTTAATTCATCCTGTGTTCAGAATCAATTTTGTGGGCCTGTGGTCTTGGTGTTCCTCCCCGGGGGCAGTGACTTCCAGTTCCTCAGGTGTCACCAGCTGTCTGGGTGACCCTAGGCACTGATTTGGTCAGGTCTGAGCTGATTACCAGGCCTGCCCCCTCACAGATGGGAGTCTCACTTCCTTGTGCCCATCTCAGTGTGATGATCACACTTCTTTAGTCCTGCCCTTTGGTACTAAGTTATCAGTAGTGGTTGTTTGTTTGAACAAAACAGAAATTCAGTCTGATTAAGAAAGAAGCACTTGGAAGAATCCTGGCTGGCAAACTGAATTGTGGTGGAAGTGAAGAGCTGCCCCACCAGGCCTCAAGAAGGAGCCCATGAAGTTGTGTGGATTATGTGGATTTGAGAACACAGAACTCTTTTTAAGATGCTACTGTTAGGTGACTCACCTCCACCACTGTCTCCTGTATGATTTGGCATAAGATTCAAGGATCTGGGAATGTGAATCTAATGGGTCACACACGTGGTCAGGAGGGAAGGACTTGTCATTGAAATCCCTCCAGAGTCCCAGTGACTGAGTGAGAAGGTCCGACTTCTGCCTTTAATGTTTTTGGTGGTGATGGTGAATGGGACGAGTGGGTGGAGGGAGATATTACTTAAATTTTCTCTAAACTTTGGTTCCCAAAACTATAAAATCCTGATAATTGTACTTCTTTTGTTCTGTTGTAAAGATTAATGAAATAATATGTAGAAAATTATCTATATCGTGCTTGGCACACGGTGAGCATGCCATGACTGGTGATGATTATCCTAATTATGACTCTCTGCATCAATTCCCTTTATGCAACAATGTTTTCCTCATCAAAAGCTGTGCTCTCAGAACTCATGACTCATAATCTAGAGCTCCATTCCTATTTCCAGTCATAAGCAACAGTAGAAATTGCACTCAAGGGTAAAAGGATTAGATCCATGAAATAATTTATTACTCTTTAAAACAAAATGTTTGGGCCAGTGACAAGGCTGTCTGTAGACCATGTCAGTAGCTGTTTTCTGACCTACTTCTGTTAGATTTAAATCTCTCTTAGGATGAAGGCTGGGTCTTAATCAATTTTTTAAAGTTTAATTTAACTGATAATTACTGAGCATCTACCATAGGCAAAGCCCAGTGGGGTGGAGAGAGAGCAGTATTAAAGGAATTCTGTAAGAGTGAAGATATTGCCCCTTTTTCACAAAACAATTTCAATGTAAAAGAAGGGAAGTTAACCTAAAGCAACTAGAAGGCAGCTGAAGGGGTTTACTGGACTGCAGAGACTGGTTAAAGATTTCAGTAATGTCTGTGGTTCTATCTGAATACAGTATTATTGAAAAGATACTATTGTGCTCTGTCTGTTGACATAAATCAGCTTAAGTATCTTTTACTAATGTAACTAGCCAAATTGTGGGTGAACAAAGGATACCTGATTAGCTGTCTATCCATGCATTTTATAAGATAGAGATTTCACTTGTCTGCTGCTGCTGCTGCTAAGTCACTTCAGTCGTGTCCAAGGAGTCATTATTAAGACTTCATCTCAAATCAATAAATTACTTTATCAACTTTTCTTTTTTTTGGCAGCTTGCAAGGAGATAGTTGTGTGTGTGTGTGTGTGTGTGTGTGTGTGTGTGTGTGTGTGTGTGTGTGTTAGTAACTCAGTCGTGTCTGACTCTTTATCATCCCATGGGCTGTAATACACCAGGCTCCTCTGCCCATGGGATCAAACCTGTGCCCCTTGCACTGGAAGCACAGAGTCTTAATCACTGCACCTTCAGGGAGTTTCATGATCACTTTCAGGTCAGTTCAGTTGCTCAGTCATGTCCGACTCTTTGCGACCCCATGGACTGCAGCACAACAGGCTTCCCTGTCCATCACCAACTTTTGGAGCTTACTCAAACTTATCACCATCTCATCATTGATGCCATCCAACCATCTCATCCTCTGCTGTCCCCTTCTCCTCCCACCTTCAATCTTTCCCAGCATCAGGGTCTTTTCCAATGAGTCAGTTCTTTGCATCAGGTGGCCAAAAATTGGAGTTTCAGCTTCAGCATCAGTGCTTCCAATGAATATTTAGGACTGAGTTCCTTCAGGATTGACTGATATGATGTCCTTGCAGTCCAAGGGACTCTCAAGAGTCTTCTCCAATACCACAGTTCAAAAGCATCAATTCTTTGGGGCTTAGCTTTGTTTAAGTCCAACTCTAACATCCATAAATGACTACTGGAAAAACCAAGGCTTTGACAAGATGGAACTTTGTTGGCAAAGTAATGTCTCTGCTTTTAAATGTGCTGTCTAGGTTGGTCATAGCTTTTCTCCCAAAGAGCAAGTGTCTTTTAATTTCATGGCTGCAGTCATCAGCTGCAGTGATTTTGGAGCCCAAAAAAATAAAGTCAGCCCCTGTTTTCATTGTTTCCCCATCTATTTGCCGTGAATTGATTGGACCAGATGCCATTATCTGAGTTTTCTGAATGTTGAGTTTTAAGCCAACTTTTTCACTGGCCTCTTCCACTTTCATCAAGAGGCTCTTAGTTTTTCATTGCTTTCTGCCATAAGGGTGGTGTCATCTGCATATCTGAGGTTATTGATATTTCTCCCAGCAATCTTGATTCCAGCTTGTGCTTTATCCGGCCAGGCATTTTGCATGATGTACTCTGCATATAAGTTAAATAAGCAGGGTGACAATATACAGCCTTGATGTATTCCTTTTTAACTGTTTCTTCCTGACCTGCATACAGGTTTCTCAAGAGGCAGGTCAGATGGACTGGTATTCCCATCTCTTTCAGAATTTTCCATAGTTTATTGTGATCCACACAGTCAAAGGCTTTGGCATAGTCAATAAAACAGATGTAAATATTTTTCTGGAACTCTCTTGCTTTCTCAACGAGCCAATGGATGTTGGCAATTTGATCTCTAGTTCCTCTGCCTTTTCTAAGTCTAGCTTGAACATCTGGAAGCTCATGGTTCACGTACTATTGAAGTCTGGCTTGGAGAATTTTGAGCATTACTTTGCTAGCATGAGATGAGTGCAATTGTGCAGTAGTTTGAGCATTCTTTGGCATTGCCTTTCTTTGGGATTGGAATGAAAAGTGACCTTTACCATCCTGTGGTCACTACTGCATTTTCCAAATTTGCTGCCATATTGAATGCAGCACTATAACAGCATCATCTTTTAGGATTTGAAATAGCTCAACTGGAATTCCTTTACCTCCACTAGCTTTGTTTGTAGTGATGCTTCCTAAGGCCCACTTGTCTTCCCATTTCAGGATGTCTGACTCTAGGTGAGTGATCACACCATCGTGGCTATCTGGGTCATGAAGATCTTTTTTGCATAGTTATCCTGTGTATTCTTGCCACCTTGTCTCAATATCTTCTGCTTCTGTTAGGTTCATACCGTTTCTGTCCTTTATTGTGCCCATCTTTGCATGAAATGTTCTAATTTTCTTGAAGAGATCTCTAGTCTTTCTCATTCTATTGTTTTCCTCTATTTCTTTTCCTTGATCACTGAGGAAGTCATTCTTATCTCTCCTCACTATTCTTTGGAATTCTGCAATTCAAATGGTTATATCTTTGCTTTTCTCTTTTGCCTTTAGCTTCTCTTTTTTTCTTAGCTATTTGTAAGGCCTCCTCAGACAACCATTTTGCCTTTTTGCATTTCTTTTTCTTGGGGATGGCCTTGATCCCTGCCTCCTATATAATGTCACCAACCTCCATCCATTTTTCTTCAGGCACTCTGTCTATGAGACCTAATCCCTTGAATCTATTTGTCACTTCCACTGTATAATTGTAAGGGATTTGATTTAAGTCATAGATGAATGGTCTAGTGGTTTTCCCTACTTTCTTCAATTTAAGTCTGAATTTGGCAATAAGGAGTTCATGATCTGAGCCACAGCCAACTCCTGATCTTGTTTTTGCTGACTGTATAGAGCTTCTCGATCTTTGGCTGCCAAGAATGTAATCAATCTGATTTCAGTGATGTCCATGTGTAGAGTCTTCTCTTGTGTTGTTGGAAGAGGGTGTTTGCTATGACCAGTGTGTTCTCTTGGCAAAACTGTTAGTTTTGACCTGCTTCATCTTGTACTCTAAGGCCAAATTCGCCTGTTACTCCAGATATCTCTCGACTTCTTACTTTTGCATTCTAGTCCTCTATAATGAAAAAGACATCTTTTTTTGGTGTTAATTCTAGAAGGTCTTGTAGGTCTTCATAGAACCATTCAACTTCAGCTTCTTCAGCATTACTGGTCAGGGTACAGACTTGGATTACTGTGCTATTGAATGGTTTACCTTGGAAGCAAATAGAGATCATTCTGTCATTTTTGAGATTGCATCCAAGTACACATTTTAGACTCTTTTGTTGGCTATGATGGCTACTCCACTTTTTCCAAGGGATTCTTGCCCACAGTAGTAGTTATAATGGTTCCAAATTACTTTCACCCATTCCAGTACACTGATTTGCTGATTCTTAAAATGTCAATGTTCACTCCTGTTTGACCATTTCCAATTTGCCTTGATTCATGGACATAACATTCCAGATTCCTATGCAATATTGCTCTTTATAGCATTGGACTTTACTTCCATCACCAGTCACATCCATAACTGGGTGTTGTTTTTGCTTTGGCTCCATCTCTTCATTCTTTCTGGAGTTATTTCTCCACTGGTCTCCATTAGCATATCGGGCACCTACTGACCTGGAGAGTTCCTTTTTCATTGTCCTCTCTTTTTGCTTTTTCATAGTGTTCATGCATCACTTTAGAGAATAGGAATAAGTTAAGAGGTAAACACACATATGGGAGAGAGTCTTATCTAGTCTTTTCCCTCATGTTTGTTCCCAAGCAACTGGATCTGAAAATGTAAAATATGATAACATTTGTATTATCTTTGCATTCTAAAAAGTAAGCATGTTTTGCATAAGTCTAGAATTTCCCAACAATTTTACATGGTTTAGATTAAATTAGGGCTTCCCTGGTCACTCAGACATTTATGAATCTGCCTGCAATGCGGGAGACCCAGATTTGATTCCAGAGTCTATAAGATCTCCCTGGAGAAGGGAATGGCTGTGTATTCTAGTATTCTTTTTTTTTTTTTTTTTTGCCACTTTATTCATTTTTTTAATAGAAGGATAATTACTTTATAGAATTTTGTAGTTTTCTGTCAAACAGCATTAAGAATCAGCCATAGGTATACCCATGTCCCCTCCCTCCTGAACCTCCCTCCCCAGCCCACCTTCTTGATTGTCACAGAGCCCCTGTTGGAGTTTCCTGAGTCATACAGAAAATTCCTGTTGGTTATCTATTTTACGTGTGGTATTTTAAGTTCCATGCTACTCTCTCCATACATCTCACCCTCTCCTTCCTCCCCTCCCCCATGCCCATAGGTTTGCTGTCTATGTCTGTTTCTCCATTGCTATTCTGAAAATAAATTCATCAGTGCCACCTTTTTATATTCCATATATATGCATCAGTATATGATAGAATTCATGGACAGAGGAGCCTGGTGAGCTATAGCTAATGGGGTCACAAAGAGTTGGACATGACTGAGTGACTAACACTTTTAGATTAAATTTATTCATCCCTTCTTATGTTCTTTTTTTTTTTTTTTTAAATTTCTGGGGGATTCTGAAAACCTCCCTTTTGTGACATCAGCTAAAATACCATTTGAAAAATAATAAAAAAAATTTTTACTAATGAAATGATTATGGCTATTTTAGTAACTTTTTGAGGGACTTCATGCACTTCTAGTATAAAATAATAGCAGATACCATTTTTTGAATATCTTATAAAAGATATTTTGGTTGTTACCATGTAACAAACTGTACCAAAATCTACTACTTTAAAATAACCATTTTGTTTTATTTATGGTTTTGTGAGTCAGGACTCTGGGAAAGTTTTGGCTAAGTATTTTGTCTCTGTTCTATATGGTGTTAGATGGGGCAACTGAGGCTATGGGTCCCACTTCCAAGATTGCTTGTTCACTCACATATCTGAGACTTTAAGTGCTCCTCAAATTATCTCTCTCCATATGGCATTTCATCCTTCAGAGCCCCTCCACGTGACTTGGGCTTTCATAGCATGGTGGTTTCACAGTGTTGTACTTCTTACACAGTAGCTGACTTCTACAAGGCAGAAGCGAATATTACCAGGGAACTTAAGCACTATCGCTAGACTAGGACAGCATCATTTTTTCCATATCTTCTTGGTCAAAGCAGATCCAGGGTCTGCCCAGGCTCAAGGGAGTGGAAAAACACACTCCATCTCTTAATAGAGGAGGACAAAGTCACATTGCAAAAGAGTACATGAGATGGGAGCCATCTTTGGAAAATATGATTAGCCTCCCTAGAATGTATTTAAAATCTTTTCCATGAATTGCATTCATTTGAGGTTTTCAATAACCCCATTATGAAATAGTGACTATTACCACTGCCATTTTTCAAATGACCAAACTGAGTCCCATGCTGCTAAATAACCAGCCCAACACTGCAGACCTAGTGAGTGGTAGATCTTATTTTGACAATGAGGAATTTGATTTGTGGGCATATACTCTTTACCACTATGTTTTCTTGCCTACCACACAAAAAGCATGAATCTGGGCCCATACATAATCTTGTACAAACAAGAAGATTTAGCAGTTGCTTTAAATCCTCTTCTTTGTACATAAGACAAAAAGTGTGCACAGAGAGTACTCTAATATATATCACTGTAAATGTGTCTTTGACTCATTTTATGTACCTGAGTGCAAAATGACTTGTTGGGTCAAAAGGTTAGTATGTTCATAAATTTGATAAATTCTGACAAATACTATCTTGTAGACTCTGGTCAATGTATGAGAGGTCTGTTTTCCATCTCTTTGCCAACAATGTGATTTGAAGCTCTTTGATCTTTGCCAAATAAACCAATGAAATATGGTATATCACAGTAATTTAATTAACATGTCTCCTATTATGAGTGATGTTGTTCACCCATTTCTTTTTCTGTGAACCATCTCTTCATATTGTTGCCAGTATTTATTATTGGAATATAAATTTTCTCACTTCCAACACACTTCATATATTAAGAAATTAGTATTTTGTCTGCAAATATTTGCTAGCTTTTGCATGTGACTTTGTTTCTGGTGTTTTTGTTCAGTTCAGTTCAGTTCAGTTGCTCGGTGGTGTTCAACTCTTTGTGACCCCAAGAATCGCAGCATGCCAGGCCTCCCTGTCCATCACCAACTCCTGGAGTCCACCCAAACCCATGTCCATTGAGTCGGTGATGCCATCCAACCATCTCATCCTCTGTCGTCCCCTTATTCTCCTGCCTTCAATCTTTCCCAGCATCAGGGTCTTTTCCAATAAGTCAGCTCTTGGCATCAGGTGGCCAAAGTATTGGAGTTTCAGCTTCAACATCAGTCCTTCCAGTGAACACCCAGAACTGATCTCCTTTAGGATGGACTGGTTGGATCGCCTTGCAGTCCAAGGGACTCTCAAGAGTCATGTCCAACACCAATTCTTTGACTCTCAGCCTTCTTCACAGTCCAACTCTCACGTCCATACATGACCACTGGAAAAACCATAGCTTTGACTAGATCGACCTTTGTTGGCAAAGTAATATCCCTGGTTTTTAATATGCCATCTAAGTTGGTCATAACTTTCCTTCCAAGGAGTAAGCATCTTTTAATTTCATGGCTGCAATCACCATCTGCAGTATATACAGATATAACCAAATTTATATATATATATATATATATATATATATATATGCTGCTAAATCGCTTCAGTCGTGTCCAACTCTGTGTGACCCCATAGACGGCAGCCCACCAGGCTCCCCTCTCCCTGGGATTCTCCAGGCAAGAACACTGGAGTGGGTTGCCATTTCCTTCTCCAATGCATAAAAATGAAAGTGAAGTTGTTCAGTCGTGCCCGACTCTCAGCGACTCCATGGACTGCAGCCCACTAGGTTCTTCTGTCCATGGGATTTTCCAGACAAGNCTCTGTGTGACCCCATAGACGGCAGCCCACCAGGCTCCCCTCTCCCTGGGATTCTCCAGGCAAGAACACTGGAGTGGGTTGCCATTTCCTTCTCCAATGCATAAAAATGAAAGTGAAGTTGTTCAGTCGTGCCCGACTCTCAGCGACTCCATGGACTGCAGCCCACTAGGTTCTTCTGTCCATGGGATTTTCCAGACAAGAGTACTAGAGTGGCGTGCCATTGCCTTCTCATATATATATATATTCTGAATTTTTTGTCACAATTTAGAAAGCTTTTTCTCTATTTCAAAATTATGAAAATCATCTCTCATGTTCTATTTTTTAAAGCTCCCCAGTCTACCTGGCTGAGACAAACTTTTAAAATTAGGAGAAGGCACATAAGAACCTGGATTCTTGGTTTGGGAGATCTGCAGCTCTGATCTGCACTCCCATGTGGAAACACTGGGCTGCAGGTGAGTGGCAGCCCTACCCCTTTCGACTGGACCAAGGTCCTCCTGTTTTGCTACAGTCCCAACCTTGCCCTTTCTGCTCACTGATGTTCCAAGCAATACCACTTAAGTGATTAAGCTCCTTGCTCTTGAATTAGAGCTGTAGGTGAGGTTAAAGGTAAAATGTCTGAGCTGTGAAAAAGTTGGGCTCTTTCACATATCTCTCCATTTAAACTGTGTAATGTGGTGTTTCCAAAAGTGGCATTCACACCCATATCCTGGAAGTAGGCAAAGCTATAATGCAAATGCAGTGCATCTTTTCAATGGACCCCTTGGCACTGAAATTGGTGGTGATGATGATGGTATATAATTTGCCTGTGAAGAATTTAAAATATCTCTGCTAATAAGAGATATCAACTTATTCTGGAGTACAAATTAATATTTGAATTACTTTTCTGTGATTAAAAAAACACTAGCTATGTCTTTGGGCCCCATTTATGTCTTCACTCGTCTCTGATGTAAGGGTCACTTAGGTGTAAAAGTTTGATACCATGAGGTGAGGAATTCTGCATGCATGCTCATTCACTCAGTCTTGTCTGACTCTTTGAGACCTCATCAACTGTAGCCTGCCAGGCTTCTCTGTTCATGAAAATTTTCAGGCAAGAATACTGGAGTGGGTTGCCATTTCCTCTTCCAGGGGATCTTCCTGATACAGGTATCAAATACATGTCTCCTGCTTTGGCAGGTGGATTCTTTACCACTGAGCTACATGGGAAGCCCCATGACAAGCTAAAATATAGATAAATTGCATTGCCAAGTCAGGCCTTCCCACACTTTATATAATCATCTCATTTCAAATAGCTGATGTTGGGCTGCTAAATCAGGCTCTCCCGTCCCTGGGATTTTCCAGGCAAGAGTACTAGAGTGGGGTGCCATTGCCTTCTCAGATATATATATATATGTATATGTATATGTGTGTGTATATATATATATATATATATATATATATATATATACACATTTATCTTCTGAATTTTTTGTCACAACTTAGAAAGCTTTTTCTCTACTGCAAAATTATGAAAATCATCTCTCATGTTCTATTTTAAAACTTGAGGAATCATTCAAAGCTTCCCAGTCTTCCTGGCTGAGACAAACTTTTAAAATTAGGAGAAGGCACCTAAGAACCTGGATTCTTGGCTTGGGAGATCTGCAGCTCTGATCTGCACTTCCATGTGGAAACACCGGGATGCAGGTGAGTGGCAGCCCTACCCCTTTGGACTGGACCGAGGTCCTCCTGTTTTGCTACAGTCCCAACCTTGCTCTTTCTGCTCACTGATGTTCCAAGCAATACCACTTAAGTGATTAAGCTCCCTGCTCTTGAATTAGAGCTGTATGTGAGGTTAAAGGTAAAATGTCTGAGCTGTGAAAAGTTGGGCTCTTTCCAGAGCAGTCATTTTTTTTTTTTTTTTTTTGAATTTCACATATCTCTCCATTTAAACTGTGTAATGTGGTATTTCCAAAAGTGGCATACACACCCATATCCTGGAAGTAGGCAAAGCTATAATGCAAATGCAGTACATCTTTTCAATGGACCCCTTGGCACTGAAATTGGTGGTGATGATGACGATATATAATTTGCCTGTGAACAATTTAAAATATCTCTGCTAATAAGAGGTATCAACTTATTCTGGAGTACAAATTAATATTTTAATGACTTTTTTAAGATTAAAAAAAACTCTAGCTATGTCTTTGGGCCCCATTTATGTCTTCACTCATCTCTGATGTAAGGGTCACTTAGGTGTAAAAGTTTGATACCATCAGGTGAGGAATTCTGCGTGCATGCTCGTTCACTCAGTCTTGTCTGACTCTTTGAGACCTCATCGACTGTAGCCTGCCCGGCCTCTCTGTTCATGAAAATTTTCAGGCAAGAATACTGAAGTGGGTTGCCGTTTCCTCTTCCAGGGGGATCTTCCTGATACAGGTATCAAATCCATGTCTCCTGCTTTGGCAGGTGGATTCTTTACCACTGAGCCACATGGGAAGCCCCATGACAAGCCTAAATAATGATAAATTGCATTGCCAAGTCAGGCCTTCCCACACTTTATATAATCATCTCATTTCAAATAGCTGATGTTGGGCTGCTACTTGATAATTGAGTTTTCAGGTAAAAAAATGTTGCTTGATTCAGAGGGTTATTGTGAATTAGCATGTTATTAACAAAGACTACATAAAAACTGAAAAGAAATATTATGTATGTGAAAAGGAGTAAAACAGAGAACCCAAGAGAGGGAAATTATACTCTCTCTGTAAATGTTTTCATAATTTTATTCAAATAATAGAGAACAGATTTATTTCAACCAACATTTATTAAATGCTTAGTGTGTGCCAGGATGGTGACTGCAGATGGTGACTGCAGCCATGAAATTAAAAGACTCTTGCTCCTTGAAGAAAAATTATGACCAACCTAGACAATATATTAAAAAGCAGAGATATTACTTTGCCAACAAAGGTCCGGCTAGTCAAAGCTATGATTTTTCCAGTAGTCATGTATGGATGTGAGAGTTGGACTATAAAGAAAGCTGAGTGCCAAAGAATTGATGCTTTTGAACTGTGGTGTTGAAGAAGACTCTTGAGAGTCCCTTGGACTGCAAGGATATCCAACCAGTCCATCCTAAAGGAAATCAGTCCTGGGTGTTCATTGGAAGGACTGATGTTGAAGCTGAAACTCCAATACTTTGGCCACCTGATGCGAAGAGCTGACTCATTTGAAGAGACCCTGATTCTGGGAGTGATTGGGGGCAGGAGAAGAAGGGGACGACAGAAGATGAGATAGTTGGATGACATCACCGACTTGATGGACATGAGTTTGAGTAAGCTCCAAGAGTTGGTGATGGACAGGGAAGCCTGGCGAGTCCATCCTAAAGGAAATCAGTCCTGGGTGTTTATTGGAAGGACTGATGTTGAAGCTGAAACTCCAATACTTTGGCCACTTGATGCGAAGAGCTGACTCATTTGAAGAGACCCTGATTCTGGGAGTGATTGGGGTCAGGAGAAGAAGGGGACGACAGAAGATGAGATAGTTGGATGACATCACCGACTTGATGGACACGGGTTTGAGTAAGCTCCAAGAGTTGGTGATGGACAGGGAAGCCTGGCGTGCTGCAGTCCGTGGGATCACAAAGAGTTGGACACGACTGAGTGACTGAACTGAACTGAACTGTGTGTCAGGAATGATTGATTAAACAGAATAGAGTAGCTTTATTTGCAGTATTTACAATCTGAGGGAAGAAAGAAGGATATTAGCCAAAAACACCACAAACTGTCTCTTTCTCTTCTCTTCTTTTGGGTGCAAAACACCTAAAATGCTGGATAAACTATATTTTAAAATAAAACATTTAAAAAGCCCAAATGAGCTGACAGTAAAGAATCCGGCTAGTCAAAGCTATGATTTTTCCAGTAGTCATGTATGGATGTGAGAGTTGGACTATAAAGAAAGCTGAGTGCCAAAGAATTGATGCTTTTGAACTGTGGTGTTGAAGAAGACTCTTGAGAGTCCCTTGGACTGCAAGGATATCCAACCAGTCCATCCTAAAGGAAATCAGTCCTGGGTGTTCATTGGAAGGACTGATGTTGAAGCTGAAACTCCAATACTTTGGCCACCTGATGCGAAGAGCTGACTCATTTGAAGAGACCCTGATTCTGGGAGTGATTGGGGGCAGGAGAAGAAGGGGACGACAGAAGATGAGATAGTTGGATGACATCACCGACTTGATGGACATGAGTTTGAGTAAGCTCCAAGAGTTGGTGATGGACAGGGAAGCCTGGCGTGCTGCAGTCCGTGGGATCACAAAGAGTTGGACACGACTGAGTGACTGAACTGAACTGAGCTGTGTGTCAGGAATGATTGATTAAACAGAATAGAGTAGCTTTATTTGCAATATTTACAATCTGAGGGAAGAAAGAAGGATATTAGCCAAAAACACCACAAACTGTCTCTTTCTCTTCTCTTCTTCTGGGTGCAAAACACCTAAAACGCTGGATAAACTATATTTTAAAATAAAACATTTAAAAAGCCCAAATGAGCTGACAGTAAAGAAAATAAAAAAAGACAAGAACTGATGAGAAAGTACCTTTCTCTCCTTGTGTGCTTCTGTCAGTGTATCCTTGTGTACAAACTTGGTTTTAATGGTATACAGAATGGAAGTCAAAAGACACAGAGGGCAAGAACTCTGATTGGCAAGCTCTGCTTAAAAACAGGACCCTAAGGATGACACTCACAATGGGCAAACTAGAAAACCCATTCCCACAAAGGAGATTTCAGTATCTTGGACTTTGATTTGAATGTTATTTTTAAAAAGAAAGAAAAGAAAAATCCCAAAACACTTCATCTGAGAATTTCTAACCCATAAGTGTGTGTTCACTCTACTTTGGAGGCCATAATTCACTGTACCTGAGTAGTCTAAAAATATTCTCAGACAATAATTTGGTCCAAGTGGTCCTGAGTTGGTAAGTGCCTGCAAACAACTGGTGGGAGCAAACAGAGCATTTTTTTTTTCTTGAGTAATATTCTTTAAATAGTTTCAGAGAGTGTCCATAGATAAAGTCAAAGGAACATGAGTTCACAATAAAAAATTTTAAAAATATATACAAGGAAATTGAATACCTTGAGAAAGTCAACAAAAAATACAAAGTAGAATCAGATTTGTAAGAACTGCATAATCATTAGATATGGACTCTAAAATAATTTCATACATTAAATAAATAAATAAAGATATTGAAAAGATGGTAAAAGCATAAGAAACTGTGAATACTGTAGATTCATATTGGAAACCACATAAAATTTCCATAAATAAACAATATAATAATTAAAATAAAAACTGAGTATGTAAGTACCAAATTGAAAGCAGCTAACAAGAAAATTAATGAGCTGGAAGAGATATGAATAAGTTACCCAGAAAGTAGCATACAGAAATAAAATACAGAAAATATAAAACTTTTTGCTTCAGTAAGAAGATAGGAGACATGGAAGATATAGTAAGAAAGTCCAAGTGTCTAACTGAAAACTCAGAAAGATAAATGAGAGAAAACTGGGGAGAGATAACAGTCAAAGAGATAATAGCTGAGCAGTTTCCTCAGTTGATGAATAACTAAAGCATACAGAAATAAAATACAGAAAATATAAAACTTTTTGCTTCAGTAAGAAGATAGGAGACATGGAAGATATAGTAAGAAAGTCCAAGTGTCTAACTGAAAACTCAGAAAGATAAATGAGAGAAAACTGGGGAGAGATAACAGTCAAAGAGATAATAGCTGAGCAGTTTCCTCAGTTGATGAATAACTACAATCCTTAGGTTAAGGATGCTCAAGGAATCTCAACTGAATTAAAATAAAAACCCATCTGAAAACATCCTAGTGAAACTGCAGACCAATGAAGACAAAGTGATGGTCTTGAAGTAATCAGTAAAAGAAAAAGCAACTAGAGAGAAAAGAAAGATTATCTACAAAGCTGTGTTAACTAGACTGACAGCTAACTTCTCAAAAGCAGTAGTGGACACCAAAAGAAAATATAATAATATTCTTCAATGTATAAAAAAGAAAATAATTATTGATATAGATGATTAAGTGTAAAATTGAATATTAAGTGAAATTATTTTTAAAATTAGGTTAAATGAAGACATTTCAGCACAAAACAATGAAGCAAAAAAAAAACACCCAAACCAAAAACTGAAATCCTGAGTTTACTACCAATAATTCTTCATTAATAAACATCTAAAGCCTATATTTCAGAAAGAAGAAAATGAGCCCTGAGGACCACTTGAGACACAAGGAGATGTGGTAAATAAATAATATGGTATACTTCTGGGTAAATATAAACACTGACTACATAGAGCAGTTAAAAATCTAATTTATGGGCATATAAAATCAATATAGATTTAATATAAATAAAAGGCTATATATATTTAATATCAATGGAAGGCTATATATCTACATATCTATATCTATATCTATATAGATATAGATATAAAGCTATTCACCCTCTTCCAACAACACAAGAGAAGACTCTACACATGGACATCACCAGATGGTCAATACTGAAATCAGATTGATTACATTCTTGGCAGCCAAAGATGGAGAAGCTCTATACAGTCAGCAAGAAACAAGACCGGGAGTGAACTGTGGCTCAGATCATGAACTCCTAATTGCAAAATTCAGACTTAAATTCAAGAAAGTATATAAAGCTATTCACCCTCTTCCAACAACACAAGAGAAGACTCTACACATGGACATCACCAGATGGTCAATACTGAAATCAGATTGATTACATTCTTGGCAGCCAAAGATGGAGAAGCTCTATACAGTCAGCAAGAAACAAGACCGGGAGTGAACTGTGGCTCAGATCATGAACTCCTAATTGCAAAATTCAGACTTAAATTCAAGAAAGTAGGGAAAACCACTCGATATTCAGATATGACCTAAATCAAATCTCTT
Source organism: Cephalophus harveyi (assembly GCA_006410635.1). Lineage (NCBI taxonomy): Eukaryota > Metazoa > Chordata > Mammalia > Artiodactyla > Bovidae > Cephalophus > Cephalophus harveyi. Next base: position 113,606 of record SJYT01039160.1, read on the forward strand.
ACAATTTTACAGTGGAAGTGAGAAATAGATTTAAGGGACTAGATCTCATAGACAGAGTGCCTGATGAACCATGGATGGAGGTTCATGACATTGTACAGGAGATAGGGATCAAGACCATCCCCAAGAAAAAGAAATGCAAAAAGCAAAATGGCTATCTGAGGAGGCCTTACAAATAGAGTCCAAGTGTCTAACTGAAAACTCAGAAAGATAAATGAGAGAAAACTGGGGAGAGATAACAGTCAAAGAGATAATAGCTAAGCAGTTTCCTCAGTTGATGAATAACTATAATCCTTAGGTTAAGGATGTTCAAGGAATCTCAACTGAATTAAAATAAAAACCCATCTGAAAACATCCTAGTGAAACTGCAGACCAATGAAGACAAAGCGATGATCTTGAAGTAATCAGCAAACGAAAAAGCAACTAGAGAGAAAAGAAAGATTATCTACAAAGCTGTGTTAACTAGACTGACAGCTAACTTCTCAAAGCAGTAGTGGACACCAAAAGAAAATGTAATAAATTCTTCAATGCATGAAAAAGAAAATAATTATTGATATAGATGATTAAATGTAAAATTGAATATTAAATGAAATTATTTTTAAAATTAGGTTAAATGAAGACATTTCGGCACAAAACAAAGAAGCAAAAAAAAAAAAACACCCAAACCAAAAACTGAAATCCTGAATTTACTACCAATAATTCTTCAGTAATAAATATCTAAAGCCTATATTTCAGAAAGAAGAAAATGAGCCCTGAGGACCACTTGAGACACAAGGAGACGTGGTAAATAAGTAATATGGTATACTTCTGGGTAAATATAAACAGTGACTACATAAAGCAGTTAAAAATCTAATTTATGGGCATATAAAATCAATATAGATTTAATATCAATAAAAGGCTATATATATATTTAATATCAATAAAAGGCTATATATCTACATATATATGTACAGATATAAAGCTATTTACCCTCTTCCAACAACACAAGAGAAGATTCTACACAAGGACATCACCAGATGGTCAATACCGAAATCAGACTGATTACATTCTTGGCAGCCAAAGATGGAGAAGCTCTATACAGTCAGCAAGAAACAAGACCGGGAGTGGACTGTGGCTCAGATCATGAACTCCTTATTGCAAAATTCAGACTTAAATTCAAGAAAGTAGGGAAAACCACTCGATATTCAGGTATGACCTAAATCAAATCTCTTAAGATTTTACAGTGGAAGTGAGAAATAGATTTAAGGGACTAGATCTCATAGATAGAGTGCCTGATGAACCACGGATGGAGGTTCATGACATTGTACAGGAGATAGGGATCAAGACCATCCTCAAGAAAAAGAAATGCAAAAAGCAAAATGGCTATCTGAGGAGGCCTTACAAATAGCTGTGAAAAAAAGAGAAGTGAAAAGCAAAGGAGAAAAGGAAAGATATACCTATTGTAATGCAGAGTTCCAAAGAATAGCAAGGAGAGATAAGAAAGCTTTCCTCAGTGATCAGTGCAAAGAAATAGAAAAAAAAAAAAAAAATAGAAAGGGAAAGACTAGAGATCTCTTCAAGAAAATTAGAGATACCAAGGGAACATTTCATGCAAAGATGGGCTCAATAAAGGACAGAAATGGTATGGACCTAACAGAAGCAGAAGATATTAAGAAGAGGTGGCAAGAATACACAGAAGAACTGTACAAAAAAGATCTTCATAACTCAGATAATCACAACGGTGTGATCACTCACCTAGAGATGGGCACCCTGGAAAGTGATATCAAGTGGGCCTTAGGAAGCATCACTACAAACAAAGCTAGTGGAGGTGATGGAATTCCAGTTGAGCTATATCAAATCCTGAAAGATGATGCTGTGAAAGTGCTGCACTCAATATGCCAGCAAATTTGGAAAACTCAGCAGTGGCCACAAGACTGGAAAAGGTCAGTTTTCATCCCAATCTCAAAGAAAGACATTGCCAAAGAATGATCAAACTACCGCACAATTGCACTCACATGCTAATAAACTAATGCTCAAAATTCTCTAAGCCAGACTTCAACAATACATGAACCATGAGCTTCCAGATGTTCAAACTGGATTTAGAAAAGGCAGAAGAACCAGAGATCAAATTGCCGACATTCTCTGGATCATCAAAAAATCAAGAGAGTTTCATAAAAACATCTATTTCTGCTTTATTGACTATGCCAAAGCCTTTGACTGTGTGGATCACAATAAACTGTGGAAAATTCTGAAAAAGAAGGGAATACCAGACCACCTGATCTGCCTCTTGAGAAATCTGTATGTAGGTCAGAAAACAACAGTTAAAACTGGACATGAAACAACAGACTGGTTCCAAATAGGAAAAGGGGTATGTCAAAGCCTTATATTGTCACCCTGCTTATTTAATTTATATGTAGAGTGCATCATGAGAAACACTGGGTTGGATGAAGCACAAGCTGGAATCAAGATTGCCTGGAGAAATATCAATAACCTCAGATATGCAGATGACACCACCCTTATAAGCTATATCAAATCCTGAAAGATGATGCTGTGAAAGTGCTGCACTCAATCTGCCAGCAAATTTGGAAAACTCAGCAGTGGCCACAGGACTGGAAAAGGTCAGTTTTCATTCCAGTCTCAAAGAAAGACATTGCCAAAGAATGCTTAAACTACCACACAATTGCATTCACATGCTAATAATGTAATGCTCAAAATTCTCTAAGCCAGACTTCAACAATACAGGAACCATGAGCTTCCAGATGTTCAAACTGGATTTAGAAAAGGCAGAAGAACCAGAGATCAAATTGCCTACATCCTCTGGATCATCAAAAAATCAAGAGAGTTCCATAAAAACGTCTATTTCTGCTTTATTGACTATGCCAAAGCCTTTGACTGTGTGGATCACAATAAACTGTGGAAAATTCTGAAACAGAAGGGAATACCAGACCACCTGACCTGCCTGTTGAGAAATCTGTATGTAGGTCAGAAAACAACAGTTAGAACTGGACATGGAACAACAGACTGGCTCCAAATAGGAAAATGAGTATGTCAAAGCCTTATATTGTCACCCTGCTTATTTAATTTATATGCAGAGTACATCATGAGAAACACTGGGTTGGATGAAGCACAAGCTGGAATCAAGATTGCCTGGAGAAATACCAAGAACCTCAGATATGCAGATGACACCACCCTTATGGCAAAAAGTGAAGAAGAACTAAAGAGCCTCTTGATGAAAGTGAAAGAGGAGAGTGAAAAAGTTGGCCTAAAAGTCAACATTCAGAAAACAAAGATCATGGCATCTGGTCCATCATCAACTCCCAGAGTTCACTCAGACTCATGTCCATCAAGTCAGTGATGCCATCCAGCCATCTGATCCTCGGTCGTCCCCTTCTCCTCCTGCCTCCAATCCCCCCCAAAGATCAGTCCTGAGTGTTCATTGGAAGGACTGATGTTGAAGCTGAAACTCCAATACACTGGCCACCTGATGTGAAGAGCTGACTCGTTTGAAAAGACTGCGATGCTGGGAAAGATTGAAGGCAGGAGGAGAAGGGGATGACAGAGGATGAGATGGTTAGGTGTCATATCCGACTCAAAGGAAATGAGTTTGGGTAAACTCTGGGAGCTGGTAATGGATAGGGAGGCCTGGCGTGCTGCAGTCCATGCGGTCGCAAAGAGTCGGACATGACTGAGCACCTGAACTTAGCTGAAAATCAGTATAGGAATAAAATCTTCAAATACATAGCATGCAAGTCAGAAGGCATGATCAATATTTTAGTGCTCTAAGATTCATGTTTTTCAAAATGAATAAAAAAATATTGATTAACCTTTCTTTTTTTAAAGTTAAGTATGTTAACTATGCTTATTGATCATTTCTAGGATACAAATAACAAAATAGGTGAGGAAAAAATTTTTTAAATCAGAAGAGGAAAAAAGTGAAATGAAGGGAGAAAAAAACAACACTGTCATGTGAAAAGAGGGCAAGACAAGGTACAAAAATTCAAAAGTTGGACAAGGAGAAAATACAAAAAAAAGTGATAAAAATTAATCCAGATTTACCATTAATCAAAACAAATATTGGCAGAACAAAAGTCATAGTTAAATGACAAATAGTGTCTGACTGAATGAGCAAGCCAACAAACAAACATTGATGCAGAAAACTTAGATATACACAGCCCACATAAAAAGATACAGCAAATTACAAGCAAGTAAATGGAAAAAATTATACCAGACAAATAAGGACTTTAGACAACTAGAATAGCCAGATTAATACTAGAAAAAATCTATTGTAAGTAAGGCAAAAGACAGTCTAGAAAATATCTGGAGAACGTCATACTGAAAGAGCTTCAAAATTTGACAAAATTATAGTAATAGACAAACCAACTGTCATAGTGAGAGGTTTCCAGACTACACCCTCAGATGTTTATAGACAAGGCAGATAAGCTCTCAGTAAGTGTGTAGATTAACCATATCTAATGAACATATATGGAAATCTTCCCTCAACCAAGAGAGCATACAAAAGATTTATGAAAACTAACCTTGTTCTTAGATATCAGGCAATTATCAACAAATATTGAGAGTGAATATCATTTACAGCCCATTATGTAAAGAATACAATTAAGTTAAAAATTGATAACAAAAGTATAATTTTGAGAAACAGTATTGATTAAGGTTTAGAAATACACTCCTAAATCTCCCAGGAAACCAATAAGAAACCAAAATAGAAGTTAGAAAATATGTAAAATGACATTTAATGAAATTGCTTTTTATGAAAATTTGTAGACAGTTGATGTTCAACTCCAGTTGATGATGCCATATGGAAAGGGGGATGCCAGAACTTCTGTATTTCAAAGGACTTGGGGAACTGGAGAGTTTTAATGGGAAATTTTCTGATCTTTGCAATGTTGTGTATGCTTTTCTGAACAACACATTAAGACATTAGCAGGCCTGCAGGTCACCTGTAGGTCACCCGTTTGCAGTTTCCAATGTGGGAAGTGGGAAATCATTGAAAGTTTATTGAACTGGAGAATAATACGATCACACTGATCTGACTCAAACCTCTCAAGGGCTAGTGAGATTGCATATATATTTACAAATATATAGTTACTTAATCTAAACTATAAATGCAAAACATTATATCAGTTCAGTTCAGTTCAGTCGCTCAGTTGTGTCTGAATCTTTGCAATCCCATGAATCGCAGCACGCCAGGCCTCCCTGTCCATCAACATCTCCTGGAGTTCACTTA
>SJYT01039161.1:0-40510 GCA_006410635.1 Cephalophus harveyi
TCAACATTCAGAGAACTAAGATCATGGTATCTGGTCCCATCACTTCATGGCAAATAGAGTGGCAGACTTTTTTGGGGGGGGGCTCCAAAATCATTGCAGATGGTGACTGCAGCCAAGAAATTAAAAGATGTTTACTCCTTGGAAGAAAAGTTATGACCAACATAGACAGCATATTAAAAAGCAGAGACATTACTTTGCCAACAAAGGTTCGTCTTGTCAAAGCTATAGTTTTTCCAGTAGTCATGTATGGATGTGAGACCTGGATGATAAAGAAAGCTGGGTGCTGAAGAATTGATGCTTTTGAACTGTGGTGTTGGAGAAGACTCTTGAAAGTCCCTTGGACTTCAAGGAGATCCAACCAGTCCATCCTAAAAGAAATCAGTCCTGAATATCATTAGAAAGACTGATGCTGAAGTTGAAGTTCCAATATTTTGGCCACCTGATGGAAAGAACTGACTCATTTGAAAAGACCCAGATTGAAGGTGGGAGGAGAAGGGGATGACAGAGGATGAGATGGTTGGATGGCATCACTGACTCAATGGACATGAGTTTAAGCAAGCTCCAGGAGTTGGTGATGGACAGGGAAGACTGGCTTGTTGCAGTCCATGGAGTCGCAGAGTCGGACATGACTGAGCAACTGAACTGAACTGATATAATTATAGGAGGCAGAACCAGGATTTGAGGGGAGGCATTCTGACTATAAAGCCCAGGCTCATAACCCTAAATATACCCCCATTAGTCCCACCAGATTTCAGAAGGTGGAAGCCAATCTACAGTACTTCTCTATAAAGAAAGGGTCTCACTTTTTCCTTCCAGGAACCCAGAAAGACTTCCTCTGCTCTCTGACCTGTTTACTGCTCTGTTTTATGAGGAATCAGAGGAATCTCAAGAGGAATCAAGGGGAATAGAAAGATTCAAAATAACACAGCTTTCAAAATAAACACAACTCCAATGGTCTGCATGTAAGTCAGGAAAAGCAGATGTTATAAGACTAAACAATGATAACACTTGAGGCTAAGAAAAGATACTGCAAAGGTAGGTCATCTTCCAAAATTCACATGTGCCAGGCTCCCAAGGGGTTAACTGTTATCAATGACCGGAGCCCAGGCAGTCTGGGCTTCCCAGATGGCACTAGTGGTGAAGAACCTGCCTGCTGATGCAGGAGACATAAGAGACGAGGGTTTGATCCCAGGGTCGGGAAGATCCCCTGGAGAAGGGCATGGCAACCCACTCCAATATTCTTTCCTGGAGAACCCTATGGACAGAGGAGCCTGGCGGCTGCAGTCGAGAGGACTGCAAAAACTCAGACACAACTAAAGCTACTTAGCACACATGCAGCATGCAGACAGTTTAGGCAGATGCTGGTGGCATACTTAAGCAGTTGCAACATGATTGTGTTGTTGCTTTGAAAACATTTTAGTATAATAGGATTTAAAATTTCCCCTTTTCTTTGGATTTTTCAGTTAATATTGGCATTAAATTAAAGCATTAAGTCAACTAGCTTAGTGCAAAGCAAATTATGTCAGGTTCAGCACTGAAGGCTTCACTATGGAATATCTATTGACTCAAGCTTATTAACTTGTAAATCCTCTAGTTTTAGATTATGATCTATTGATTATCTGCTTTTATTTGCGCCTTAAATGAATAAACAAAAAGAAATGATCACAGTTTATTCATTACACCTTAAGAGAAAAGGTACTTAAGCTAAGCATACTTAATTAAAAATAAAAACAACTTATATTTGTTCTGAGAGCTAGAAGTTGTGGTTCTTATTTTCACTGAGGCAAGTCAAAGATTGTTTTTAGACCCTTGGACAAAACAGAAAAAAAAAGTTTCTCACTGAGGATAGATGGTGTGGTATGAGTTTGGCATCTTAAATGCATTATTAGAATTATTCTGCAATCTATTATTTTGCTTGCCCTGTTTAGCAAAAAAAAAAAAAAAATCTTTTTACTGCAAGAGGAAATTCTCTGAGAAGCCCTGTGACTAATGTCTGGGGAATGAGGTAAGCTCTGAGAGCCGAGGTCCATTATTAAAAACAAAAGCAGTTAACTTAGAATTAGAAGACAGCTCTGTCACTCATACTAGAGGGGGCATTTGGCAGATTACCTACTTTATATGAGCCTTGATTTCTAACAGTTAATACATCTCTCATGGACTTTTGTAAGGATTAAATTGGATGACCTTCTGAAAGAGCCTGGTACATAGTCGTTGTTCAGTCACCAAGTCATGTCCAACTCTTCATGACCCTATGAACTCCAGGCTTCCCTGACCTTCACTATCTCCTGGAGCTTGCTCAGAACTTCTTCGGTGCCCACTGAGTCAGAGACGCCATCCAACCATCTCATCCTCTGTCACTCCCTTCTCCTCTTACCCTCAAGCCTTCCCAGCTGCTGGTGCTGCTGTCACTTCAGTTGTGTCTGACTCTGTGTGACCCCATAGACGGCAGCCCACCTGGCTCCCCCGTCCCTGGGATTCTCCAGGCAAGAACACTGGAGTGGTTGCCATGTCCTTCTCCAATGCAGGAAATTGAAAAGTGAAAGTGAAGTCACTAAGTCGTGTCCGACTCTTAGCAACCCCATGGGCCACAGCCTACCAGGCTCCTCCGTCCATGGGATTTTCCAGGCGAGAGTACTGGAGTTGAGTGCCATTGCCTTCTCCGACTTTCCCAGCATCAGGGTCTTTTCCAGTGAGTTGTCTCTTCGAAATCAGGTAGCCAAAGTATTGGAGCTTCAGCTTCAGCATCAGTCCTTCCAATGAATATTCAGGTTTGATAGTTGATTTCCTTTAGGATTGACTGGCTTGACTTCCTTGCTGTCTAAGGGACTCTCAAAAGTCTTATCCAGCACCAAAGTTCAAAAACATCAATGTTTTAGGTGCTCAGACTTCTTTATGGTCCAGCGACACATCCATACATGACTGCTGGAAAGATCACAGCCTTGACTACATGGACCTTTTTCAGCAAAGTGATGATTCTGCTTTTTAACATACTGCCTAGGTTTGTAACAGCTTTTCTTCCAAGGAACAGCATCTTTTAATTTTGTGACTGCAGTCACCATCCAGAGTGATTTGGGAGCTCAAGAAAATGAAATATGACTGTTTCCAGTTTTTCCCCATTTATTTGCCATAAAGTGATGGGACCGGTTGCCATGATCTTCATTTTTTGAATGCTGAGTTTTAAGTCAGCTTTTTCACTCTCTTCTTTCACCTTCAACAAGAGGTTCTTTAGTTCCTCTTCACTTTGTGCCATTAAAGTGGTATCAGCTGCATATCTGAGGGTGTTTATATTTATTTCTCCTGATAGTCTTGATTCCAGTTTATGAGTCATCCAGCCCAGCATTTCGCATGATGTACTCTGCATATAAGTTAAATAAGCAGGGTGACAATATATAGCCTTTCTGTACTCCTTTCCCAATTTTGAACCAGCGTGTTTTTCCATGTCCAGTTCTAACTGTTGCTTCTTGTCCTACATACAGGTTTTTCAGGAGGCAGGTAAGGTGGTCTGGTATTCCCATCTCCTTAAGAATTTTCCAAGTTTGTTGTGATCCACACAAAGGCTTTAGTGTAATGAAGCAGAAGTAGATTTTTTCTTTAATTCCCTTGCTTTTTCTATGATCCAATCAGTGTTGGCAATTTGATTTCTGGTTTCTCTGCCTTTTCTAAATCCAGCTTGTACATCTGGAAGTTCTTGGTTCACGTACTGCTGAAGCCTAGCTTGAAAGATTTTGAGCATAATCTTGCTATCATGGGAAATAAGTGTAACTGTACAGTAATTTGAATATTTTTGGCATTGCCTTCTTTTGTGAATGGAATGAAAACTGACCTTTTCCAGTCTTGTAGCCACTGCTGAGTTTTCCAAATTTGCTGGCATATTGAGTGCAGTACTTTAACAGCATCATCTTTTAGGATTTGAAATAGCTCAACTGGAACTCTATCACCTCCACTAGCTTTGTTCATAGTGATTCTTCCAAGGCCCACTTGACTTCACAATCCAGGATGTCTGCCTCTAGTTGAGTGATCACACCATTGTGGTTACCTGGGTCAGTAAGACCTTTTTTGTATAGTTCTTCTGTGTATTCTTGCCACTTCTACTTAATCTCTTCTGCTTCTGTTAGGTCCTTGCCATTTCTGACCTTTTTTGTGCCCATCTTTGCATGAAATGTTCCCTTGGTAGCTCCAGCTTTCTTAAAGAGAACTCTAGTCTTTTGCATTCTATTGGTTTCTTCTATTTCTTGCATTGTTCACTTAAGAAAGCTTCCTTATCTCTCCTTGCTATTCTTTGGAACTCTGCATTCAGTTGGGTATGTCTTTCTCTTTCTTCTTTGTCTTGCTCTTTTTTTTCCCCCTCAGCTATTTGTAAGGCCTCCTCAGACAACCATTTTGCCTTGTCGCATTTCTTTTTTCTTGAGGATAGCCTTTGTCACCACCTCCTGTACAATGTTAGGAACTTTTGTCCATAGTCCTTCAGGAACTCTGTATACCAGATCTAATCGTTCAGTCTATTCATCAGCTCTACTTTATAATCATAAGGGATTTGATTTAGGTCATACCTGAATGGCCTAGTGGTTTTCCCTACATTCTTCAATTTGAGTGAGCCTGAATTTTGCAATAATGAGCTCAAGATCTGAGCCATAGTCTGATCCAGGTCTTGTTTTTGCTGACTGTATAGAGCTTCTCCATCTTCGGCTACAAAGAATATAATCAATCTGATTTCGGTGTTGACCATCTGGTGATGTCCATGTGTAGAGTCTTCTCTTGTGTTGTTGGAAGAGGGCGTTTGCTATGACCATTGCATTCTCTTGGCAAAATTCTGTTAGGCTTTGCCCTGCTTCATTTTCTACTCCAAGGCCAAACTTGCCTTTACGTCAGGTATCTCTTGACTTCTTAGTTTTGCATTCCAGTCCTCTATGAAGAAAAGTGTATCTATCTATATATATATACACACACACACATATTTAGTGTTAGTTCTAGGAGTTCTTGTAGGTCTTCACAGAATCGTTCTTCATCTTCTTTGGCATTAGTGGTTGGGGCATAGACTTGGATTACTGTGATGTTGAATCGTTTGCCTTGGAAACGAAATGAGATCGTTCTGTCATTTTTGAGATTGCACCCAAATACTGCATTTAGGACTCTTTTGTTGACTATGAGGGCTACATCATTTCTTCTAAGGGAATCTCGCCCATGGTAGTAGATATAATGGTCATCTGAGTTAAATTCACCCATTCCTGGCCATTTTAGCTCACTGATTCCTAAAATGTCAGTGTTCACTCTTGCCATCTCCTGTTTGACCACAACCAATTTACCTTGATTCATGGACCTAACATTCCAGTTTCTAATATTGTTCTTTATAGCATCGGGCTTTACTTTTACCACTGGACACCACTTTACTTTCACCCACCACAACTGGGTGTTGTTTCCGCTTTGGCTCAGGCTCTTCATTCTTTCTGCAGCTATTCCTTCACTCTTTCCCAGTAGTATATTGGACACCTGCTGACCCGGGGGGGTCATCTTTCAGTGTCATATCTTTCTGCCTTTTCATACTGTTCATGGCGTTCAGTAAAAGTGCTCAAATCCTTGCTATCAGAAGCAGCTAAGGAAATGATTTGATTTCAAAGGGCACATGTTTTTTTATAATTGAAGTACACTTGACTTATTTATAAATTTGATTTTATGCTTTGTTAAAGATCTCACCAAAGAAAAATGCTGTGATAGGCTTATGACCTGAGAGTCAAATCCGCGGTCAAATACCGATTGAGCATCTACTTTTTCTAACATGGTGCTCAGCACTAAAGGGAGTGGAAAAGAAGTAGAAAGTATTCAAATCTTAGATTTCAGGTATTGCAACTCATGAGGAATGCAAAACTCACATTCAAGAAAGCAGTGTAAAAGCACATGGAAACTAGCACTAAAGAAGTTATTATGCGCTTAAATTAAGCAGTAAGAAAAAACTCCGCAGCAAGGAGAGTTTTAAATAGCAACAGACAGGAAATGTTTAGGTATATGTGATAGAAGAGTAGTCACTGTATCATCCAATGTAAGATTTCAGCAAACTAAAACAATTTTTAAATTTCTAGAATCTTAAGAGTCAGAAGAGCATTTGCAGTTAGCTATTTGACCATCACATCTGATGTAGAAATCCCAGAAGACTGGGGGTAGAAAGGTACAAGGAGAGGCTTCCTTGCAAACATAATGAGACGAAAGATCAATTTGTAAAAGCTTTATTTACTATAACTAAGACTCTGGAATTTGCTAATTTAGAAGAAGAATGATTCTATAACAGCTTCATTGAATTGAAGGTAGAAAATTGTTGCCTGTTACTTGGATTACCTTCTGCCAGGCTAATGTAAGATCACTGCAAGTTTATGGAAGCAAGACCATCAAGAACTCAGATTGTTCAGGAATGAGGTTGGTTGTGCTCATCAGCCAAATAATCCTAATTTGTTAGGGAGATAAGAAAGGGAAGTCATAAATACAACAACTGGCCTCATGACCTATTATAGAAATAAAGTCTATAGACTGTACTGTGTGTTGTATATATAAATATCATTCTCTTCTTTTCACCCAATATTGTATACCTGATGTTTTGCAAAGAGTTGACTCATTGGAAAAGACTCTGATGCTGGGAGGGATTGGGGGCAGGAGGAAAAGGAGACAACAGAGGATGAGATGACTGGATGGCATCACTGACTTGATGAACATGAGTCTGAGTGAACTTCGGGAGTTGATGATGGACAGGGAGGCCTGGTGTGCTGTGATTCATGGTGTTGCAAAGAGTCGGATACGACTGAGTGACTGAACTGAACTGACTTGATGTTTTCAGGTGGTTACACTTATATTTCATTTTTGGGCTATAGATTATAAAAATGGGATTAGGAAAAAAACCTGGAGAAAGATTTGGGAAATTATTAAGAGTTCCTGGGCTTGAAGCTGGATATAATAATAAGAGACTTTTATTTTGCAATGAATGCATCTTATTCTGGTTTAGCTGGAATGTGGCGGTATTTTGGAAGATGATATGGGAAGAAATGAAGGAAGTTAGACACCCGGATGATGGACTGGTATTCAAGGTAGCCTTCGTTACCAGTACGTGAATGTTACAGACTCACAGATCTGAAAACTGGGAAAATGTCTACATTACACAACTCATCTGCTGGCTGAGCCTTAACTGCCCAAGCTATGAAGCATTTACCTGTCAAAGGGGCATCACAGGGATGTCAGTGGTTGAACCTGACCTTTCAGAATCCTAGGCTGAAGGTCAATGCACATACTAATGCGTCTTGGGAATTAAAAGAACAGGCAGGGGCCAAACCCAGACTCCTGAAGCCCAGAATCTGATTGTATAGCCCTCCTCCTGCACTAAATTTATTTCTCCCAGTTAACTGTATGGTTTTCACCTTCAAAGCCCTGCTCCGGTGTCACCTTCTCTTAAGCTTTCCCTGGCCTCCTTACATTAAGTTTCACCCTCTCTGTCCCACCAAGCCAACACTCTCCCTAGTCCCATGCTTGGCCAACATAATACTCTCCTGAATGGTGAGCACAGAATCACTGATCCTTCATCTATGGTCTGTTTTTCTCCATTGCCCTTATCATTCATATATACACATACATTCACACACATATTAATATACACATATATTTTAACTTGCTTATTTATCCTGTTTACTATCTTTCCTCACTAGAATAAAAGCCTAAAAAGGAAAGAATTTTTGTATTCTTTTTGTTGTACTTACTGCTGCATATCCTGGTGGCATACTAATTGGATAAATGAATGAATGAATGAATGAAGCCCTGGATGAGTCCCTGAAAAGGGAAGAATGAGAGTTTTACAGTGTGGAGGAGCTGGAAATATTTACCTCATTTATTAGCTTTCAGTATATCATGATGTGGTTTATGACTCCATGCTAAGTGGTTCAAAAATTATATTATCTGGTTTTAACTATACTACTTTGGAAACATGGGTAACTTTCAAGGTTCCTGAAAAATGGAAAACCATGGTTAAGATAGAATACCTAAATTCATAACTAAATAAAGAACAAAAAAGAAACCAGTTTGATATTTCTTATTTATGAGACAAGCTTTTTCATCAGCCATAGTATAAGATATAAACACTGACAGTTCAAGCATCTTTGACCAGAAATTGACAAAAAAAAATTCATATTGTCAAGGAGCCACATGGAAAATGCTTTGATATCCAGTATCTAAAATTGCACCTAAAAATTCTGTCTTGTTGATGTTGTTCAGTCACTCAGTTGTGTTGCACTCTTTCTAACCCCATGAATGGCGGCACACCGGGCTTCCCTGTCCTTCACTATCTCCCAGAGTTTGCTTAAATTTATGTCCATCAAATTGATGATGCCATTCAACTGTCTCATCCTCTGTCATCCCCTGCCCTCAATATTTCCCATCAGTTTCTTTCCGATGGAGTCAGCTCCTCACATCAGTTGGCCAAAGTATTGGAGCTTCAGTTTCAGCACGAATCCTTCAATGAATATTCAGGAATGATTTCCTTTAGGATTGACTGGTTTGATATCTTCACTGTCCAAAGGACTCTCGAGAGTCTTTTCCACCACCACAGTTCAAAAGCATCAATACATCCATGCTCAGCCTTCTTTATGGTCCAACTATCACATCTGTATGTGACTATTGGAAAAATCATAGCCATATGGACCTTGGTTGGCAAAGTGATGTCTCTGCTTTTTAATATGCTTCTAGGTTTGTCATAGCTTTTCTTCCAAGGAGCAAGCATCTTTTAATTTCATGGATGCAGTCACCATCCACATTGATTTTGGAGTCCAAGAAAATAAAAGCCTGTCCCTGTTTCTATTTTTCCTCCTTCTATTTGCCATGAAATTAAAAGATGCTTGTTCCTTAGAAGAAAAGTTATGACCAACCTAGATAGCATATTCAAAAGCAGAGACATTACTTTGCTGACTAAGGTCCGTCTAGTCAAGGCTATGGTTTTTCCTGTGGTCATGTATGGATGTGAGAGTTGGACTGTGAAGAAGGCTGAGTGCTGAAGAATTGATGCTTTTGAACTGTGGTGTTGGAGAAGACTCTTGAGAGTCCCTTGGACTGCAAGGAGATCCAAACAGTCCATTCTGAAGGAGATCAGCCCTGGGACTTCTTTGGAAGGAATGATGCTAAAGCTGAAACTCCAGTATTTTGGCCACCTCATGCAAAGAGTTGACTCATTGGAAAAGACTCTGATGCTGGGAGGGATTGGGGGCAGGAGGAGAAGGGGACGACCGAGGATGAGATGGCTGGATGGCATCACGGACTCAATGGCCATGAGTCTGAGTGAACTCCGGGAGCTGGTAATGAACAGGGAGGCCTGGTGTGCTGCAATTCATGGGGTCGCAAAGAGTCAGACACAACTGAGCGACTGAACTGAACTGAAGGAGGCCATATCCCATGATTTTACTTTTTTGAATATTTATGTTTAAGTAGGTTCTTTCACTCTCCTCCTTCACCCTCATCAAGTGGCTCTTCAGTTCCTCTTCATTTTCTGCCATTAGTGTGGGTGTTATCTGCACATCTGAAGTTGTTGATACTTCTCCCAGTAATCTTGATTCCAGCTTGTGAATCATCCAGTCCAGCATTTCACACGAGGTATTCTGCATTTAAGTTAAATAAGCAGGGTGACAATATACAGCCTGATGTACTCCTCTCCCAAATTTGAACCAGTCTGTTGTTTCACGTCTGGTTTTAACTGTTGCTTCTTGACCTGCATACAAGTTTCTAAGGAGACAGGTAAGGTGGTCTGGTATTCCAATCTCTTTAGAATTTTCCAGTTTGCTGTGATCCACACAATCAAAGGCTTTAGCATAGTCAATGAAGCAGAAGTAGATGTTTTTTCTGGAAACCTCTTGCTTTTCCTATGATCCAGAGGATGTTGGCAATTCGATCTTTGGTCCCTCTGCCTTTTGTAAATCCAGCTTGTACATCTGGAAGTTCTTGGTTCACTTATTGTTGAAGCCTAGCTCGAAGGATTTGGGGCATTACCTTGCTAGCATGTGAAATGAGCGCAATTGTGCAGTAGTTTGAACATCCTTTGGCATTGCCTTTCTTTGGGATTGGAATGAAAATTTACTTTTTCCAGTCCTGTGGCCACTGCTGAGTTTTCCAAACTTGCTGGCATATCAAGTATAGCATTTAAGTAGCATCTCCTTTTAGGATTTGAAATAGTTCAACTGGAATTCCATCGCTTCCACTAGCTTTGTTCGTGGTGATGCTTCCTAAGGCCCACTTGACTTCACAGTCCAGGATGTCTGGCTCTAGGTGAGTGATCATACTACCATGGCTATCCAGGTCATTAAGACATTTTTTATACAGTTCATCTGTATATTCTGACCACCTTTCTTAATCTCTTCTGCTTCTGTCAGGACCTAACTGTTTGTCCTTCATTGTGGCTATCTTTCCTTGAAATAGGCTTCCCTGATAGCTCAGTTGGTAAAGAATCCACCTGCAAGGTAGGAGACCCCAGTTTGATTCCTGGGTCAGGAAGATCCACTGGAGAAGGGATAGGCTACTCACTCTTATATTCTTGGTCTTCCCTTGTGGCTCAACTGGTAAAGAATCTACCTACTATGAAGGAGACCTGGGTTCTACTTTTGGGTTGAGATGATCCCCTGGAGAAGGGAAAGGCTACCCACTTAAGTATTCTGGCTTGGGGAATTCCATGGACATTATAGTCCATGGGGTCACAAAGAGTTGGATGTGACTGAACAACTTTCACACTTTATTGAAAAGTTCCCTTGGTATCTCTAATCTTCTTGAAGAGATCGCTAGACTTTTCCAATCTATTGTTTTCTTGATGTACTAACTAATGATAGTATTAGCTCTTGATTAAGAAAATATTCTACTGATGATTTTGTCTATGTCTACTCAATACACCAGCAAATGTGGAAAATTCAGCAGTGGCCACAGGACTGGAAAAGGTCAGTTTTCATTCCAATCCCAAAGAAAGGTAATGCCAAAGTATGTTCAAACTAGCACACAATTGCACTCATCTCACATGCATGCTAGCAAAGTAATGCTCAAAATTCTCCAAGCCAGGCTTCAACTTGAACCATGAACTTCCAGATGTTCAAGATGGATTTAGAAAAGGCAGAGTAACCAGAAATCTAATTGCCTACATCTATTGGATCATCAAAAAAGCAAGAGAATTCCAGAAAAACATCTACTTTTGCTTTATTGACTAGGCCAAAGCCTTTGACTATGTGGCTCACAACAAACTGTGGAAAATTCTTCAAGAGATGGACCAGACTACCTGACCTGGCCCCTGAGAACTCTGTATGCAGGTCAAGAAGCAACAGTTAGAACTGAACATGAAACAACAGACTGGATTGTCAAGGCTGTATGTTGTCACCCTGCTTTTTAACTTATATGCAGAGTACATCATGCAAAATGCTGGGCTGGATGAAGCACAAGCTGGAATCAAGATTGCCAAGAGAAATATCAATAACCTCAGATGCACAGATGACACCACCCTTGTGGCAGAAAGCGAAGAAGAACCAAAGTGAAAGAAGGAGGTAAAAAAGCTGGCTTAAAACTCAACATTCCAAAAATGAAGATCATGGCATCCGGTCCCATCACTTCATGGCAAATAGATGGGGAAACAATGAAAACAGTGACAGACTATTTCGTTGGGCTCCAAAATCACTGCAGATGGTGACTGAAGCCATAATATTAAAAGACGCTTGCTCCTTGGAAGAAAAGCTATGACCAACCTAGACAGCATATTAAAAAGCAGAGGCATTACTTTGCCGACAAAGGTCTGTTGAGCCAAAGCTATAGTTTTTCCAGTAGTCATGTATGGATGTGAGAGTTGGACTATAAAGAAAGCTGAGTGCCAAAGAATTGATGCTTTTGAACTGTGGTGTTTGAGAAGACTCTTGAGAGTCCCTTGGACTGCAAGGAGATCAAACCATTCAATCCTAAAGGAAATCAGTCCTAAATATTCATTGGAAGGACTGATGCTGAAGCAAAATTTCAATACTTTGGTCACGTGATACAAAGAGATGACTCATTTGAAAAGACCCTGATGCTGGGAAAGATTGAAGGTAGGAGAAGGGGACGACAAAGGATGAGATGGTTGGATGGCATCAGCGAGTTGATGGACATGAGTTTGAGCAAACTCCAGAAGCTGGTGAAGGTCAGGGAAGCCTGGCATGCTGTGGTCCACAGGATTGCAGAGTCGAACATGACTAAGTGACTGAACTGAGCTCAAGTCCTTTTAAAGGGCTTCCCTATTGGCTCAGTGGTAAAGAATCCACCTGCAATGCAGGAGATGCAATTTCAATGCCTGGGCTGAGAAGATCCCCTGGAGAAGGAAATGGCAACTCACTCGATTATTCTTGCTTGGGAAACCCCATGAACAGAGGAGCCTGGAAGATTACATACAGTCCATGGAGTCACAAAAAGCTAGACATGACTTATCAACAAAACAACAATAAGGACTCCTTTTAAATGACTACTTTCACAGTGTAAATAATATTTGTTCACTAGCCTGGATAATCCCATGGACCTAGAAGCCTGGTGTGGCATATTCCACAGGGTCACAAAAAGTTAGACATGACTGAGGCAACTAGGCATGCATGCATGCACATATTTTATAACTTATAAATAAATAAATATACATGTAATGGGGACGTGTACTCTAGAAATTATTATTTATAGGAATGTACATTTTAAAAAGTTTGATAACAACTGGACTATATTAACATTCTGTCTTTAGAAAAGCTATTACTAAGAAAACAAAACAAAATCATTTTCTTCTCTAAATAAAATGAAATCAGATCACTAGCTTATTATGAATAAATTCTAAAAGAACAAGTAACTCACTTAAGCTCCTGCCTATAATGGACAGTTTTGTAATACCTTTTGGAAGATAAATGCTTAAAGATGATTTTGTAAAAAAAAAATCTCATCCTCTTGACTAATTTCCCAGTGGGAAGTGCTGACTGTTATTGATAAAAACGATACCGACGGTCATTGCCTTGATGGCACTTTGAAGAATATAGTCAGAGACAAAAGTCCTATAAAAGGTGCATGTCACAAAATCATCTGAAACCTCTATTATGCTCTTGGGCTATTTTAACCAGTTACACTGTTACATTTATTTCATTAGTTCTTTTGACTATTTCTTAGGTTGAATGATTTGATTTAAATTCTCTGTTAAGCTTAAAGTCTAGTGTGAAGAAGACCAATGCAAATATAAGTGGTTTCAGCAAGGTATAAAATATTTTCACTGTCTCTCACTCCCGTGTTACTTACAAGATGGCAAGTAATCAGTTACACTGCAAAATGCTGGGAGGGGAGCAGAGAGCTCCGGGTACACAGGGCACTACCCAGCCCAGGGAAGCAATGTTCAGTTATCATGGTGACTGTCATCTTAACAATTGTGCAAGTACATCATTCACTGGGGGTGACTCGAAACAGATGAAGAGGAGCTGAAAAATGGAAGAATTTTCCTTGTTTCGTGTCTCTCTGATAACTGGGCAGACTACGGAGCATGAAAGATGAGGCCTGCCCAATTCAAACCAGAGCACGTAGTCACCATCTGGGCATTTTAAAAGTAGGACACATGAAATGCTCAGATGTATCCCCCAACAGGGTGCAATAATACAGCAGTAAAAAGAAAACCACAGTGAACTATGGCCACTTTCACACTTGCAATCGTTCTGGTACAAGAGGAGGCAAGGATTTTCCAAAAACTTCCCTAAGATGCTCAGGTGCATGTTAACTGCTTATACGTTTGGTGCACAGTGGTACATAGCATGCACACATATCCAGCAAAGGGCATCCTCCTTGTGGAAAGAAAGGGGACAGATCATTTTCACTGGAGTGCTCAGCTGGAGGGCTCAAACTTGCAAATACTCAGTATGCTAACATAGTCAGAAACAGTTACTGCTGAAACAAATGCTGACTTTTAAAGTGATATATTTGGCACTCAAAGGTGTACCCAACTGAATCGTTTCTTTTAGACTCTGTCAGATGGAAACGTTTATCTTTCTGAACTAGAATTACTAAGTTATTCAAAAGTTAATAAACAAAGAGCATTAACTTATCTTTTCGAATCTTTGAAGGTGAGGTTAAGATTTCTTGTTCTGGAAACCTATATAAGCTTCTATACATTCCCAAAGCATGCAATCTAGTAACACTGCATGATGCATCAGTACCGCATCAGTGAAAAGAAAATACTCAAACCTTGATTCTCTTCCAGTGTATTCTTCTGATGTATGTTTTCCAATGAAAAAGAGAGCATCATTTATACGAATAAATGTCAGCTATTATAGAACCACATGCTATTTGGCCACCCAATGAAAATGCATACGTTAATATGTTTAATACATATATTTAAATGAATTTAAATTATATAGATAGATTGTGTTATAATCCCTGCTTAAGTTCACTCACATTTGTAGTAAAAATGAATATTCACAATAGCAAGTAAACTCACAGGCCCCTCATTTATAGACTTGCGGCTTCAAGAACAGAGAGGCTGCAGGATGGCAATGCTTATTGTAAAAAAAAAAAAAAGAAAAAAAGCACAAAAACATCCTAATGATAACTGATGGGAAGGATTTAAGACTGTTTCTTTTCTTTTTTTTTTTTTTGCCTTAGGAAGGAAAGACATTCTAAGGAAATGAATTAAAGAGTATCTTTCCATTTAAATTCCTTGCTTCCAGTTGAAACTCCAGATACACTTAAGAGGATTCCTCCAGATTTCTTCTGGACTTTCCCAGTGGTTTTTTTTTTTTTTTGTTGGTGGGGGGGGTGATGGCGGGGGAGGTGTCTCTTCATTTACGATCTTTTATCTACTCCTTGCTAAGAATTCTTATTGTCAATCTAACCATCCATTTCTCCTGCCTATTCTGTAATGAATAAATAGCACATACTGTTAATTGGCCACCTGGGGTTCAGAGAGTGGAAATGTGGAGTTGGTGTCTGAAGGCTGCAAAGTGCTGACAATGGACTGACCACACTCTGTTTCACAGGCCTGAAAACCAAGCCTTCTTGTCGCCCCTCCCCCGCTCCATTTCTTGACCGTCTGTGAGGCTAATATAATTTTTTAAAGTGATTTATCTCTAACAGATGGGGCCATCCAGCCACAGGGACCTGGATGCACAATGCCCCTCACAACTTTAATTTCTGGATGTGATAAGCATATATTCCACTAGTAAATAATTATCACTCTGTTAAGGAAAGGATGCCAAGGTGTGAGGTATCATGACCAGGTACTTCTGGGCAGAAAGGACACATTGGTGCGCTCTCCTGAGGCTGTTACCATCCTTAACCTAAGTGTGCTCATATCGTGTATTTCTAGAATGTGGTCAGTCACAAAGGAAGAGCATTAGTCACAGTTTAATGTACACAGCAACGCTCAGGAAGCTAATTTTAGGTATACATTAAGTTTTTGGTAAATCAGGAGTGACACAGGGTAAGATAAGAAAAGATGGAGACACAGGTACTGCACAGAGAAAGCCGAGATGACCTCAGAAGAGTGACTGGCTTCCTTTCCCCTCCTTCTGTATGCGGCTCTGTGGCATCTCAAGGGTAGTACCTGGGGCTGTGCCCTCACCCCTTCGGCTGTGGTCAAGGCTTCAGCTTTGAAGCCTGGTGCGGTGGCCCCGGGCCATTGCCCCAAAGCCAGTGAAGACCTCACAGTCTTCCCTGATAAGGTTTGGAGTCGGACTGAGCACTGCCCACAGCTAAGTGAGGCATCACCTGAACACTGAACTTTAGGTTTATTTTACTTTATAATTAGAATTCCCAGATTCTCTGGGATATTCTTTTCTTTGTCTTCTTTTGGCCATGCCATGCAGCATGCGGGCTCTTATTTCCCTGATGAGCAACTGAACCCGTACCCCTCTCACTGGCAGTGCAGAGTCTTAACACTGCACCACCAGGGAAGTCCCATAGGTGAAATTTTAAATGAGTTTAGCATCTCAGGTCAGCTTTGGAGAAGACTCAGTAGCCTGCCCTTTCCTTTCTCAGTACTATCACCTCGACTCTTGGGTCAAGAGTTGCCACAAGACCATTCTTCTATTAATGTGACTTGTTAAGTGGCACATGCTTCTGGGAAAGAGTTGGTAGGGAAGGAAGGGGGAATAAGAAAAAAGAAAGAAAACTTTTCATTTTCTTTTAGAAAGTTCTGAATGAGCTTCTCCAGAAAGAACCCTCTTAATACACAAGCACAATGACACTGTCACATACTGATTTTCCTGTCAATCTATTTCGGATCATAATAACTAACATCCACTGAGTTATTTATTCTGTTTCGGCTACTCTACGGGGCTCTGCTTCTAGATCTAACCTCCCCAAGGCAAACCAAGGAAGATGCTGAGATGGTCTGTAGCTCATTCTTGCCCGCCCCCCCAGGACCCAAGTCATTGACTACCTCACTTGACAGCTTTGCTAGGCATCTGTTGGGAATATTTTAAATAAAGCTGTCTTACTATCAGCCCAATAAATGGGGAGAGATTAAAAAAATATCCCCCTCTCTGCCTCCTGAACCAGAGATATGCCTTCGGATGCTTATTATAAAAATTAGACTGCTGTTTCTTTGCCTGAGTTAGGAAATGTCAGTTTCTCCTCTCTCTGAATCTTACTCATTGTTTAAGGCACAGACCTCTCCCCAAAGTCTTCTTTAAACTTTTCAGACCAAGTGATCCTTTAATTCTTTGAATCTATTATAAATGGTTTTCTATATTTCTATTAGACAATCATATTAAGCTATGTGGCATCTCTCACTCGTATGGAGCTCTGGCTTGTGGCTTTCATTTATTGGTTTGGCCAAAGGTTTGTTCAGATTTTCTGTAACATCTTATGGAAAAACCCAAGTAGACCTTTTTTGCCAACCCAATATTTAGCTGTTTCTAAATAACATCTTATTTCCTACAGGCTGATAACTCAAGAGGAAGCACTGTTAGTAGAAAGAACAGACTTCAGAATTAATGAGACCTGAAACTGAACCATGTGTGACCATGGGCATGTCTTTGAGCTTCTGTTTCTTCACTAATAAATTGTAAATAAAAATGCTCACTCCACAAAGTAGATATTAAGATGAAATGAGACAGCATGTGTAATGTGTCCACAATATGTTTTATGTAGAAAGTTATCAGCCAATAGCTGCTTATTGATTAAAACTGGAAGATACTATACTTCGCTGGTGGTGCAGTGGTTAAGAATCCATCTGTCAGTGCAGAAGATATGGGTTCTATCCTGGGTATGGGAAGATCCCACATGTCGAGGGGCAACTAAGCCCATGAGCCACAACTACCGAGCCCATGTGTTGCAACTACTGAAGCCCATGTCCCCTAGAGCCCATCTTTGCAACAAGAGAAGCCACCACAATGAAGAGCCTGCAAACCACAATGAAGAGTAGCCCCTGCCTGCCACAACTAGAGAAAGCCTACATGCAGCAGTGAAGACCCAGCACAGCCAAAAATAAATAAATACAATTAAAAAACGGAAGGATTTAAATGATTCTACCTCAATTGGATTTATCTGTAAACATATAAATTTCCTCTTAAGCTAAATACATAGCATTACCAAGCAATTAAAAAAATTCTAGAATATGATTACAGTCTGAATAGAAACAAGAGACAAAATGCAAGTTTCCTCATGCTTGTTACGGAGTATATCAATTCATCAAGCCATTTATTCATTACACAAATGTCTGTCTAAAAGCGACATTGTTCTAGGTTATGGGAATAAGGGAAATAAGTAACTGAAAAAATCGCTGCTTTCATGGAGCTTATATTCTGGGTGGAGAGACAGACAGTAAATGAGATATATGAGTGAAAATATATACTGCTACATAATATTAAATATTAAAGAGAAAGATGAAGCAGGGAAGAGGGATAGAAAGTGTATGTGTGGTGGAGGAAGGGGAGTAAAATGATAGCGAGGTAGGCCAGGCACTTGGTATAAATGGAAAAAAAAATTGACAGGGTCAAGTCTTCCTCAAATATGAATGGTGTTTACTGTACAATTATCTTGATTAAGCATCCTTTTAATTCTGTGACTCAAACAACAGGATCCGTTTCTTTGGAAACAGAACAGAATTTGTACTTTTCAATGCTGCTTGTCACCATTTAGGAAGAGGATGGGGTTTTGACGCTTCTCCCCACCAAGAGAAATACTTAAAAAGGTCAACTTCCATCATTCCATTTAGCATTCATTAGCTCTCCCCTCACTTGAGGCAGGATATATACCGAGGCCCATGAGGTCTTGCGAGTTTTGTTTGGAGAAATACTCCTGTCGGGGCACAGGAGAGAATTAGGGTAAATCCCCAGACAGGGCTTTTCTCTCTGGAAAATTTCCAGAGGGGACCATGCTCTTGACATTACAGAGCTAAAGAAGAGTTTTCAAGACTCTTTCTATTTCCATCCGAGTTCTTTTGTATGCTGGGTTGCCTGCCATTATGTTTATGTAATTCTGACAGTGTTCTTAATGACACACTAACAGATTGTAAAACACGCTGCTGGCATTTACTTGTTTTTTATATTTTTAAAACAATGTCCTTCATGTAACAGTAGTTAAGCGCGGCAGAAGGACATCATCAGAGGCATGGTTAAACTGTAATTTACACCATTAGGAAGGCAGGAGCAATTTTTATTGCCTGGCAATTTTCTTGCTGAAATATTTGGACCATATGGCTCAATTTGTGTAATAACCTTAATTTCTGCACCCTTCAGGTCTGCCTCCATCTCCTACGGAATGGTAAAATGCGGTTTAGCAGAAAAGGCAACTGTCTATACTTAGAGAGTTGAGATTAATAACTTGTCACGTCCTGTTTTTGGTGAAGGAATTCGAACAGCAGCCAGATGGTATCTCTACAAATAACTGTCAGGGGTCTTGATCTAATCAATACAATGTATTAATACATCTCCCTTTGCTGTTTCTCCAGGGGCCAGTGCACAACATCTGGAAAGAGTGGGGGGGCCCGCCAAGTAGAAAGCCGATTCTTTTCAGAATCAAACTGAGCCCAATTAATTTTTCATGTATCCTTGATAACTGTTTCATAATGAGCTATGCGTCTTGACGGATTTGGGGTTGGCAGAGCAGGCTGCCCCTGCTTTCTATCCCCATTCAGTCCACTTATAGAAACCAACCCATTAATCAAACTATCTGGCATAAAACCTGAATCTCAGCTCAGCAAGAGATCAATAACCATCCTAAAAAAACACAGAACCAGCCACTAATGGGCACAGGTATCCAGCCATGACACAAGTAATTGCTTGAGCAAAAATAAAACTCTGTATCATAATCACCCAATAGGAACTTATATGAGAAAATTCATTACTTGTGTCTTGTCAAAAAGTAACATTTACATGCATTAAAAAAATACTGTAATTTTACTATCTAGACATGACTATTATCTTTCAGAGGTAGACAATACACCTTTTGGAATGGAATAAAACTCTCTGATTTTGTAATGTGAACATTTAATAATTTAAGTATCATAGAAAGTGTTTAAAAATGAGTTATTTCACTTATTTTAAATTCAGAGTGCCTGAGGGGCTCCTTCATACAATCTTTAGCCCAACTGTATATGATGCACAGTGAGCCTACTGTGGTGAGAACTCTGATGTGACATCACTTGGGTCAGAATTCTTCCCTTTTTGGCTGCCTTAATTGCGAGATTTATAATACAAACCATCAACTCGTTCCTTTCCCAATGGTTTCATCTCAAACCCTTACTCCTAGACCAAATTGAAACCAGTCCTTGTACTTTTCAGCTAGCACATCTCTTCTAGCTTGGCAGGCAGGAATTTCTGCATTCTGAGTCCCTCAAAAAGAGAGACCCAACATCTTTGTCTATGGAGAAAAATTCAGAGCAGAGAAGGGAAGATGGAGGAAACACACATGGCATACATCCTGAATTACAGCTTGCTTGGTGAAGCAGTCCTTGGCGGCTCTCAGACAACAGGTGGAAACCTGTTTTGCCCTTAGGAGAGTCTGAGATTTTCATTAGGAAAAAGCTCCTGGGAAGTACTGCCATAGAGACAGTCCTTCACTGGCTGATAATCTGATCAAATCCTGCCAAGATGATAGAAAGGTCTAAGGAATCATCCAGGAACTTGAGGGTGATGCCACATTCATCTTTTCTGACAGCAGGACTGAGACTCATGATTCTGTGTGTGTTCAGTCAATGCTTTGTGGTTCCAGAGGGTGAGTGCTGGGTTTGGAAGCAGAGGAAGGAGTTAGGACAGCCCCAGGTTCTTTTAAATGTTTGTAAGTACAGTCAATGCCTACCCACAACCAAAACTAATTGCTTATTATTTTGTAACTTATCCCTTCCCTTATTTGCTCTAAGAACACCAAGGGCCCCAGAGAGGAGAGACTTTGCATCTGCCGTAGCTTCTGTGTATGACAGAGTCTGAAAAGAAACTTAAGGTGAATAGCTGATGAATGGAGGAGTCCCATAATATTTCATGGTCTTGATCAACCACTTTAGATTTTGTGTGTATTGGTCCACAATTGCAAATGACACACAGTTTTCACATGTGCATTAGCTTTCAGACAAGCTCAAGTTTTCAACTTTCACTTTGTTTACTGATGCTTAGTGTGAATGAACAGAAAATACCCTGATCATGGTATGATTCTAGTGGAATTGCATCGCATCAAGCAAGAAAGCTATTTCAACAAATGGATTACAGGACACACTAAAATCTGAGATTTGGGATCCACAATACATGGTATTCATAATTTTCAATTTTGAGAATTTCATTAGTAAAATATTTAATACATATAAATTTATTTGGGGCCTCCTACTTCACAGCTATGATCCCCAAGGCTAGCCATTGGAACTTAGTAACATCCAGCTCTAGCATTAACAAGATGTTTCACCTTAAACATTATATCGAGATAAAAAAGATTCATTTGGAAACCCATCACATATGTATTCACAGGTGGCGGGTGTGGGTCATTGCATTTGGATTAAAAAGCAAATGTCTCTCTCTACATGAGAGGTCACTGGCTGGTGTAAGGCAAAATCTTTTCACTGTTCGGCATAATTAAAATATTCCAACAGTGGTTTCAGTAATTTAAAAATCATGGTATTGTTGTAATATTTTTCTAGGCTTCAGGAGCTCACCATTGTTTGGCCCAATCAAATCTGGGAACACTGGAGAAGTTATCACCCATCAAGGTAATTACTTTCAAGTTGAAATAATTACTCTATCAATGTTAATGGTCTTTCAACTTCAATAAAGCACTCACCTGCCGATAATCACGGCTAACCTCTTGCTCTAATGCAATTCCCTCTCTATTTAGTAGGTTATATTACAGCCGTTACAGTGGTCACTTGTCCTGAACAGCTGCTGAATTTCACTTTGATCGGCTGTGAACCATAAAAGAATTGGTCATCTGTGTATGATTCCCCCTCACCCAGAAGCCCTTGCAGAGCTCAGAACGTGATCTCTTGGCTACAAAGGGGGATTCGGGAGCAGCCATCTTGTCTCAGGTACTGGTGACTTTCCACTGGCGACAAGAGCCCTAGAGTTCAATTAGCTTTTGCCCTTCACCGCCATTTACAGCTTGCTGTCTCTGCTAAATAGTGTATATTCTGAACTTACGGCCTGGGCCTGTTTAGAGTGTGGGCTAGTTCCTTTTACTTTCATATATATATATGTGTGTGCATATCCATATATCCATATATATATATATTTTTTAAAGTCACATAAAACATACTATTTTAACCATCTGGAACTATGCAGGTCAGCAGTAGGTACTTTCACATTGTGAAAGTTCTCACATCATCCATCTCCTGAATTTTTATCTTCTTAAACTGAAACTCTTTCCCCATTAAACTCTAACTCCCTATCCCCCCTCCCCTTCCCAGGCATCTACCAATGTACTTTCTGACTCTATGAATTTGACTGTCCTAAGTATACATAATCGGAGAAGGCAATGGCATCCCACTCCAGTACTCTTGCCTGGAAACTCCCATGGACAGAGGAACCTGGTAGGCTGCAGTCCATGGGGTCGCTGAGTCAGACACGACTGAGCAACTTCATTTTCACTTTTCACTTTCATGCATTGGAGAAGGAAATGGCAACCTACTCCAGTGTTCTTGCCTGGAGGATCCCAGGGATAGCAGAGCCCAATGGGCTGCCGCCTGTGGGGTCGCACAGAGTTGGACACGACTGAAGTGACTTAGCAGCAAGTATACGTAATAAACGGAATCAAACAGTATTTGTTAACAAGGCTCTGAGAAAATCTTGGTGTCTAAATAGAGCTTCCTTATAATTAAGTTAAAGAGCAGGAAAAAACAACATACCTGAGTTAAAGGGCAAACAGTCTTCCCACCCGTGTCCCATATACCGATGGCAAAAGTGAAGTGGGTGGCTGCCAACTTGGCAGCATCTGTATGATATTGGGTGTGTGTGTGTGTGTGTGTGTGTGTGTGTGTGTGTGTGTGTGTGTCCAAAAGACCATATGTTTTGCTGATAGGATCTCAGCTCTAAGGGAACAGGTAGGGTCCTGTGAGTGTCAAACAGAGCTGCGTCTACAGTGGAAATGGCCTGAGGAGGATTCTTAGGGTGACCAGTGTGAGATGTTGATGGTCTTGAGGGGAGACGGGTCAGGACTAAACCTCAGGGAGATGAAAAGCATATTCTTGCTCTGGGAAACTTAGAAAGGAAATAGAGTCTAGCCCAATATCTGAGATATTACCTGGAAATTAACTGTAAGGTAAGAGGAAATGTTTAAACTTGTAAGCTCAGCATTTTGTTGCAAGCTAAGGCCTGCTTAAAAGAAACACAACCTAAGTTTTCCCAAAGGGGCTTCTTAGGTGGCTCAGGAGGTACCGAATCTGCCTGCCAGTGCAGGACATGTAGGAGACCTGGGTTTGATTCCTGGGTCTGGAAAATCCCCTGGAGTAGGAAATGGCAACACACTCCAATATTCTTGCCTGGAAAATTCCATGGACAGAGGAGTCTGACAGGCTAGAGTCCAAAGGGTCACCCATGGGGTCACAGAGTTGGACATGATTGAACACAGCACAGAACATAGTTTTTCCAGTCATGACAAAATTCATATAGTTGCTTTATCCAAATCTAATATTTTCTACATTTGCTCATTTTTTAAAGCCTCTGTTATTTCAAAATAATAGGATATCTGAAGTTTTATAGCCTATTTACATTGCTATTTCCAGTCTTAAAATATTTTGCATATACATTAATTTATTTAGCCTTTAGACAGTCCTGTGAGCTAAGTAACACCATAGTTCAAACTTGACAATTAAATAGGATGCCAGATCCATTTGAAGTTTAACAGTGTGATCATTTGAGGAGAGAAGTGGACATTGCGGGACTTTCAAGCAGAAGACTCAACATACTGTAGAAGCAGAATCAACAGAACTTAGTAAAAGATTGGATATGGAAGTAAAGTAGAGGACTCAAGCCACACAACTTATGGTGTGGCTTAAGCAACTAGAAAGATGATGGAGCCATTTAGCTGTGTAACAGGGTGTGCTGCAGAATAATGGCTAGAGTTTAGAAAAATATGTGGTCAGTACATAGCTCCTGCCTGCTGAGAAACCTGTATGCAGGGAAAGAAGCAACAGTTAGAACTGGACATGGAAAAGTGAACTGGTTCAAAATTGGGAAAGAATATGTCAAGGCTGTATATTGTCACTCTGCTTATTTAACTTATATGTAGAGTACATCATGTGAAATGCTGGGCTGGATGAAGCACAAGCTGGAATCAAGATTGCCAGGAGAAATATCAATAACCTCAGATAGGCAGATGACACCACTCTAATGGCAGAAGGTGAAGAGGAACTCAAGAGCCTCTTGATAAAAGTGAAAGAGGACAGTGAAAAAGCTGGCTTAAAACTCAGCATTCAGAAAACTAAGATCATGGCATCCAGTCCCATCAGTTCAGTTCAGTCCAGTCCCATCACTTCATGGCAAATAGATGGGGAAAAGGTGAAACAGTGACAGATTTTATTTTCTTGGGCTCCAAAATCAACGTGGACAGTGACTGCAGCCACGAAATTAAAAGATGCTTGCTCCATGCAAGAAAAGCTACGACAATCCTAGATAATATATTAAAATGAAGAGACATAATTTAGCTGACAAAGGTCCATATAGTCAAAGCTATGATTTTTCTAGTAGTCATGTACAGATGCCAGAATTGAATCATAAAGAAGGGTGAGTGCCAAAGAAACGATGCTTTCGAATTGTGGTGCTGGAGAAGACTCTTGAGAGTCCCTTGGACAGTGAGGATATCATATTAGTCAATCCTAAAGGAAATCAACCCTGATTATTCATTGGAAGGAGTGATATTGAAAATGAAACTCCAATATTTTGGACACCTGATGCGAAGAGCTGACTCACTGCAAAAGACCCTGATGCTGGGAAAGATTGAAGGCAGGAGGAGAAGGAGTGACAGAAGATGAGATGGTTGGATGGCATCACTGACTCAATGTTTGACATAAGTTTGAGCAAGCTCCTGAAGGACAGGGAAGCCTGGTGTGCTGCAGTCCAGGGGGTTGAAAAGAGTTGGACATGACTTAGCAACTGAATAACAATCAGCTCTACTGAAAGTGCTAGGCAAACGTCTGCACGACTTACAGAAAGTATCAGCTTTACATCTTCAAGTTCATCTTCCCTCTGAAGATCTGTTTAAGACAGCTTATATAAGAGAAGATCCAGGTTTATGAAAAGCAAGTTCCAGAGAGGAATTCTGTAGGGCAGTTTCTCCAGGTTATCTCTTTACCACTTGAGAGAGGGAGGGGAAGTGCTCCACATTCCTCTCTCAGGCATATGAAGGACATCCTAAATCAGGGGTTCCCAGCCTCCAGGATCTAATGCCTGATAATCTAAGGTGGAACTGATATAATAATAACAGAAATAAAGTGCACAATAAATGTAATGTGCTTGAATCATCCTGAAGCCATTCCCCCCATGCCAGTCTGTGGGAAAGCTGTCTTCCACAAAACTGGTACCTGATGTCAAAAAGGTACCACTGCCCTGGAGAACATCAGGAAGAAATTGAGGGTGCCTGCAAAAAAGGCAAGATGGACCTTCCACTCTCTTCAAGAGGCCAGCTATGGAGGTAAAGAGACTTGTAGGGTAATTTTTATGCAGCCACCAAGGTGAAGAAGGGTCTTCTGAGATTCTTACATGATCCCAGGATTTGGGGATCATGGCCTAACACAGAAGCTGATACCTGCTTCTCATTCAACGAATTCTCAAGTTCTGAGGCTGGCTGGGTCTCACCTGGTGGTAAAGCAAGTAGAGAAGATAGTCCTGGACTAGTACTTTCCTTTTAAAATAGAACAAAGCCTTTTCCATAAGCCTATGAATGCTAAGAAAGGAATGAGTTTTGCTCACATGCTAGGTCCTGATATTGGCTGACATCTTGAGAGAGGGGAACCTATAAGTAGAAGGCTGTGAGTGGATCTTGGGGGCAGTAATGGACAAGGGTGCAAGAAATTTGCCAGAGTGTGTTGCCTGCATCAGGAACTGTGAAGCATGGAATTTCCAATGGGAGACCTCTATGTAACCCATAAAAAAAATCCCATGAGACACTTACACATACGAAGGCAATGGTAGGTGGACCAGAACAATATTAGGCTCTGCCTCTTTTGGTTTAATTTTATCTTTTCTACCATGACCCTTGGGAAATCAACAAGAATAAAAGAAATAAAAATGGAAATGCCCTCTATTCCCCAATGTTGATGCCTTAACACAAGTCAGGCTTTAGACTGAATTTAGACTGGATTTTTTAGCATACAAATGAGTCTTGATTACCAAAACTGGGCTGGTCCTTGTCACTGAAAGTGACTCGAAAACCATGGAACTTGCTCTAGAGATCTCATGAGCAAGGAAGGAAGTCCTGATAAAGCTTGTGGAATAAAGTGGTTGGAGATAAGTAAGGCCCTTCCAAGGAACCAGTTATACAAAGTTCAAGACTTACATGTTTTTTTTATGCCCAATAATACTGAGCAAGTAGATTGATTAGGTATTAGGGTAGGGTAGGGTAGGGCATTAGAAAAAAGCAGAAAGATAACAGAAGCCTAATAAATGAATAGTTGAGAGCAAACAAAAGTTCTTCACAATAAAAAATGGGTTGTACCAACACGTTGTTTTATGTGACATCCATTCTGCCATATTTTGTATCAGAATGAATGATATTATTACTCATATTCTATAATGTGAAAGTCCCAACTGACACAGAAAGTATGGCTATTGTTTTTACCACTATTTTTTCTTGATTTTGGAACAACAGTCACCAAAGTAGTCTTTTTAGATAACTGTATTTCCCAAAGCATTTCTTTTGACTTATCAGTGGATCTGGGGAAAAATGCCAAGAACAATCAAATTTAAGAGCTCCAACTAATTCAAGATCATATGTAAAGAGCAATAATATTTTACACTAGACTAAGCCAAAATGAAAATGGGATTAAAAATAAAGCATTGATTTATTCACAAACTTCCTATCATATGGCAATTATAAAGAGTCTCGTTTTTTCCCCCTTACATATCTACTTAATGGTAAAGAGATTTGCGACAACGACATGGGGATGTTTTGAATACTTCCTCTGTGACATTGGGCAAGGAAGTTTGGCAATTAGAATCTAGAAACTAGAGTCTGTAATTCTGGATTTTATTTCCAGATCGGAAGCCAACTTTTAGTGACCCATATAATTTGCTTGCTCCTCAGCACCGCATGCTTCATTCTACGTACAGAGCGAGGGACCATCTATCTTTCAGGGGACTGGGCAAGTGTCTAATCTGGGCTTGATGTTTTATAACCCTGTGGGGTGAGCAGGGATATAGTGACAGCACAGACTAACAGGTAAACCACTTTTGCCTTTCTGTCCCAAGTTATTTTTGCCAGTGTGATGGCAGGTGCCAGGGAGAAAAAGCAAACACATCTGAATGGTGGCAACAGTACCGCCAACCTCGCCAGGAGTGTTCCCTGTAAATACCACCATGGAACTCTCCTGTGCCAAGCAAGGCTACATGCTGTTTCTCTCCTGACACCACACAATTCATCACCGAGCTAATTGGGAGGGGGCTTCAGGACTTCTCCCTAAAGCTGGTTTTCAGTAGAGGAGGGGCTTGGTTTGAAGAGATCCTAAGGAACTAGATACCTCTCTCTTCCCCTTAGAAGACTCTCTGTAGGTCCAGAGATGAAACTTTTCATGTGATTAGGAGAGAAGCCGGTGATACATTAAAAGCCATACTCTTTCCATTTCATCTCTCCTGCTGCCTCTGCTGCTGCTGCTCCTGCCAACACATATGCTCTCCACCCCCATGGAGGGCCCCCACTGCCAGTTCTCCATCCACTGCCACCATCAGGAGGACTCATGCATTCATTGCACCTGTTTTATGAGGCTCTCCCAGCTACGTCCACCTGTCTATAAACAGCTCTGGGGGGACTCTGGGACAAGTTAGTGATGGCACGACTCTACACACAATTTATTGGTGACTTCTCGTGGGGGGATGGGATCCCAAGAGAAGCAAGAGACTAAATGAGGGGCATTAGTGACACCTCTTGCAAGTCTGGGAACTGGATTGCAATCCTGGATGGTGGGGATGGATTCTGTATCTCACAAATTGAAAATGTAGTTCTCTTGCTCTGGTGTATTTCAGCCACAGCTGTCAATGAAAGAAAAAATTGGAAAATATCCTAGGAGAGGCACAGAAATGGAAAGAGGCAGTGAAGACATTTAGTTGATGTAGGAATTGGAAAAACAGTGAGTAGAGCCAGGAAAGCTATAGAGAGATTTAAAAGTAAATCACCATAGAAATGGCAAGGACCTAACAGAAGCAGAAAATTAAAGAGTGGCAAGAACACACAGAACTATACAAGAAAAGTCTTAATGACCTCGATAACCATGATGGTGTGGTCACTCACCTAGAACCAGCCATCCTGGAGCGTGAAGTCAAGCGGGCCTTCGGAAGCATTACTATGAACAAAGCTAGTGGAGGTGATGGAATTCTAGCTGAACTATTTCGAATCATAAAAGATTATACTATGAAAGTGCTGCACTCAATAAATCAGCAAATCTGGAAAACTCAGCAGTGGCCACAGGACTGAAAAAGGCCAGTTTTCTTCATTCAAATCCCAAATAAAGGCAATGCCAAAGAATTGCCACACAATTACACTCATTTCATATGCTAGCAAGGTTATGTGCAAAATCCTTGCAGCTATGTTTCAGCAGTTTGTGAACTGAGAATTTCCACATGTACAACCTGGGTTTAGAAAAGGCAGAGGAACCAGAGATCAAATTGCCAACATTTGTTGGATCATGGTGAAAGCAAGGGAGTTCCAGAAAAAATATGTACTTCTGTTTCACTGACTACATTAATTGTATGGATCACAACAAACTTTGGAAAATTCTTTCACCTGTCTCCTGAGAAACTTGTATGCAGGTCAAAAAGCAACAGTTAGAACTGAATAGGGAACAATGGACTAGTTCAGAATTGGGAAAGGAGTACATCAAGGCTATATATTATCACCCTGCTTATTTAACTTATATGCAAAGTACATCATGCAAAATGCTGGGCAGGATGGATGGATTCACAAGCTGGAATCAAGATGGAAGAAATATTAACAACCTCAGATATGCAGATGATATCACTCTAATAGCAGAAAGTGAAGAGGAACTAAAGAGCTTCTTAATGAAGGTAAAAGAGAGGAGTGAAAAAGCTGACTTGAAACTCAACATTCAAAAAACTAAGATCATGGCATCCAGTCCCATCACTTCACAGCAAATAGAAGAGGAAAATGTGGAAGCATTGCAAGATTTTATTTTCCTGGGCTCCAAAATCACTGTGGATGGTAACTGCTGCCATGAAATTAAAAGACACTTGCTCCTTGGAAGGAAAGCTATGACAAACCTAGATAACATATTAAAAATCAGAGATATCACTTTGCTGACAAAGGTCCAAGGAGTCAAAGCTATGACTTTTCCAGTAGTCATGTATGGATGGGAGAAATGGATAATAAAGAAGGCTAAGCACTGAAGATTTGATGCTTTCAAACTATGGTGCTGGAGAAGACTCTTAAGAGTCTGTTGGACTGCAAGGAGATGAAACCAGTCAATCCTAAAGAAATCAACTCTGAATATTTTTTGGAAGGACTGATGCTGAGCTAAAGCTCCAATACTTTGGCCACTTGTGAAGAGCTGATTTATTGGGAAAGACTCTGATGCTGGGAAAGGCTGAAGGCAAAAGGATAAGGAGGGGACAGAGTATGAGATGGTTAGATAGCATTACTGATTCAAAGGACATGAATTTGAGCCAACTCAGGGGGAGACTGTGGAGGACAGAGGAGCCTGGCATGCTACAGTCCATGGGGTCTCAAAGAGTTGGACATGACTTAGCAATTGAAAAACAACATCAACACATGAGCAGCAGAAACTCAGAAGCAAAGAAACTTATAAGCCTGAAATGCCTAGTAGTAAAAAATCTGTGTCTCAGACTTGACTACTCTCTTCCCTCAGAGTCTCTGCCCAATAGCCCAGCTGCATGACAGACTTCTCTCATACAGTAGAAGGTAGTAAAGAGTATTGGCAAACTGAATAGAGTACTCAATGACTATTTGCCAAATTGCATTGAATGGTCAATAGCATGTTCTTGACCCTGAGGGTCCAATATACTAGTAGAGAAAGAAGTAATGCTATTTTGAATAGGAAGAGATGAACCTCAAATATAGGAAGAGGGATTTGGATAGGCTAAAAGGAACATTCTTCTCTGATAATGAGGAATCAGAAAGAAGAACCTCTAGAATATCCTTCTTTAGGTATCTTTAAACAATGCTTGAACACGTTCTCTTGGGGATGTAGGAATGGATGAAATTCAAAGACAATAGTTTGTTTTCCTGATTACTTCTTTCAAAGATGTCAGTCCATAAAGAGTCATGGAAACTTGGTCTAGTGACCAGAATGTCATAACTCTAGCCTGATTGCTTTGTGGAATATGTCCTTGATTGCTAAAAAGTTCAGATGAGACTTTTTTTGATGACCCTAATGAAATTTCCTCTTGGGATATTCAGGGACAAAGATCCAGATTTTGGAGGACCACTTTGAACACACACACATACATACACTCAAAAGCAGAATGCAGAAATACTGCTTCTCAATTACTCTGGCTCTTCTTTTTAACACTGCAAAGATTAATCTTTAGAAAAATGGAGGAATAAAACAATATTGGTCTGGTAGATGAATGTTGGGGAAGGCCCATATACCAAGAGACATGCAAGACTTAAAGCTTGAGGCTACAAAGCTTCCTCTTTTGAAGGAACTTTTTAGCGTGATAAAAATAGAACCAAACAGATTAAATAAAGAACATAGTTCACTGAATACTTTGAGTATTGTGCTGTAAAATGAAACTGGATATGAAGGGATGATGGCTTCCCAGGTAGCTCAGTGGTAAAGAATCCACCTGCCAATGCAGGAGATGCAGGAGAAGTGGGTTCAATCCCTGGGTCAGGAAGATCCACTGGAGAAGGGAATGGAAGCCCACTCCAGTATTCTTGCCTGGGAAAGCCCATGATCAAAGGAGACTGGCGGGCCGCAGTCCATGGGGTTGTAAAGAGTTGGACACGATGAGCAAATAAACAACAACGTGAAGGGATGACTTAGAGGCTAAGTCATGTTGGAATTCCAGTAGAACTTTCTGAGAGATTAAATGTTTAGGTTCATACCTATGAAAGCCATATTTAAAAGATTAGAAGTTTAATAATTGCAATATTGATGCTGTCAAAAAAATATGTTTAAATTAAGATGTCTCATTCAGAAAGCTCCTGTCAAGGATTTTTCAGTGTTCTTTCAGGGTGGAAGTTGAGGACATGAATACAAGGGTATGGTGGGAGATAGATTTCCCCATGGATCACATAACTAAAAATGAACTTCTACGCTTAAGAACATTGCCTCTAATCTTATAATGAGGGCACTGTTAAATGTAATATAAAAGACCATGATACATAAATTAAGCGTCAAATAAAAAATAAATACTTAACTCTAAATATAAGTGAAGATTTCTTTCTGATATAAATTTCAGCAAAATCTTTTTGGATCCACCTCCTTGAGTAATGAAAATAAAAACGGAAATGGGACCAAATCAAACTTACAAGCTTTTGCACAGCAAAGGAAACCCTAAACAAAATGAAAAGTGAACCCACAGAATGGGAGAAAATATCTGCAAATGAAGTGACTGACAAGGGATTAAACTCCAAAATTTAGAAACAGCTCATGCAGCTTTATATAAAAAAATAAACAACCTAATCAAAAAATGGGCAGAATATCTAAATAGACATTTCTCCAAAGATGATATACAGATGGCCAAGAGGTATATAAAAGATGCTCAACACTGATAATTATTAGAGATATGCAAATAAAAAAAATTAGTGTCACCTCACACCAGTCTGAGTGGCCGTCATCAAACATTCTATAAACAACCTATGCTGGAGAGAATGTGGAGAAAGGGAACCTTTTTATACTGCTCATGGGTATATAAATTGGTACAGCCACTATGGAGAACAGTATGGAGGTTCCTTGGAAAACTAAAAATAAAACTACCATATGGTCCAGCAATCCCATTCCTGGGCATTAGAGTTTTCTAATTTAGAAAGACAAAAGCACCCCAATATCCACTGCAGTACTATTTACAATATCCAAGACATAGAAGCAACCTAAATGTCCTTTGATAGAGGAAAGGATATAGAAGATGTGGTACATATATACAAGGGACTATTACTCAGCCATTAAAAAAAATATGAAAGAATGACATTTGCCACAACATAGATGGACTTAGAGATCAAATTTCTAAGTGAAGTCAGAGAAAGACAAATGTGTGGAAATATATTCCACTTATATGTGATCCCCCTGGTGGCTTAGAGGTTAAAGCGTCTGCCTCCAATGCGGGAGACCCGGGTTCGATCCCTGGGTCGGGAAGATCCCCTGGAGAAGGAAATGGCAATCCACTCCAGTATTCCTGCCTGGAGAATCCCATGGACAGAGAAGCCTAGTAGGTTACAGTCCACGGGGTCGCAAAGAGTCGGACACGACTGAGTGACTTCACCTCAATACTTATAAAATTCTAGAACTTTTTGTACAAATAGAATCACATTTACAAACTTTCCAGAGCATTTCTTGTTTAACACTTTT
Organism: Cephalophus harveyi; assembly: GCA_006410635.1. NCBI lineage: Eukaryota > Metazoa > Chordata > Mammalia > Artiodactyla > Bovidae > Cephalophus > Cephalophus harveyi. The sequence goes on from SJYT01039161.1 coordinate 32,141, forward strand.
GATGTATGATTTTTTTCATGTGTTGTGGCTTGTGGCCAGTAGGTGGTGGGGTTTGGGATCTGAATCCCAGTGTGGTGACTATTATGGGCTGTAACCCACTACTTTGCTTACCTTTTAGTGTTCAATTCTCATCTCTGCAATATTATAAGAGAGAAAGCTCCCTGAGAGAAGGACCATCCTGTTTTTTGTATCTCCTATAGAACATAAGGCTATGCCAGGTACAAAGAAAGCTCTCAGGATATAGAAGGTAAATTGAATTAAGTGGTGGTATGGGCCAGAGGAGGCGAACCCTGAAAAATCACCATTAAGTTACAGTGCATGTGATGTATATGTATAACTATATCTATATATCTAGATAGGTATATCTAGAAATTAAATTTTCTTTTTCCTCAAAGAGTTAATAATATCATATTTACATATGTGACATGTCTAATTTTATCTGAGCTTCAGCCCTGTGAGGTGCAGAGGGAAACATTTAATACTTCTATTTAATGGGTTTGAAAGTCTTGCAAAGAGAGATTCTGTTATTTTTTGGCAGTAACAGAGATTAACTATGATCTGAACACTGATCTCCAGTATCTCCTATACTTAGTTCAGTATCCTGTCCCCATGACTACTTTGCAACTTTTGCACTTAACAATTCCCATATATTTAAGCATCAAGTAAAGAAAAATGATAAGCCAGCTAAGAAAATTAATGTCAACATATTAACCATATAAGTACCTATTCTTATACACAATGGAATATTTCAGCCATAAAAAAGAACAAAATTGGGTTAAATGTACAGCCATGGATAGACATAGAGACTGTCATACAGAATGAAGTCAGAAAGAGAAAAACATATATAAGTGCAAATATGTGGAATCTAGGAAAATAGTACAGGTGATCTAATTTGCAAAGCAGATATTGAGACACAGACATAGAGATCAAGCATATGGATGCCAAGGGTGACGGGAGGGGTGATAGGATGAATCGGGAGATTGGGATTGTCATATATACACTATTGATGCTATGCATAAAATAGATAACCAAAGGGGAAAAATAGATAACAAACAAGAACCTACTTTATAACACAGGGAACTCTACTCCATGCTCTGTGGAGACCTAAGTGAGAAACGAAATCCAAAAAAGAGAGGATATATGTATATGTCTAGCTGGACCATAAAGAAGGCTGAGCACTGAAGAATTGATACTTTTAAACTGTGGTGCTGGAAAAGACTCTTGAGAGTCCTTGGACAGCAAGGAGATCAAAACAGCCAACCCTGAAGGAAATCAACCCTGAGTATTCACCGAAAGGACTGATGCTGAAGCTGATGCTCCAATATTTTGGACACCTGATGTGAAGAGCCAACTCATTGGCAAAGACCCTGATGCTGGGAAAGATTGAAGGCAAAAGGAGAAGGGGACATCAGAGGATTAGATGGTTAGATAGCATCACCAACTCAATGGACATAAGTTTGAGAAAGCTCCAGGAGATAGTGAGGGACAGGGAAGCCTGGTGAGCTACAATTCATTGGGTTGCAAAGAGTCGGACATGATTTAGCAATTGAACCATAACAATAGCTAATTCACTTTGCTGTACAGTAGAAACTATTAATAACAGAACATTGTAAAGCAGGTATACCTCAATAAAAATTAATTTAAAAAATCTAAGTACCTGTTATTCTTTTTTCTAAAGTTCTTACCATCACTGTGAAAGCATGCACAGCAGAGAAGTTCAAGGTCGGGTCATCAGTTTTCTGTTGGTAAACCACACGATATCTGAAGATGATGCCATTGGGAGAGTCCGGCTCAGTCCAGTTCAGCAGAACTGAATGGGCACCGGTGACTTGAGCCCAAGGTGCCGGGAAATCTTGAGGTGGGGCTTCCAGAGTCCGTGCTGACGACCACAGACTCTCCACAGAGCCCCTGGAGTTACAGGCTCTGACCCGATACTCATAGAGCGTGAAAGGCCTCAAAGTGTCTGCATCGTCAATAAATTCAAGGGCTCCTTCTGACCAGACAAACACAAGGGATTCCTCTTCAATGCCAGTAGGACGTCTGAAAGGAAACCAGGAAGGAATCAGTGACACTGCACACTCAAGAAGGTTTGTGGACAGAGTAAGAAATTGCTTTTTAGAAGAATTTGTTACAAACTCAATTTTTCAACAGTCCCATTAACAAAATGAACACGGTAAGTCTAACAATAGGAGTTTGCTTCAGAACTCTTAAAAGGGTAAAAGTCAAATTTATTTCAGAAGGCTTCTCCAAAACCTAGTAAAAAGCAGAGTATGCTCAAAAAATTCTTTCAACTATCTAAGAAAGGAATTTAGTCCCATCTTTAGATTTTACTGATGTCAAAACTGGGGCTCATGACATCACACAGAAAAAAACAAGTAACTATCACTTTGTTGTATATCTGAAACTAACACAACATTTTGAATCAATTATATTTCAACCTTCCCCCCACCACCCAACCCCCCAAAACCCCCTAAGGCCCATGCAAACTCTTTTGGTACTCAATATATAGAGCATTGGAGAAGGCAATAGCAACCCACTCCAGTATGCTTGCCTGGAGAATCCCAGGGACACCAGAGCCTGGGGAGCTACAGCCCAGCGGGTTGCAGAGTCGAACATGACTGAGCGGCTAACACCCACACCCACACACACATAGAGCATTAAATGTCTAAGTAAGAGAAATGGAATTGTCAGTTGTTAGAATGACCCCTAATATGTGATACGGTATTTTATTTGGAACAGATACTTGCTAATCTGGGTATAAAATCATGATGCAGGTCTGACCAGAATGGGAAGTTTCCGAGGAATTGTGGTTGGTCTCTTTCTGTTACCAGCATCTGAACCCAGTAAGTTCAATAAAACTTTTTAAAAAAATTATAGTTAATTTACAAAGGTGACTTAATTTCTACTATACAGCAAAGTGATTCAGTACATTCTTTTTTATATTCATTTCCATTATGGTATATTTGAGAATATTGAATGTAGTTCTCTGTGCTTTAGAGTAGGACCTTGTTGTTTATCTATTCTATATATAACAGTTTGCATCTACTAACCCCAAACTTCCAGTCCAAATAATTTTTTGAATGAACGGCCCAAAGGCATATAATTGCATGGCTTTTCTGCATCTTTGCCTCATCTCTATCAACCCTTCTTTCCTATGAGGATAAGTATTCTAGGATGGGGAAGAATTGTACCCAAGGGATGACCCTTTCCTCGTTTCACTTCATCTCCAGTTGAGAAGAGATTGATGAATAAATCAGTATTTTGCAGGCTGTTAGGGGTATTTAATTAACTCACTCTTCAGATGCTGGCATGTTCACATACTGCCATATCAGATTAACCATCAAAATGGAAAAGGTTATTAAGACAAAGTAAATGACAGTACCTTTCAAGAAAAGGCAGGATATTTAAAATCTTTGGCTTTGAGAAACTATGACCTAGGAAAGAGCAATGACAGTCTACCGGCTGGAGGCTGTGGAGAACTCACAGATAATCCCAGTGACCTGCAGTTACAGGTCAACAACCCACCTCACTATTCCTTGCCAGGCTCTGCACCCAGTATAGGTGTGCAGGGTTCAGCCTTTGTACTTGCTGCTGATACCAGGTACCAGGTGTGTCAGTGGGATGGATCATTCTAATGAGGACCACAGGGCTCACAGCCAAAATCTCCTCTCAGTAAGTTTTTCAAAAGGTGTTTGCTGAGAACATGATGCAGTAGACAAACACATGAACTTCTATGGGAAAATAAAATGGTCTGTTTTGTCTGGCTTCAAACTTTCTACAATTGAATGAATTTTTGTAAAACTCTCATGAATTCCTACATTGAGGTATAGCCACAGTTGTCATAAAACTGACATTCTATTAAAAAAGTAAAGAAAAAAACAAAACAAAAAGGAAAAAAAGTAGGAGAAAACATAAAAAATAAAAAAAGAACACACATATACAATGGATATTCTTTTTTTTACTTTTTTAATTGAAGGATAAGTGCTTTGCAGAATTTTGTTGTTTTCTGTCAAACCTCAACATGAATCAGCCGTAAGATATACACATATCCCCTCCCTCCTGAACCTCCCTCCCATCTTCCTTTCCATCCCACCCCTCTAGGTTGATACAGAGCTCCTGTTTGAGTTTTCTGAGCCATACAGAAAATTCCCATTATGGATATTCTTTAAAAAATTGCCTCAAAGTGTAAATTTTAAAAATCTGTATTACGTAAGAGATAAAGTATTATGTTAGCCCCAAGTTTACCCACCAAAATAGTTGGAGCTTTCAGCCTGGTTAAATATTCACTTCTGATAAGAAATAATATTATAATGAGGTAACCATGGGAAGGACTGATGCTGAAGCTGAAACTCCAACACTTTGGCCACCTCATGCGAAGAGTTGACTCATTGGAAAAGACTCTGATGCTGGGAGGGATTGGGGGCAGGAGGAGAAGGGGATGACAGAGGATGAGATGGCTGGATGGCATCACTGACTCAATGGACATGAGTTTGGGTAAACTCCAGGAGTTAGTGATGGACAGGGAGGCCTGGCATTCTGCGATTCATGGGGTCACAAAGAGTTGGACACGACAGAGTGACTGAACTCAACTGAACTGAACCATTCCATCTGTGGTATTAAAAAAAAATAGGACATTTTTATGTTGAATGAACTCTGAATAGAAGATGTTGAATAGACAACAATCATTTCTAATTTATTTAAGATATAAGCTTCAATTGTTCATTTAACTGGAAGTGTTTCCTCCTGAACAGTCTGTGTGCAGGAAAAATCACATTTCCAGTTCTCTCTGAAGAGCCAAATGGTTGGCTCTGCTTAAGCTCATGTGGGAGATACTTCAGTAATTCCCTCTTCTAATTTGAGTTAATTTAATGTTGCTTAACACTTAAGAAGAAAACAAAAATAATTATTAAACCAGGAACTATATATTTTAAAGGGCATTCATACTTATGTTGTCTTCATGTAGTATAACCTTTTAAAGAACTCCCTACCCTCTTGGAATGCCAGTAGTTCTTAGTGCTTATCTTCAAAAGCAATTAAAATAAAATCCTATAATTTAATGCATTTCCCATAATAATTTAAGATTATGAGACTGCCAACCTTACCTCATGAAGAATATTAGAATACTCTGAATTTAAATAAATAACCAGAAACACCTGTAGTCACAGGAGATGGGTTGCAGGCCTTGCCTTGCCACACCATTAAATGACCTTTTGCAAACTCACCTGTATTCTCTAGTTTTCATTTTACTTTGTAAACTGGAGTAAATAATCTTATAGTGCATGATGTCTAGAATTTTGGTAAGAATTAAATAATTCTTATTTAATTATGCACATGAAAATCACTGGATCAAATGTAATACATAACACAAAGGAAGTTATCATTGAAATGATGTCCAAAGCCGTAAGAGGGTGTGGAGAAAAGGGAACCCTCCTACACTGTTGGTGGGAAGGTAAATTGGTGCAGGCACTATGGAGAATAATATGGAGGTACCTTCAGAAACTAAAACTAGAATTACCATATGATCCTTGCAATCCTCTGAGTACAGATCTGGAAAAGATAAAAACTTATTTGAAAAGATACATGCACTCCAGTTTTCACTGCAGTCCTATTTACAATAGTCAAGACATGGAAGCAACCTAAATGTCCATCAACAGATTAATGGATAAAGAAGATGTGGTACATATATACAATGGGATATTACTCAGCCATAATAAAGGACGAAATAATGCCATTTACAGGGCCTGCTGCTGCTAAGTCGCTTCAGTCGTGTCCGACTCTGTGCGACCCCAGAGACAGCAGCTCACCAGGCACTGTTGTCCCTGGGATTCTCCAGGCAAGAACACTGGAGTGGGTTGCCATTTCCTTCTCCAATGCAGGAAAGTGAAAAGTGAAAGTGAAGTCACTGAGTCGTGTCCAACTCTCAGCGACCCCATGGACTGCAGCCTACCAGGTTCCTCTGTCCGTGGGATTTTCCAGGCAAGGGTACTGGAGTGGGGTGCCATTGCCTTCTCCGTTACAAGGCCTAGAGATTATCATTCTAAGGGAAGCAAGTTCAGTTCAGTTGCTCAGTCGTGTCCGACTCTTTGCGACCCCATGAATCACAGCACGCCAGGCCTCCCTGTTCATCACCAACTCCAGTTTACTCAAACTCATGTCTATCGAGTTAGTGATGCCATCCAGCCATCTCATCTTCTGTCGTCCCCTTCTCCTCCTTCCCCCAATCCCTCCCAGCATCAGGGTCTTTTCCAAGGGAAGCAAGTTAGAGAAAGACAAATACTGCATGATATCACTCATATGTGAAAACTAAAATGTGATACAAATAAACTTATTTATAAACAGGAATAGACTCACAGATATAGAAAACAAACTTATGGTTACCAAGAGGGAGAGATGAGGGGGAGGGATAAATTAAGAATTTGGGATTAAAATATATACACTACTATATATAAAATAGATAAATGACAAGGTCCTACTGTATAGCACAGGGACTATATTCAATACCTTGTAATAAACCATAATGGAAAAGAATCTGAAAAGAATATATATATGTACATACATATATATAAAACTGAATCAATTTGCTGTACACCAGAAGCTAACACAACACTGTAAATCAACTATACTTCAATTAAAAAGAAGAAATGGTGCCCACAGCCAATATTGAGGAAGACAAATCCAGCAGTTGTGTAAAGGCTGCATTGAACAGGGAGTGACAGCAAGTCATCACACAATGAAGTCATCTCAACAGTCTATATGAGAGTAAATGTGAATCCTGAACTAGGCTCCTGGTAGAGGAAGTGGAAACACAGGTGATTTAAAAAGTGCTTTGGAAAGTCTGAATCATCCCACTTTCCTGAGTAAGTGTCTACTCTGGTGCTGGGGAAAAGACTTCAAATACCTTCCAAAAATTTTAAAGCTTAATTGCATTTAAAACTCTTCAGTGATTTGTCATGGAACTGGCCTGTGTTTATCACTCCAGATTCACCTGCGATTTCTATTCCAATTTTACTTTCTGGTCAAAATCCAATGCTTAAAAAAATCCAGTGCTTAAAAAACCTTCCAATCCTTGCCCATGTTTCCCTTGTATTCCATGATATTTCATGCTTCCATGCTTGGATATCTGTTAATCCTGTTCTGCAATGCCTTGCTCCATTTTCCTTCATTTTTCTCCTCCTTTCTATAGGCTAACTCCAAATCAGCTAGTAAAACTCTACCCTCATTTTGTCCAGTAAGTCTTTCCTTTGCTTCTCTCTCAAATAAGGTTATGCATTTTTTGCACTGACAGCTGTTCAATCACATCCAACTCTTTGAGACCCCATGGACTGTAGCCCGCCAGTCCTCTCTGCCCATGGGGATTCTCCAGGCAAGTATACTGGAATGGGTTGCCATTCCCTTCTCCAGTGGGTCTTCCCAATGCAGGGGTTGAACCCAGGTTTCCTTCATTGCAGGCAGATTCTTTATCATCTGAGCCACCAGGGAAGCCTCAAACAGGGTTATAATATCCTCCTATGTGCTCAGCCTTTTCCTTATGGACTCACTTGTCACCATGTATTATAACAGACTTTGCTTTTTTATATGTCTCCTCCTATCCCACAAGCTCCCTGAAGGCAGGGATTCTACTTATTCTTCCACACACTCTCAGCACCTAGTGAAACATGGCACACTGTAGTGGACAATGAGTATTTTTTGAAGCAGTGACTGGATAACCGACTGGTTGACTAGAGTCCAAAATTCTGGTTCCAAGAAGGACCAGAGGAATGTTCTCATTATTAAGTTACTGTCTCTCAACTCTAAACCTACCCTTCTATATTTGGCTTTATGAGAGTAGGACGGGGACTCCAGCATCTACGTTTCCGCTCTACCAGCTGACTCTATGTTGAGCTCTGCCAATAGGGGGTGCCAGAGGGTGACGCCAGAGAACCGAAAGGAAAAAGGAACTGGCTCCTCCCTATCTGTTTCCTGCTTGCTTGCTGATTACATAAGGTTCTCTCCAAGAAGGATTTTTCACCTTGGAGGAGTAGATCCTTCTCCCTTAGAAGCAGATGGGCTTCCCTGGGGCTCAGACGGTAAAGCCTCTGCCTGCACTTCGGGAGACCCGGGTTCAATCCCTGAGTCGGGAAGATCCCCTGGAGAAGAAAATGGCAATCCACTCCAGCACTCTTACCTAAGAGACTGGTAGGCTACAGTCCATGGACTCGCAAAGAGTCGGACACGACTGAGCGACTTCACTTTCACTTTCACTAGAAGCAGATGGTTCAAGTGTGACATTTTCCCAACACTTGGAAAGCCAGCTTTATCTCATGCCTCCTCTTACAGACATCTGCATCAGCTGGTGGATGCCCGCCCTCCCCCACCCCCCTACCCTGCCTC
>SJYT01039161.1:40736-209704 GCA_006410635.1 Cephalophus harveyi
AGAACTGCTCCCCTCTAATCTTCTGAGTTTTAATAATTCAAGCTATTTCTCCTTGTTGCCTCAGTCCTATAGGTATTAGCTCTTTCCTTCAGTTGCCATCTCCATGATATCTTGAGTTCTCTTTTCATCTTTCAGTTATCTAGTCAACAAATTGACAACCAGTTAGTAATACTTTACATTAAATTCTCTCTGTTAAAATAACTGGTGTGGTTTTTCTTTCTTGAGCAGACTTTGATTGCTATAGAAAATGAGGATGATGCTCACAGAAAGAGGGAAGTAAGAAAATCATAAAGAGGGTGATGACAGATTTGCATCTGGACTCACTGAACTTATCATTTTGTCTTTATCACACAATATTACATATTGATTGTAAAAAGTAATTAGAAAATACAGATGAGCAAAAAATTCAAGAATTATCCATAACCTATCTCTAGGAAATGAGCACTGTTAACTTTCTTTTGGTGTTTAACTTTACAGACTTTTTTTTGTGTACATATAAATGTAAATATATTCTCTATATTTAAAGAAAAACAGAATCATACAAGATGTACTGTAGTACAATCTTCTTTTATTATCATTAATGCCTTTCTTTGTCTTGAAATATAAATATATAACTGCCAGATTTGTCTTCCAAAGCATGGCTATGGATGGTTAACCTTGGATAACCTCCTATTTTTTTAAATCATGCTTTATGTTTAACACAGTACTTTATGTACATGATTTAATTCCCATGAAATTCTAGATGTTATTTTCTATGTTTATTAGCCTAAGTTACATAAAAATGAAGCTTAGGGAAAATAGTGACTTGCCCAAGGTCACCTAACTAGTAAGTGGCAGACCCAGGGCCTGGAAGCTGTACCTTCTGACTGCAAATGCCACGCTCTAATCAAGCTATCACATTTTTTCTCTATTTTACCCCAAACCTTCAATGGTTCACATTGTTTCCAAATCAAAAACCTAAACTCCTTAACCTAGCATCCAAAGTCTTCCAAAATCTAGCATCAAGCAGATCTAAATTTTCCCTACAAATAACAAATCTCCAGCTAAGCCTGACTGCTGCTGCTGCTGCTGCTAAGTCGCTATAGATGGCAGCCCACCAGGCTCACCCGTCCCTGGGATTCTCCAGGCAAGAATACTGGAGTGGGTGGCCATTTCCTTCTCCAATGCAGGAAAGTGAAAAGTGAAAGTGAAGTCACTCAGTCGTGTACAACTCTTAGCGACCCCATGGATTGCAGCCTACCAGGTTCCTCCGCCCATGGGATTTTCCAGGCAAGAGTACTGGACTGGGTTGCCATTGCCTTCTCTGAGTCTGACTGCTATTGGGACCCTATACCTTCAGTGTTGGGAATTTTGCTTATTCCATTAACTTTTTTCACCTGAGATATCTTTGCCATCAGGTAATGCTTGCTAATATTTTATCTGAATGAAACAATACAAAGTCCTGAAATGAGTGAGATGACACATGGGAATTTTGTATACATGGCATTTCCAATCAGTAAATTATAAAATAATGTTGACAAACTGTGTGTGTACTCAGTCACTAAATCATGTCTGACTATTTAAGACTCCCTGGACTGTAGCCTGCCAGGCTCCTCTCTCCGTGGGATTTCCCAAGCAAGAATACTGGAGTGGGTTGCCATTTCCTTTTCCAGGTGATCTTCCTGGCCAGGGTTTCCTGCATTGCAGGCAGATTGAGCCACCACCTGGGCTTTCAAGGATGAGCAGAATGGGGTGAAGGGGTAAAAACTTCTAGTATAAAAGAAATAAGTGTAACATACAACATGGTGACTAGACTGATAATATTACATTGCAAATTTGAAAGTCACTAAGAAAGTAAAAAAAAAATTCTCAAAAGTAAAAAATATTGTAACTTTGAATGATGACAATTGGTAACTAGATTAACTGTGGTGATCATACTGAAATGTACACTAATGTTGAATCATTATGTTGAACTTTTGAAACTAATATAATGTTGTTTGTTAATTACACTTCAAGTAAACAAAAACAATATCTGGTTTACATTTAGATATAAGGAATAGAGCCATAAAAGCATAAGAAGGAATAATTGATATGTTATTTTTAATATGATCACTAAAAGAATTTCCTTAATATACACGAATATAGGTAAATTAATAAGAAACTGTCCAAACTAAAATAGTCTAAGGATATATACCTGTCTCTTATACACATCTTGGAGTGGGTGGCCATTTCCTTCTCCAATGCAGGAAAGTGAAAAGTGAAAGTGAAGTCACTCAGTCGTGTACAACTCTTAGCGACCCCATGGATTGCAGCCTACCAGGTTCCTCCGCCCATGGGATTTTCCAGGCAAGAGTACTGGACTGGGTTGCCATTGCCTTCTCTGAGTCTGACTGCTATTGGGACCCTATACCTTCAGTGTTGGGAATTTTGCTTATTCCATTAACTTTTTTCACCTGAGATATCTTTGCCATCAGGTAATGCTTGCTAATATTTTATCTGAATGAAACAATACAAAGTCCTGAAATGAGTGAGATGACACATGGGAATTTTGTATACATGGCATTTCCAATCAGTAAATTATAAAATAATGTTGACAAACTGTGTGTGTACTCAGTCACTAAATCATGTCTGACTATTTAAGACTCCCTGGACTGTAGCCTGCCAGGCTCCTCTCTCCGTGGGATTTCCCAAGCAGGATATATACTATACTATATACACACAAATACCAAATATATATTTGAAAAAATAAACTGTGGCTTATTATGACTAAAATTTTAATTAGAACAATAATAATATGCCATGTAAAATGCTGAACTTGCAAAGATTTGAAAGACTGTTGTTTCAATATTGAGAGGAGATTTCAGAATTAGAAATTCTTACATCCCATTTTTGAAAGACTGTTTAGGAATCTCTACACTTCCAAGGTGGTGCAGTAGTAAAGAATCTACCTGCCAATGAAGGAGATACAAGAGACATGGGTTTGATCACTGGGTTATGAAGGTCCTCTAGAGTAGGAAATGGCAACCCACTCCAGTATTCTTGTCTGGAGAATCCCATGGATAAAGGAGCCTGGCGGGTTATAGTTCATGGAGTTGCAAAGATTTGGACATGACTGAGAATGAAGTTTAACAACCTCTAAAAGTTTAAAACAGACAAAATTGGATCCTGCACTTCTAGTACTAAGGATAATCTTCCATATGCTTATTGTAAAGATATTTTTGGAGAATTGCTTTTGTAATGAAAACCTGGAAATCACCTATTTTGCCATTAATAGGGGACTGATTAAATAATACAAGATACATATTCATATAATAAAATATTGTTGAGTCTAAAAAAATGAGAGGTGTGTGTATCCAAATGCAGAAATAAAATTTGAACAATTCTTTTATGTAAGGGAAATTAAAAATAGAAAACATTAATGTTACATATATTAAAATGAATAATAGTTATCTATCAATGAATTATATACAACATGGGTAAGTCATAAAAAAGGCATTAACAACCTCTGTAATATTCTGTACTGTCAAAACTTTTCCAAAAACGTACTTCTAATTTAAACAGTCATTACATTTTTATTTTGCAAAGCCAAGTCTTAATGACATTAACTTTATCCAAGAATTTTCCATCAATATAAGTGTTCCATAAATATTTCAGGAAGAATTTTTTTCTCCTGTATATTTTTTCACATTAAATAAAATGTGACAAATACTTATAGTTCTCACATTATATTGCTCGTTTTTCTGTTTGTTTAGTTTGACTTACATCTCCTACTATAGTAAAGGTCCTTTGTAATAGAGCCCAGATCTTACAGTAGAAATAAACATTATCATCCATTATCCATCTATCTATCTGTCTATATCTATCTGCTCTATCTATCTATCTTCACATCCATACTTCCTTTCCACATAACACAAATTGATTGCATAAAAATTCCTTTACCTTTCAATCAATGCCCCCTTTTTCTTAATTTACTCAATCAGCTTAATTACTTATTCTAAAAAATATTATTTATGGTACCCTGCTTCAAATATTCTTCCATATCATCTGTCCATTCAAACTATCTCAGATTTTAGCCTTCAAAACCTTACTGAGCTTTTTAGAATAGTCAATTATTTGAACTTGGAAGGCTCATCAGTTTTTACTTTTACAGTGTTTAGCAAGTGTTGGTGTTTGTATATTTTTGTCTTTTATTGAACACTGATCAAATCTTTTTTTAAAATTAGAGACTGCTTTTGAGAATTAAAAACCCATACATTTTTGTCTCTCTCAAAATAGAAGCTCCTAGTGGGAGATCATTTTATTACATGTCTTATAAAGTCTTAAGAAAGGGTGTTTGGTGGATTTTGTAAATGAAAGTTGCATTTTGTGGGTGAATTTTGCCATTTACAAGATTACAGATATAAAATAAAGGGGAAATGGTGAAGAAGCTTTATTATACAAGCCATACTTGTATAAAGTCTAAGATGGCCTTATCTATAACCCTATCAGTAAACAGTTTGCAAGACACTAACATAAAGTTTGTCTCTAATGTAGGAAATCTCTTTTGTAACTCACATGTGGTCAACGAAGTAGCCTAAATAATATATCAAACTAACAGGTGAACTAACCAGAAGCAATCACATTAATAGTCTCCTCCTTATTCGGTTATTTTTTGTTTTAGTTTTTAAAGTCATAAATAGCTTATATGCTTATTAGGGCAGACCCCCCCCCCCCCACTCTTTTTTTTTTAACAGGATGCTAGCTAGAGGCAACATGTAAACAATGAAAGCGAAATACTGAGGGAAAATGCTTTGGGGAGTGACAAACATTTTCAAGAAGGGATTGGCAAATTGACTTCCTGCAACTTAATGAAAATATCTGCATAGGTCAAACCCCATCTTTGATTTGAGCTAAATGGATTTCCTTTGGTGGTGATAGAAGAAAGAAGAGGCATATGATAAAGCAGAAATTACATGCCATAACCTCCCCAGAAAGCCCGCAGGCTCATGGCTATAACCATATGAGGGGCTCTATGGAGTCCCAGAATGAAAAAGAACTGTGTGTCTACATTCTATTTCAGTCCTTACAAATTTCTGATTTTTTTTGCAGCTATCTAAGAAAAATTTGATATTGTTGTTGTCTAAGCACATTTAAACTTCAGCTGAAATAACTGCCAAGTGATTCATGCCTATGTAGGTGAACATAACGATTGTATCTGAAGCCCCAGCGCACCATTTTCATTTCACTTTAAATAAAAAACAAAATGTATCTATGTCAGTCAGTGCCCTTCTGCTGTACTCAGAGGTATCAAACAGGCTACAATTATGATTGTGAAGTGATTGTGTCACATTGGAGGAAGGTTTATTGCTTTTGAGTCTGCTAGGCAGTAACACATTCTGTTTCATATTACTCTTTATATCATTGTTTGGCTGTGACTAGAATAATCAAATGCCATCAAATGCTGTCAAATTCAATTTACAGTATTTTTCATTGAAGCAGGCTTTCTGCATTATATTTCCTGTTTTCCCTCTCTATAGCTGCCATGGAATAGTCACTGTAATCATGAGCTTTATTTACAAAACCAACAGAGTGAAGCCACATCCTGGTCTATAACAGATACTTTATTTCCCTTTATTCAGAATAGGAATTTGATGTGCTTTTCTCATACAATTAGCATTAAGTAGATGAAAGAAAACTATTCCAAGAGGATGAGCATTTTAGAGGCTGCTCTAACATGCTTAGTGTAAAATGTAAATTCACATTAGCCAGTTTTACATGTTTGTGTGTATTTGAATCAGAAATATTATTCTTCAAATTAATGTTTGCTGAGAGGAAAACATTTTGCTTGCTCATTCTGGGCAATGTCATTTACATAAAGAGAAAAGCAATAATACTTTGATCCATCACAATCTTCCTATAAACCCAGACATGAAGATTGGTCTAAATCAAAGAGTTTTACCATCTGAAGTTACAAGAAGAGCCTAAACTAAGTTTCACGATGTGTCTAGGGTGCAGGACCAAACAAGGGAGGGCTAGGCTGCATGAGAGACTAACAAAGGATGCTCGAGTGGGAGGGGATCTGAGAAAATATGTGGGCTTTGTATGCCTGATGTAAATAGATGGCTTTTGGAAAGGGGTTTTCATCTGCAAAAGCTTTATGTCTGCCCGCGTGTCTTAGAAAGTGTCTTTTCTGTTTCACTGCTATGATCTGAATGAATGTGTTCCCCCAAATTGATATATTGAAATCCTAACCCCCCAGGTGGTGATATTAGGAGGTGACTAGGTCATGAGGGTGGAGTCCTCATGCATGGGATTAGTGCCCTGACCAAAGAGTCCCCGCAGGACCCGCTGCCACTTTTGCCATGTGAGGACACAGAGAGAATATGGCCATCTGTGAAGCAGGAAGTGAGCCCTCACCGGAGAGCAAACCTGCCAGCACCTTGATCTTAACCTTCTCAGCCTCCAGAACCGTGAGAAATAAATATCTGTTGTTTATAAGTCACCCGAGTTATGGTATTTTTGTTACAGCAACCTGAACGCACTAACACAGGCGGCCAGCTCTCAGGGGCGGGTTCTCTGTTCTCGTCTCTGTTTCTGTTTCACTTTCGCCTTTCCTGCTCTTTCTCTTCCTCCTTCTCTTTCCTTCTCTCTCTGTATCTATTTCTTTTCTCTCTCTCTCCTCCTCCTCCTTCTATTTATTCACTATATATGTAAAGAAAACATTAATTTAAAACTATGTCCATGTTGATCAAATGAAAAATGGATCAAGGAGTCAATATCTTCAAACCAAAGTGCCCAAGGAGTCTCAGTCTCTCTCTGTCTCTCCTAACCCCCCTAATTCTCATTCTCATTCTTCTCAATCTCTCTTTCCTTCTCTCCCCTCCCCTTGCTCCTTCCCTCCTTTCTTCATTTTTGGTGGATACACTTAATTGATTATGCACATCATGGTGAAAAGAAGTTGCACTAACACCATCAAGTCAGCCCAGTGGAAGCCTCAAAACAGAAGGGGCCTTGCAGGGTGAGCCCCTCTCTCTGCAAATGAGAAGTGCCATCTTTTGAAGAAGAGGAAAAGCCCTTCCAATCTCACATATTAGGTGGTGAGAAATAACTAGATTTCTTGTCCTAGACCTGGTTCTTCCTCTGGAATGACTATAGTTCTTGGCCATTGAACCTCCAGAGGATGGCTCTAACTCTCCATCAAAGGTAAGGCTTTTGGGGCTATGAGGTCTCATCTTTCAAAGAGGCTCAAACATAAACATCACATGTTAATTGTAGCTTTTTCCCCTTTGATAGTGTGTAAAAGTATCCAGTACCAATTTTAGTTTCCAGTAGGTGCTCAAAACACATGAATTCCCATTCATTCCCTTATGGAAATAGAAAACATATTTGAGTCTACAGTACTGGAATAGTACACAATCTTAAATGATTAACAATAATAGTAATAGTCAATGTTACCTGTGAATAAAGTAGTTGATGATGACTCCATTTGGTTTTTTAGGTGGCATCCATTTAACCTCTATGCAAGCTGACCCCAGTGCCTTAAGAATAGGGGCATTTAGATCCATGGGGGCAGCTTCAGCTGTTTTGGCAAACATCCTACTGCTAACTCCACAACCTCCTTGAAAAAAAACAATACCTTTAGTAATTTGTCAAATAAGAAAAAGAGCTACATGTACACACAGAAGGGTAGGAATACCATGAAAATCATTGTATCTGAAATTTTGTATACTCAGTTCTACACATACTTTAACTAGCATTTACATCTCTACAGGATTTGAATATTTAAATAAGAAATGATTTTTGGAAAATCCATTAACTAACCGCATTTTTGCATAGGCACAGACAATAAAGTTTATACCTTGAACTGAGTTTTCTCTAGTTTACTGCAGTTATTTGAGCCAGAAAGTGAAAATATGATTAAAGTAAGTATATGTGTGACATGCTCTTAATAATAATATCTTATTTTGCCAATATTTAAAAATGATCGTTCTCTTGACACACAGAGTCAAATAATGCATTTGAAGGATATGGTTTCAAATTCACAGGATACACAGAGATGCAGAAAGTGATTTTGCTTTTAAATCAAGAAAACTTTAATTTAAAGCCATTTCCTTGCGGATTAGCTGAAGATTGAGCAAGGAAAACAATACTTTCCAAAACAAAATGTCTTGGTCTGATTTGTAGAGAAAAGCGGGCAAACTGACTCAGTTTTGGAAATGAAACATAGCAAAATCACAGATCCCTAGTTCTAACCAACTCTATGGGAAATAGTATTCATTTGGAGACAAAAGTTCCTAAGGACAGGAGTTTCGTGTTGAGCATAAGATTGGTAAATTTCCTTAATCTAAGGTGAAGCAACTTGTTTTGAGTTACACCTTTTTTCTCTTAGCAGTTGAGTATTACATATTATATAATACTTGGAAGGATGAAGGAAGTGAGTGGGGCTCTTTCTCAAGACCATACAGGTAGATGACGATTTTATTGACCACTAGCTGAAGCCATGAAACTCAGGGTGACAGTTTAGGTTCAAGAGACAGTTATCAGGGAAGCAGTGTAAAATATGTTGAGATTCATTTGAATGTAACTCAACTGCTTAATAATGTCTCCTTTCCTCCTACCTCACCCCTAAATAAAACTGAAATACAGCCAAGGTGAGGACATTTCCTAGGAGACTTTTGTAATGCCTATTTTGTTTTATATTACCCATGGTTTCTTTATGTGGTCTAGGTGTTTTTCTTTTAAAAGGCCTTATAAAACAAGACTTTGCAAAACCATCACTTTCATATATTTAAATATTCATGATTTAATGTGCAGAAATGCATAATTCTTCACTCAACGCAGGGCTCTGACTTTTTCTGAGTACAAAGTCCAGTACAAATAAGAAATGGAATGTTAGTCTTTGTATTTGAATTGAGAATCTATTCCTTTTTATTGAAAAAGAATTTAAATGAAATTCTTTTTTATAAAAACCCTGGGCAAGTGTCTGAAAGAATTTCACCTTTTTGGCATGCTTGTATCCTTATCTCATACTGTGTGAATGGAGCCAGGTTTTCCAGAAGGATGGATTGATGATGACCGACAGAGGAGATCAGAGGTGTTGCACTTCCAGCATTGAGTAAGACATTGTACTCCACAGGCATTTTGGGGACAAGGATCCCTTTAAAGAGAGAGAATAAAACACATGTTTCGCTGTTTGGTCAACAAATGGTCAACAAACATTCATTTTTTAAGAACAGTGTATATTTAAAATTTTACACTTCAAGGTATACTAATGCTTAATATAGCAATTAATAGTTGCAAGAAATTTGAGTTGGAAATATTAGAGTGCTTACTCTAAAAGTAAGAAATGTTTATGTTCTATTTTCAAAAACAAATGAAATATAACAATTCTATTCAACAATATACTCTATAGGCAAATAAAAACAAAGGCATGTTTCAAGGCAAATACATACAAGGCGCTTAGAAATGATGTTATATTTTTCCTAGGTTTACTTACTCTTAAAGTACATAAAAAATCCCACCAGTTTTGCTTGTGACAATAATTTTTCTGCAAGCATTGGGTATGCATCTCATCTGACACAGATCCTTGACATAATAGCCCATAAAGTATCCAAATCCCAGTCTACCTAGAGAATTCCCAGTGCATTAATTATTGAGTCAGGACAGTCCACTCTGTCAGTGAGACACATGAACCTAAATATATATGAAATTTGGGTTTAAAAACTGTCATTTTTCACAATGCCTCCTAAAGAATGGAGGTCTTATCAGTTTAGCCTCTTCACAGTCTAGTCACAGAATTAAATGCTTGTAAGTTTTATTTGGTCTTGAACAACATTCACACTTTTTAAAGGGGAGGATATGAGCCTTGAATGAAGAATATAATGAAGCTTCCCACCAAAGTTTCTCATTGATTTGCTAGCTTCTAACATATGTGGGCTTCATCACTTAACTTTGTAGTACTTAAATAAGTTTCTCTGCTACAGAGACAAGGAAATCCATAGCATAGGATTCAATAACCCATGAGAGATGAGGTCTAAAGAATTAAATGTGGTTTTGCTTTTTGTAGCTACAGCTCCAATACATGAGGGGCTGAAGAGTGAGCAGAAACCAGAGGTGTTCAGGACTTTATGTAGGATGGATTAAAATAAGGAGTCTCTGAAGGAAATATTGATCAGAATCGGAAGGATTGATCAATCGGTTCCTTTGGGAAGGTGCCAGATGGTGCTGAATTTGGCAACCGAGACTGAGAATTTAAAGTTTAGAGCATCCCAATTAAATGGATGTTTTTGTCCTTATAGCTTAACTTCTATGTATGATCAATTCCTAAATTCCTATCTCTGACTTTATATTTATCCTGCATTGTGGATTTATATTTTGAACACTCTACTTCACAGAGACCTCAATCTCAAGGTCTAAAAAAGAATTACACTATTTTCCACTCCCAAATGTGTTCTTCTTCCTGGGTTTTTCTCCCCATTTCCCTACACCAGAAGCCTTAGAGTAAGACTCTTAAAAGTAGACCCTGCTTTCTCCACTCTCAAATTCAAGTGAGCCACTCTATTTTATCTTTTATTTCTTCCAGAAGTTTTGGTTTTATATGCAATCAGCAACACAAGACTCTGCAGGTGTTAACATGATCTAACTTACATTTTAGGAAGATAGCACTGCTGGCAAGTGAATGATGGATAGAAAACTTGTGAACCAGGAGGAAGAGCTATCAATTTAAAAGTCATTGCACGGTTGTAGAAACAACACAAACGAAAACAGCATTTCACTGTATTCCTGTCTTATGTCAGGCATCATATATTATCTCCTTTAATATCACTAGAATGTCAACTTCATACAGTTGAGGACTGTGTTCTCCTCTTCAAGATAGTTCCAATGTTTAGATTTGGATACAGATCAGTAGCTCAAATGTTGATTGAATGAATGAATGAAACCAGAAGACAATATTGTAAGATAAATATTACTACCATTTTTTTTTTTAAATAAGAAAACTCGGGCTTTTAGGGGAAACTTGTTACAGATATCACATAGATTAATAAAGGCAGCAAAACTTGAACTCAGGCCCATTTGAGACCAAAGCTTATCTTTCTATATTTATGCTGTCTTTTGATAAAAGACTTGGATTAGGACAATCAGAGGAAAAAGTGAAAGGATAAATTTAAGTGAAAGGATAAATAGACAGGCAGAACAAGTCTTGGAGAGAGATGAGATACAGGGGCAACAGTGAAAGAGGAGTCAGAATTACCACTGATGGAACAAAATTATAGGTGAAGATGAAAAGTTCTGAAGAGCAGATTTCCCAAACTGGGATACATATATCCTGGACATTTGTGGACTTTTGTCAAAGTATTTTTGGAGACAAGGACAAACATGTCCCTCTTTCCCCAACTAGTTTTGATTTGTAGAATTTGTGAAACACATAACTCTCCTCCCCCATAACACTAGGGAAAACCAGCAGAACCCCACTATTTCTAGTCACAAAAATGGGTGTGCATTTTTCTAAAATGCACAAAATTAGAAAATTATATGTGCGAGTGATGAGAACTTTACTAAATTGTTTGGAATATATAGTCACTTCAGAGTGAACTAACTGCACACCAGCAGAAAAAGTTTACGTGGGCAAAACCAGTGTGTTGAACATGTATAAATACTATTTGTGATGCAAACATCATTTAATTTTTGTCACTTACTGTTGCTTTAAAATGACTCATCATGTGCAATCTTCCCCAGACACGGGATGAAAAGCAGATTGGGATCATGATGCCTCTGCTCAGTCTCAAGTAACAGAAAATTCTATATATATATATTTTTTTTTCAGATATCACAGCAAAGATTAATACCTAGAAAATTTAAGTAAACTCATTTTCTCTTTAATGGAATTGTGAGTACATGTAATGAGCTCATTTAGAAGATATTCTTCAAGGCCTCATTCTTAACTGTAAGACAAAATTGGGGATGCTTTTCCTTCTCCCAGTAAGACTGCTATAATTAAAACAAAGTTTGAGAGTTGGATGAAGTGAGTTGATTACAGGGAGCATTGGAGGTTCTGAGTTCACTAACGGATGAGAAAAACTTAAGAACTGTATTAGAGGTAAAATAAAAGAGCAATCTAATCAGAGTTTTCTTTTTCTCTACTAAAGACGATCTTTGGGGAGTACTGCTTCAAGTAGTAAAAGAGATTGACGAGTGAGTCAGGGACCGTCTCGGTTTGCAATTTGACCTTCAGCAGAAGATATGATTACGGAAATACCCCTCCAGAAGGCCTTGGAAGGTCACAGCATCCTGCCTCAGATTTGGGAATTTCTCCTTGTTGTTGCCCTAACGTAGTTTGTAAGGCAGTGGGGGAAAAGGTTGCTATTTGTGCACACGAATGACAAATAGCTATTTATGACAAAATGAAGAGAAAGAACTGCCTGGACATTGAGCCTGTTATTGGGGTTGGCTCTCTTCGGATTGACTTAACATCCAGTAATATAATAGCATATTATGATTTAGCTAAAGAGATTATCAATAGAAGAAAAGGGTAGAAAATGTACCCCTGAATGATAAATTCTACAATACATTGTTTTTTGGATGTAGACAAACACATTGGAATTCAACGTCAAATTTGCATGAAATTTTAAGATAAAAAGTAAGACCTTAAAATAATTTACAAGGTTATGGTGACTGCTTCAGGTTTTTTCAAACCTCCTCGGATTATATGTTTATTCTATCTTCTCTGATCCTAGGATGGATCTTGTGGAAAAGTCTGACAAACACATTTTGGAAAATATACTATAATTCTTGATGAACTAGATAAACCACAGGATGGAGTCAGATCAAATCCCTCTTCTACTTTCCTTATTCCCTGGTAAATTTCTCCATCCTCTGCGGACATCAGTCTCTTCATCTATAAAATGATGTCACTAATAGCCACCTCATAAAGAGATGAAAGGATTAATTAAAAATGTATTGAAAACATTTTAGTTCATTACTACAACACAGAAAGTGCCCAGTAAATGACAGACATCTCTATAAAACAAAATGAAATTGAGCAAAATGGGAAAAAAATACCCCATAGCTATGACACTGTTTCCATGTGCCCACAAACACTGTTGAACCCATCTTTTATATAAAGCAGTTATTCCAATTACAAATCAATTTTATATTGAATATAGTAATTATTATTATAACAAAAGTTGGTTATCTAGTTTTATTTTTTACATATACTTGGATATGTAAAAGTTGCAGCCTGTGAAGATATCCTAGTCTTTATTCTTAGCAGTAATTTAGAGTGGTCTTTTGTTCAATTCGTCTGAGGTTGCACCTTATTATATGTCTGTAGTTTGTACCTTCTGGTCTGCTTCCAGTATCTTCTCTTAAAAGACAGGACTCCTAGGAGGCCAGGGAACAAAACTGTACTTAAACCATATTTCAAATATAGACATAATCTTGATCATAGCTGGTCAAAGCATGTACCCAGAAAATGCATGTTTCACTTCTTGGTTAATCAGAAATAAATGTCCTTTACATATACCTGTAAGGTGTTGAAACAGAAAATGCTTCTTGAAGCTGCGAACATGTCAAACACTGACATGCACTTATTTAGCAAAGAGGGCCCCCTCCACTGTCATAGTTTACAGGACAGTGACATGAAAGCCTCCTGTGTTCCTGCAAACCCTAGACCATCTGCAATGAGTCTGAAATGACCTAGCCCCCTGGTATTCTGACGACTAAATGAAATGAAATGGTCATATTTGTTAAAGTCAGGTGGCAAGCCACACGGCTTGGTTAGTTCCTGAGTTCATAAATTTATGTCAGAGCAAGAGGAGCAGCGGAAACTCATGTGAACCAATTTACCCTAAGTGCAAATGGCAGTTTTGTTATTTGGTGTCAAAGTTACCAGTCGCACGATGACAAGCTGCCATAACACATTTTCTTGTTCACTAAAGAACAAAGATTTCGTTGGTTAATATTCCTTGCAAGGCTCCTTTTCATAATTTACAACAACTAGATGCTGATAGGTTATTTAACATTTATGAAGTTAAGATGTAATCAGAAAAACCCTGATTATCTTTACAAATAAAAAAGTTAAATTATTCAACTTTTTTTTTTTTTTCCTTTGTGGCTTCATTTCACAGCAGGTGCATACTTTACAATGGGACAAGTCAATCAAATAATCCTTTTTTAAAATCTTTTTTTAGGAGCTGGAGCAAGAACAATTCTAACAGGGAAACTATTGGTTTGATAGCCGCATTTGCTTCAAACCACAGATTGTGCTTAACATAATGCTTTTAACAAATTAGCGGCATGTCTCCTTTGTAGAGATGTGGGTATGTTGGTAATTTCCTTTGGGGGCCATGGAAGTGAAACTGGACCCTTTTAAACACACATCCATACCAACTGTATGGAAATTTTACATAGTTTGTATAATTTTATACCTTTTCTGTTCAACCAAATGGTAGAGTTTTTGATAAGAGGGACAATATCTCATTCCTTCTTTTTTTAAACTCAAAATGTCTAGAATCATGCCTGGCACCCCCCAGAGTGAGGCTTAGTAAACATCTTCACATTTGTTAAAATGAATCGATGCATCAGTCTCAGTTCAGTTCAGTTCAGTCGCTCAGTCGTGTCCGATTCTTTGCGATCTCATGAATCGCAGCACGCCAGGCCTCCCTGTCCATCACCAACTCCCGGAGTTCACTCAGACTCACGTCCATCGAGTCAGTGATGCCATCCAGCCATCTCATCCTCTGTTGTCCCCTTCTCCTCCTGCCCCCAATCCCTCCCAGCATCAGAGTCTTTTCCAATGAGTCAACTCATCGCATGAGGTGACCAAAGTACTGGAGTTTCAGTTTTAGCATCAATCTACTCAAATGTAAATGAATTACATCCTGTGAAATTTTAAGCTGCAAATAAAATGATCCTACTGGGTCACTGGATGAACTGCCCCTGAACCACTTTGTCTTTGTATATGCTTGCTGTATCTATGGCAGTAGTTTTTTCAGTTTTGAATGGGATCGTGGTAGAATGCAGAAGAAAATAATTTGCTTTACACACTGTTTAGGTAGAAAAATAGTGTAAAAATATGGAATAGCGTGTTTGCTCAAAGAATTTGGAGTGAAATTTATTGCTAGTTGGCTCTGACACCTATGTGATGAATCACCTAGAGAAAAGCTTTCAGCACCGAAATTAACTTTTCTCATTAGCAACAAAGGGAGAACACTGGATGTACCACAAGTTGCTATGAACATTAAATGAGATATGTGTTAATCTCTTTGAAAATGCCAAGCACACATTAGAACTCAAAAAGGTAAGATAAATTTACTAAACACCAAAAGCAAAGACAATGAAAGCAAAAATGAACAGATGGGACTACATCAAACTAAGGAGCTTCGGCACAGCAAAGGAAACCATTAATAGAATGAAAAGACAACCTATGGAATAAGAGCAAATATTTGCAAACCACATTATCTAATGAGGGATTAAATATCCAAAGTATACGAGGAATCCATACAATCCAATAGTAAAAATTTATAACCCAATTAAAAAATGGACATAGGACCTGAAAAGACATTTTTTCCAAGGAAGATATACAAATGGTCAATAGGTACATGAAAAGGTGCTCACCATCAATAATCAGTGGGTAAATGCAAATCAAAACCACAATAAGATATCATTTCACACCTGTTAGGATCTCTGTTATCAAAAAAGATAGGAGATCACAAACGCTGGTAAGGATGTAGAGAAAACGGAAACCCTGTACACTGTTGTTGGGAATGTAAACTGATACAGCCACTATGGAAAACAGCATGGAGGTTCTTCAAAAAAAAAAAAAATTAAAAGTAGAACTACTACATGATCTGAAAATTCGACTTCTGGGTATATATTCAAAGTAAATGAGATCATTATGTCAAAGAGACAATTGCACTATGTGTTCACCGCAGCATTATTCATGATAGCCAAGGCATAAAAACAACCTAAATGTCCATTAATGGATGAGCAGATCAAGAAAATATGATATACACACAATGGAACAGATTTAATTTTGGAATACTGTTCAATCTTAAAAAAGGAAAGCCTGCTGTTTGCTAAAACCTGGATGAAACTGGAGGAGATCAAGTGATATAGCCAGACGGAGAAAGACAAATACTGAATGGTATCACTTATACATGGACTCATTTTTAAAGAAAGCTGAACCCATAGAAACAGACTAAATGGTGGTTGCCAGGGGTTGAGAGGATGGGTGAAATAAGGAGAAATTAGTAAATGGTGCATACTTTCATTTATAAGATGAATAAGGTCTGAGGATTGATTGTAAAACATGGTGACTATATAGATGATAATACTGTATTGTGCAGATATGCAGATAACACCACCCTTATGGCAGAAAGTGAAGAAGAACTAGGCAAAAGTGAAGAAGAACTAAAGAGCCTCTTGATGAAAGTGAAAGAGGAGAGTGAAAAAGTTGGCTGAAAGCTCAACATTCAGAAAACTACGATCATGGCATCTGGTCCCATCACTTCATGGCAAATAGATGGGGAAACAGTGATAGACTTTATTTTCGTGGGCTCCAAAATCACTGAAGATGGTGATTCCAGCTATGAAATGAAAAGAAGCTTGCTCCTTGGAAGTTATGACCAACCTAAACAGCATATTAAAAAGCAGAGACATTACTTTGCCAACAAATGTCTGTCTAGTTAAGGCTATGGTTTTTCCAGTAGTCATGTATGGATGTGAGAGTTGGACTATTAAGAAAGCTGAGTGCAAAGAATTGATGCTTTTGAACTGTGGTGTTGGAAAAGACTCTTGAGAGTCCCTTGGACTGCAAGGAGATCCAACCAGTCCATCCTAAAGGAAATCAGTCCTGAATATTCATTGGAAGGACTGATGTTGAAGCTGAAAGTCTAATACTTTGGCCACCTGATGCAAAGAACTGACTCATTTGAAAAGACCCTGATGCTGGGAAAGATTGAAGGCAGGAGGAGAAGGGGATGACAGAGGATGAGATGGTTGGATGGCATAACTGACTCAATGGACATGAGTTTGAGTAAACTCTGGGAGTTGGTGATGGATAAGGAGGCCTGGCATGCTGCAGTCCATGGGGTTGCAAAGAGTAGGACACAACTGAGCGACTGAACTAAACTGTATTATGCAACTGAAATTTGCTAAGAAAATAGAACTTGTGTTCTCACCAAGAAAAAAAAAAAGGAAAAACGAGAGAATATATGAGATAATGAATGTATTAATTAAATTAACAGTAGAAATAGTTTCACAATGTACACTTATATCAAATGATAACATTATACACTTTAAATATATTACCATTTGTTAATTATACTCAGTAAAACTGAAAAAATATAGGTAAATTAATACACAAAATAAACTACAAATTATTGCAATGATTTTACCTTTTTTCTGAAACTCAGCACTACTTGCCACTTGTCTATGGCACACATAAGAAGCTTGAAACAACTGCCAGTGTTGAATTATCCCGATTAATGTGACATGAATACTTTAAAAAGTCTTATGCCAATTTGACTTTAAATGGACAGTATCTGATATAATACACTGCATTGATGAGTTCACTGGACATCAAGATGTTTAATGTCTACAGAGAGGCCAATAGCTATCCCTTAATTAAAACTTGATTAATAAAAATCATTTATATTCCTAAGCAATATTAATTTAAATGATTTCTCAGTAGAAGAACTGGCAATAGAGGTAATGGACTAAGAGATAAATGTGAAAGGAAAGGCACCAGTATTTCAATATTATGCATCAAGCCTAAATAACTCATTATCTTTAGTGAGAAAAAGCGGATGTTGGATCCAATGACATTGTTAATTAAAAGATGATTAAGGGCTAGGATAGTTCAAAATAGAGTCATCACCTTGATAAATTAGAAAGTCCCATTATTACCTTCAGAGTTTAAATAATTTTGAATGTTTGGATTCTGAAATGGTAGGGATGCTTATCTCAATTTTTAATCTTAGTAAATCATTTGTGTCCCATGAAGTATTTTCTACTTCATTTTCTATACTTTTTCAACCATTAAGATAATATATATCCTTTTTCATCTTTAATATAAATGTTTAAGTTCTGACCCAACGTTCAGAGCAGGTAAAAGATGAGAAGAAATGTTTAGGATTAAACTAATTCTGTTTATGCTACCTGTAGATTCAAGTAAGAATGGCCAGCACAGAGCCAGTGCCCACTGAACAGGGGTTTCTACAGGAAAACAAGTGTCTGAATAATTTTAAATGGCAGAAAATCTAAAATTTATTTATATTTCCCTGAATGAAAAATTTTAGGTTTTCTCACCATTTTCTTTCATTATTAATTCAGCAAATATTTTATAAGGATATTTTGTTTGCATGTCATCTAATTTGAAGATACAAATGGTGTACAAAAAAAGTGGAAATCTTAATTTTCTAGAGTTTGGAGGGTTTTGATAATCTTACTACTAACATTTATCAAGTAATATGAGATAAAATGAACCAGGATTTATGTGGGAGGTAAGAGAATGTCTCTTGTCGTTTAGTCACTAAGTTGTATCCGACTCTTTTGCGACCCCATGGAGTCTAGCCCGCCAGGCCCCTCTGTCCACAGGATTTTCCAGGCAAAAATATTGGAGTGGGTTGCCATTTTTTTCTCCAGGCAATCTTCCCTACCCAGGGATCAAATCCGCATTGTCTGCATGGCAGGTGGATTCTTTCTCACTTGAGCCATCTGGGAAGCCCAAAAGAATGTCTACCAAGGTGTTAAAAGTCTTTCTTTTTTAATTAATTAATTTATTTTAATTGGAGGAAAATTACTTTACAATATTGTGCGGCTTTTGGCCATACATCAACATGAATCAGCCACGGGTGGAACCTCCTTGTAGTTAATTAAGAAATGACTCTTATTCTCTCTCTCCTAATTAAGATCTTCCTGGACTTGGAATCTAGTTTTGCTAAGTACATGTTTCTGTACTTCTGGATGGGTCAGTAAAGGATTCTGGTTGCTAGTTTCTTCATACCGCAAGAGATATTTTCCCTTAAGGGGTTTGCATTTTCCATAATTAATTCCTTAAAACCCACCCCCAAATCATTCAGTTTTCACCAACACCTAGTTCTGGGTCTTGGTCCTCTGGGCTACTATTTCAGAAAACCTAGTTGCTGTATCATAAATCTGAAAGACTTTGGGCAATAAAGAGAAAGTATGATATGAATCCAAGAGTTAAGCTGAAGACAGGAAGGGAAGGGAAGGGAAGGGAAAGTCGCTCAGTCGTGTCCGACTCTTTGCGACCCCACGGACTGCAGCCTACCAGGCTTCTCAGTCCATGGGATTTTCCAGGCAAAAGGAATTGTTTTTATAAGGCAGTAAGTAGTAGGCAACAGACCTGAGTCTGAGTCTTGACTCAACTGGGTGATCTTAAGTGAATTACATTACTTCTTCAAGATTCAAGTTTCTTATCTTAATATTTTGATGATGATATTACTTGTTTTCCTAGGTTTGCAAGAGAATCATAGTAAGGCAGGGAAAGTGCTTATCAAAGTGTTTGGCATAAACTAGGAATTTAACAAATGGCAAATAGAAACATGTAATGTTAATGAATATGTATGATACTTACCATCATTACCACAATTTCTCTTCCTTTGAATATTCTCATATATTTTCTGGGCTGTACCCTTTTACTATTAATAATAGGACCTATAATACTAATGGCCTTCCCTTGTAGCTCACTCAGTAAAGAATCTGCCAGCAGTACAGGAGACCCAGGTTCGATCCCTGGGTTGGGAAGATCCCCTGGAGAAGGAAATGGCAACCCACTCCAGTATCCTTGCCTGGAAAATCTCATGGACAGAGGAGCCTGGTTGGCTGCAGTCCATGGGGTCGCAAAGAGTCGGGCACGACTGAGCGACTAACACAACACAACAACAACAACATAATACTAATACTATTTATAGATAGCATAATAATACAATTTATACATATCATTGAAATAATAACATGTAAACTGAGAGCCCACTTAATTGCCAAAGTCATTTTTTGTTGCCAGGCAACGACAGAGACTTTTTCCTCCCAGCAACTTACCTATGTAAGGTTACTCCATCTTTACTGACCCAAAAAAGTATGTGAAAAAATCAGTTAAGTTAACCATTAATTTGGCTTTGGACATTCAAGGGAAACTGGTCTAATTCACATTGTCAGAGTTTTATTGTAACTGATCACTTTTGCCTGATGGGGGTGATTCTTTGTTACTATACTTGGAGCACATCACAGTGACATACGGCAGGGGTCTCCAACCTCTAGATTGCAGACTGGGACATCTTGTCAGATTAGCAGTGGCGTTAGATAAGAAATAAAGTGTATATTGTGCTTCTAGATGGCGCTAATGGTAAAAAACCTGTCTGCCAATGCAAGAGAACTAAGAGACACGGGTTCAATTTTTGAGTCGGAAAAATCCCCTGGATGAGGGCATGGCAACTCACTCCAGTATTCTTGCCTGGAGAATCTCACAGACAGAGGAGCCTGGCAGGCTACAGTCATGCAGTTGCAAAGGGTTGGACATGACTGAAGCAACTTAGCATGCACGCCCACAAAATGTAATACATGTAATGTGCTTGAGTCATTCCAGAACCATCCCCTGCCCCCTGGGTCCATGGAAAAACGATCTTCCATGATACTAGTCCCTGGTGCCAAAAAGATTGGGGACCGCTGACTTAGGGCACTTAATTCCATCCAGTATATTTTTATTCATAAACTTGGGCTTGAGAGCTTATCTTTGCACAAGTTTTCCAGGTGCTTCTAATGTTCACTCAGGTTGGGGAACTACAGGCATGGACTGTCCATTTTCCAGCTCTGTGTATGATGTAATCAATTTGTAATGGCAGGATCCTATGATGAATACATAGAAAGCTCTTGATTGTCAGCAAATAAACAACCTCCAGTTACAACAAGTTTGTTTTCTTCCTGTTTAAAATATATATTTGTGACTCTTCAGGAACAGAAAAATGTTTTTATTATCTAAATCAAAACACAGCATGAGGTACTTTCCAATAAAATCAACTGTAGATTATACACAAGTCAAAATCATCTGCCTGTTTACTGAGTCCAAAATCCTTCTAGGCACCAGGAAAAAAGTTTAATTTAAGATTTTAATCTTTCCATATATTATAGGGTTTCTGTAATGGATTTTGTGCATCTGAAACTAAAAGATTGACAGGTCTGGATATTATAGATTTATTAACCATTGGTTACAGTGTTAGAGTTAGCATGTAAAGCATTTCTCTGATATCCCTCAGGATGGGCTACAATGAACGATTTCTACAAAGCCTGAGGTGGATAAGGGTTAAGGTGACTTTAAAAAGCAAAATTCGTGTTTTATTTCACAATGATCCTCTTTTAAGTAGAAACATTATACACTAAACATAGAAATATGATGCTGAACTTAAAGAAAAAAATGTCAAAATTCTAGGAAAGAAGTCTCAAATTTTATAAACCCAGTTTTGGAGTTGACAGTTTTATCATTTTGAAAGTGGGGGCCTTGGGATCTAACAGATCTTGGGACAAATACATATTTAAAATTTGTAGAGATGTGGATAGACCTAGCCACTGTCATACAGAATGAAGTAAGTCAGAAAGAAGAAAACAAATATTATACATTAATACACATATATATGGAATCCATAAAAAATGGTATAGATGAACTTATTTGCAAAATAGAGATACAGATGTAGAGAACAAACATGGATACCAAGTAGGGAAAGGGAGAAGGATGTTATGAATTGGAAGATTGGGACTGACATATAGTCCCTACTATGTATAAAACAGATAGCTAATGAGAACCTATTATACAGCACAGAAAACTCTACTCAGCTGTCTATGGCGGCCTAAATGGGAAGGAAATTCAAAAAAGAGAGGGTGTTTGTATATGTATAGCTGATTCATTTTTTGGTACAACAGAAACTAATATAACATTGTAAACAACTCTACTTCAATAAAATTAATTTTAAAATAATTAAAGGTAAAACTAATTATCCAAAAATTATCACTACCTATAGAATATCTTTGCCTGGAAAATTCCATGGACTGAGGAGCCTGGTGGGCTGCAGTCCATGGGGTCACAAAGAGTCTCACAAGACCAAGAGACTGAGGGCAGTGTCTGCACACATAGAATATTATACAGACCAAAAAAAAAAAAAGAATATTATACAGACCAGATAATATGTCAACTATATAAATTATCTCATTTAATCACTATAATAATCCTACATGTGGGTGCTTAATTATTTCCATTTTACAGATGGAGATAATTGAGACTCAGACAAACTGACTTAAGGTCAGCTAATAGATGGTACAAATATATGAAGTGGTTTATATGTGGAAACTAAAAAAATGCTACAAATGAATTTATTTACAAAGTAGAAATAGAGTCACAGGTGTAGGAAACAAATTTATGGATACCAAAGGTAAAAGGGAGGAGAGGGATAAGTTGGGAGACTGGTACTGACATATACTTACTACTGTATATAAAACAGATAAGTAATAAGGACCTAATGTATAGCACAAGAAATTCTACTCAAAACTCTGTAGTGGTTTACAAAGGGAAGGAATCTTAAAAAGTGAATATATGTGTATGTATAACTGATTCATTTTGCTGTATAACAGAAACTAACACAACATTGTAAATCAACTATAGTCCAAAAAAAAATTTTTTTTTTTAAAGAAAAAAAAGATGTTTTCAAATCCTTACTGAGTGTAAAGTCTTAAGATTAGCAATGGCAATTTAGGTATGTCATAATGTGAACATGCGGAGAAGTCAATGGCACCCCACTCCAGTACTCTTGCCTGGAAAATCCCATGGATGGAGAAGCCTTGTAGGCTGTAGTCCATGGGGTCGCTAAGAGTTGGATACGACTGAGCGACTTCACTTTCACTTTTCACTTTCATGCATCGGAGAAGGAAATGGCAACCCACTCCAGTGTTCTTGCCTGGAGAATCCCAGGGACGGGGGAGCCTGGTGGCCTGCCATCTCTGGGGTTACACAGAGTTGGACATGACTGAAGTGACTTAGCAGTAGCAGTAGCAATGTGAACATGACAAGGAATTTAACACAGCATGGAAAATTCCTGGTTGCTTGACTAGGAAACCATCAACTTTACTTACCACCCTGAACTTTCCTTTATGTTCTTTGAGAACCTGGATAGTAGAAGACCCTGGGCCGAATTTGAGAAGTCTCCAGCCATCAGGCTGAATCTGACCTTCGGCTGGCTCTGTGATGCCTCATTTTACTTTGTGGGGCAAAAACATCACGACACCATAAAAACGCCATGGAGAAACATGCTAAAAGGAGGTAACATAGTCATGCTCTTCCATGAAGAGAGAAATAAATTCCATAAAAGAACATATCAATTTGCAGATAAAAAAATATATATATTTATTTGGCTGCCCTGGGTCTTATTTGCAGCACGCAGGGATCAAACTCAGGTCTCTTGCACTGGGAGCATCGAGTCTTACCCACTAGATCACCAGGGAAGTCCCTAAATTTATAGATTTTTCACAGTAGGAGATTTGGGTTTTCCTCTTATAAAAGCAGAGTTCAAGAATATCTATGCTTCTAAAACTGAGATAAGGATTACAGCACTTGATAACACATTCTGGTGCTATTGATTATCTCCTGATTTGTTTAATTTAGTATGTTACATATTCATTTTAAAACAAAGGTGAAAGGAATCATTTGTATTTAACAACTAAATATATTAAGCAACTTAGTTTTTCTTTGCTTAGAAAGTCTTGAGAGATTTTTGTCTGTGGGTTTGACTTAAAAAAGACCCTTTTGTCTTTGTTCTCAGATTATGTTTGTACTTTGTTCTTAAAACCAACAGCAGAAGGATGCTGGTTCATGAGAATTTAAGTTTTATACATTTAGGCCTTTATGTTATGTTTATGACTATATTACCTGTTTTGACTGAATCATGTTCAATGAAAAATAAGTCTTTGTTAATTATTTTACAAAATAGATCTGTTGATAGCCCAAATGACTGTTAACCAATTATTTTCAGTACCATGTAGAAATGTGGTTAAACTTAACCTGATGGAGACAACAGGGTTTTGTGTTCATGTTTCAACTTCATATTAAGAATAGATGTTCAAAATAAAACCACATACCTTTGAAGTGCATAACACAATAAAAAAATCAGTTTTAAATTTTACTGAAACAAAACTTCAATATCCTTGCATGTTAAAAGACAAAGCAAGAAGATTTCACTGTAATCTTTAACCCACAGAGTTAATGCAATCAGAATTTTGGCTAAGGATGATTATTATATTCCAAATAATAATGCACTAAACTACAAAAGCAACCCACTATTAAGTCAATGGTTTGATGGAAGCTACAGAGCTCAAAAAGGAAAAATTCAGCTAACACAACTGGTCACAACTCAAGGTATATTGGTGGAATGGTCCATTTTTTTCTGAATCCCCATTCACTTCTATAACACCAATGATTCAATCTGGGGAATTCTGTAGAAATGAATGTTCAAGGTAATTCAGACCTATGTGACTTACCTTGGATATGTATGAACAAGAAGAGATTTTTAGGTGCTGGTTTTTGAAAGTATTTCTTTGATAGAAATGTATATATCTAGGTATCTCTATATCTTTATCTGTACACCTACACCTATATCGATCTATATGTACATATATAAATGCTTATGCATATAAACACTTGTGAGTGTGGATAAATGCTTATGCATATAAACTCTTGTGAGTGTGGTTTAGTTTATTTTGTTTATACTTATCCAGAGACAGATTGTGTCTTTCTGACTTACTAAATTCACATTTTCATCCTATCTCCAGTTAATTTCCTCTAAAATGTTTTATACACACGCACTAGTTCTGTTTCTTACCTGGTGGTGTCCAAGCTACAAATATGGAATAAGGCCCGATTACTGTGATGTTATATGGAGGCTGGATTTCTTCTGGCGTTAATATAGGTGTCTGTATAATGTACTCATCACTTGGACTGCTGCCACCTCCAGTTGTGGCTTCTAACTTATAAACATATCTATATTTCAAAAAGAAAGAATTGTGATAAAGCAATGCACAGGGAATTGAACATTGTTGAGTTTTCTATCTATTGCTTAGTCCTAAATTTGTGACAAGCTGCAAATTCCCTGCTTCCTAGTCAGAAACTTTACTATAGAGCTTATAGTTTTCCTACCACAGGCAATGCTCTCTCCACTGTTTTGGTCCTTTTCCCATTTTATTTTTAACCCTTGAGTAATTAACTGCTTTTCTTAAACATTTCAGGAAAGTCTTGGAGTGTGCTGGTGGATTGTGGAGGATTCAAATGAACCTTCTCCATCTTTAATGGCTTAGAGTTTAGGGAAGTATGTTTAGAGAAAGATGTTTCTAAACTGATCTGCTACTCTCTACAATAAAACTAAATTGAACTCTACTCCCTGCAATAAAACATCTGTTGATCCAAGATATATTTTATCTCTGCTGAGAAATGAATGGGAATGAATTGCAAATATGTGGAACTTTCCCCCCAAACCACTCATGTCTATACATAGTATCACAAGTAAAGAAAACACTATACCAGAAATAAAGGCAGTTGATGTAAAACAAATCTCTTTAAATCTCTTTTCTTGCTTGTTTAGAGATGCATGTTTTTGAAGATCATTTGATAATTTTAAAAATTTAATGCTTTGTATATTTTATATACTTAAAAGTTCTCATGTCAAATAAAAGACTAATTATTTATTTACATTTTAAAGGAATTTCACATCCTCTGAGGACTAGTATAATGAACTAGCACTTGGGTCTTCAGTCTGAAATAGACTAAGAGATCTCATTAGCTATGGAATAGCTAATACATGAGGAGATTAATCAACCAATTGATATAATATTGTTTCAGTTGGAGATGGACTCATTCTTGATCCTGAAAAATCTAAAATTCTCACTTGTATGGCTGTTAAAGTTTTCTTTTAGTTTACCTGCTGTTGGGCTCCAGGTTTTTATCAGTGAAGTTCTGCTCCTCACTGCCCCCCAGGAAAATCAAGCTTCCATTACGACTCAATTGATATTGAGAAATGAGGCCATTGGGCTTTTCTGGAGGGCTCCAAAATAATTCCACCGTTGTAGAATTGACGACAATGTGTCGAGGTATCACCCAAACTCCTGGCAAAGATAACACTATGAATTTTTATTGTTAGGATAAGATAAGCATATTATCAAAAGTCATACCCTCCCCTCACATACTATGATATTTTTAATCTGTCGATAAAAAAATATATATCATGGTGAGCAACAAAAGTACATTTTATTTGCTTTGGAGTTAAGATATATAACTGGATGCTAATATATTTTTAAATGCTTTAATTATTATTATTATTATGAATTACCTCTAGTATCCGACAACTAGGGGTGGAAAGTTTCTCTATGTTGGCTGTTAATCTGCGTGTCAGGAAGGCCTAAGAGACTATCCAGGGAATCTCAACTTTGATGCCTATTTACTTGGAATCATAATACAGTGTTGGTGTTTGCCTGAATCATCAAATTCAATGAACAAGCATACTTTGCATTTCTGACACTGGACTCTGATTTCTTTTTCTGGCTACTTCTTTCAGTCTCATTTACTGGCTTCTCTTTCCTTCTTGTACTCCAAAATGATGTAGTGCTTTAGAGAACTAGACTCTCTACACTTCCCTCTCCTCATCTTACCTGACACTCTCTTTGTAGATGATCATTTGGTCTCCATTTTAAACATTGTCTATATGTTGAGCACTGCCTGATACCCAACTCGGTGCTAAATCTCTCTCCTGAGTGTCACACCCTTGAATCTACTTTCTAACACTGTCTACCTCCAGTTGAATGACTAATTACATTTCAAAAACCTAAAACGTCTAAAAATGGAACTCATGGTTTTCTGGTCTACCATCTATTTGTCTTCCACTCTTATCCAACTATTCATTTTCTTGGGGAAAACACAAAAAATTATCCTTGAGGCTTTTAGTTTTTCACTCCTAAATGCAATCTATCATCGAGTCCTGCAGATTCTACTCTGAATGTATAGTCCTTATATTTTTACCTCTCTTGATCCACACTACATTTCTCCCTCTCTTGAACTCCTGTGATAAAGTAGTGTCCATGTTTTACATCTTGTCCATCTTTATTTCATTGTAACCTTTATAAAAGTATATAAAGTGTGTATTTAAGCTAAAGTAATCTTCGTAAAATATAGAACCCTTCTGAAATTGTTCATGTAGTGTAATTCCAATTCTGTATGATAACCTGTATGGTCCTACATTTTCTGGCTCTGGCCTACCTGGCACCATTCTCTCTATCATTCACGAAGCTCCAGCCACACCAGACTCATTTCTAGCCTAAGAATGCTTCAGCTTCTTTCACACCACTGAGTTTTTGCACTTCCAGTCCCTACGACTGGAACATCTTTGTTCATGACACAATGACAATTATGCATTTTATTCTCCAAATTCAGTGACCTGAGTAAATACCATCTTATTGAGGGGGCTTATTTGACCACTATTGCATAACCATAACTTTAACACAATCTAAAGTGATCCCCACCTTGTTCCTCTTGATCATATATACACTCTTTTCTATTTTCCTCTCAACATGCATAACATCATAATCTTTTTTTTATCATCATTATTTTCAGGTATTTATGACTATTTCTCTATCCTGCTTTTAATAAGGTTACCCCATGAAGGCAGGGATCTTCTCTGTATTAGTAGTCCATGTACCTTTATGGATAGCACAATGCCTGCTAAGTCACTTCAGTCGTGTCCTACTCTGTGCGACCCCATAGACGGAAACCCACCAGGCTCCCACGTCCCTGGGATTCTCCAGGCAAGAACACTGGAGTGGGTTGCCATTTCCTCCTCCAATGCATGAAAGTGAAAAGTGAAAGGGAAGTTGCTCAGTCGTGCCCGACTCTTAGCGACCCCATGGACTGCAGCCTACGAGGCTCCTCCATCCATAGGATTTTCCAGGCAAGAGTACTGGAGTGGGGTGCCATTGCCATTAAATGAATAAATTTATTGAAAATATATATCCTGCAAATTATTATACTTATGGAATGCAAATATGACTAAGATATGGCTCATTTTTACAAGGAATTGATGCCTTTCTGTATAAAAGATAAAATGTATATGCAAACAACTGTAATTCAAGGTCAAACATTTAAGTACTCTTTAAAAGTATAAAAACATATTGATGGAGAACCTAGAAATGAGAAAGATCAGTCTCCCATTTCATGGTGTCATCTGTTCATGTTATAAATAGACACTGTAACTCTCTTCTTCAGCTTTTAAAAACTAATTTCAATATTCAGTTCAGTTCAGTCGCTCAGCCGTGTCTGACTCTTTGCGACCCCATGAATTGCAGAACGCCAGGCCTCCCTGTCCATCACCAACTCCCGGAGTTTACCCAAACTCAAGTCCATTGAGTAGGTAATGCCATCCAGCCATCTCATCCTCTGTCATCCCCTTCTCCTCCTGCCCCCAATCCCTCCCAGCATCAGAGTCTTTTCCAATGAGTCAACTCTTCACATGAGGTGGCCAAAGTACCGGAGTTTCTTTCAGCTTCAGCATTAGTCCTTCCTATGAACACCTAGGATTGATCTCCTTTAAAATGGACTGGTTGGATCTCCTTGCAGTCATGTAGTTTGAGCATTCTTTGGTGTTGCCTCTCTTTGGGATTGGAATGAAAACTGAGCTTTTCCATTCCTGTGGCCACTGCTGAGTTTTCAAATTTGCTGGCATATTGAGTGCAGCACTTTCACAGCCACATCTTTCAGGATTTGAAATAGCTCAACTGGAATTTCATCACCTCCACTAGCTTTGTTCATAGTGATGGTTTCTAAGGCCCACTTGACTTCACATTCCAGGATGTCTGGCTCTAGGTGAGTGATCACACCATCGTGATTATCTGGGTCATGAAGATCTTTTTTGTACAGTTCATCTGTGTATTTTTGCCACCTCTTCTTAATATCTTCTGCTTCTGTGAGGTCCATATCATTTCTGTCCCTTATTGTGTCCATCAGTGCATGAAATGTTCCCTTGGTATCTCTAATTTTCTTGAAGAGATCTCTAGTCTTTCCCATTCTGTTGTTTTCCTCTATTTCTTTCCATTGATCACTGAGGAAGGCTTTCTTATCTCTCCTTGCTATTCTTTGGAACTCTGCATTCAGATGCTTATATCTTTCCTTTTCTCCTTTGCTTTTTGCTTCTCCTCTTTTCACAGCTATTTGTAAGGCCTCCTCAGACAGCCATTTTGCTTTTTTTGCATTTCTCTAACCCAAGACAGATGTGCCATGGTTGAAAGGTCTGACAGAATGTGGTCCACTGGAGAAGAGAATGGCAAACCACTTCAGTATTCTTGCCTTGAGAACCCTATGAACAGTATGAAAAGGCAAAATGATAGGATACTGAAAGGGAACTCCCCAGGTCGTTAGGTGTCCAATATGCTACTGGAGATCAGTGGAGAAATAACTCCAGAAAGAATGAAAGGAAGGAGCCAAAGCAAAAACAATATCCAGTTGTGGATGTGACTGGTGATAGAAGCAAGGTCCAATGCTGTAAAGAGCAATTTTTCATAGGAACCTGAAACGTCAGGTCCATGAATCAAGGCAAATTGGTAGTGGTCAAACAGAAGATGGCAAGAGTGAATGTCGACATTCTAGGAATCAGCGAACTAAAATGGACTGGAATGGGTGAATTTAACTCAGATGACCATTATATCTACTACTGCAGGCAGGAATCCATCAGAAGAAATGGAGTAGCCATTATGGGTCAACAAAAGAGTCCGAAATGCAGTACTTGGATGCAGTCTCAAAAATGATAGAATGATCTCTGTTCGTTTCCAAGGCAAACCATTCAATATCACAGTAATCCAAGCCTATGCCCCAACCAGTAATGCTGAAGAAGCTGAAGTTAAACGGTTCTATGACCTACATGACCCTTTATAACTAACACCTAAAAAAGATGTCCTTTTCATTATAGGGGACTGGAATGCAAAAGAAGGAAGTCAAGAAACACCTGGAGTAACAGGCAAATTTGGCCTCGGAGTATGGAATGAAGCTGGGCAAAAGCTAATAGAGTTTTTCTAAAAGAACACACTGGTCATAGCAAATACCCTCTTCCTACAACACAAGAGAAGACTCTATAGATGGACATCACCAGATGGTCAACACCGAAATGAGATTGATTATATTCTATGCAGCCAAAGATGGAAAAGCTCTATACAGTCAGCAAAAATAAGACCAGGAGTTGACTGTGGCTCAGATCATGAACTCCTTACTGCCAAATTCAGAGTTAAATTGAAGAACATAGGGGAAACCACTAGACCATTCAGGTATGACCTAAATCAAATCCCTTATGATTACTCATTGGAAAAGACTCTGATGCTGGGAGGGATTGGGGGCAGGAGGAGAAGGGGACAACCGAGGATGAGATGGCTGGATGGCATCACTGACTCGATGGACGTGAGTCTGAGTGAACTCCGAGAGATGGTAATGAACAGGGAGGCCTGGCGTGCTGCGATTCATGGGGTCGCAAAGAGTCGGACACGACTGAGAGACTGAACTGAAGTGAACTGATGATTATACAGTGGAAGTGAGAAATAGATTTAATGGATTAGATCTGATAGAGTGCCTGATGAACTATGGACGGAGGTTCATGACATTATACAGGAGACAGCGATCAAGAGCATTTCAATATTAGGTTCCCAATAATCAATAGTTTTTGATTGATTGTATCTCCTGTGTAAGTTACTCAGTAAAGGGTAAGATTTCAACACTTTTATAAGAAAAAAATCTCAGGGCATTCAAATGCAATTTACTTGCAACATTCTGAAGAATCAAGATAGACTTAAACATGGCTCAAACTTACTGATTTTCTAAGAACAAACTACTTCTGAGAAGAAAGTAGTTCATTTTGTTCTGAAAGCTCACTTTATGTTAGATACTTGGACAAATACACAAATCATAACATACTTTTATGTCTGGGTCTCTCTGCCAACAGCTGCTAAATGACTCAACCAACTAATTAGAGTTTTGATTTAAACATGATGTTAATTTGTTGATTTAAGAGATAAAGTATAAAGCTTTGGTTCATAATCTGCTCCCTGCAGTCCTGTTTTTCTCACCTTGAAGAATGTTTTAAAAAAATCACCACTGTACTAGAAAAGGCTATTGCTTAGTTTCTGTTTTGAATCAGTCAGTGTAGCCTGTGGTTAGAGAGGAGTCTATGAAATAAAATGAAGCCACATTTTGAAGTTGCTTATGTTTTAAATAAAACTTGAGTTTTATATTTATATAAGCAGGAGAAAACTCTGTCCATTTGCTAATAACCCTGCTTCCATTGGTTTGATCTACAAGATGAAATTGGAATGTGTGAAAAACTAATAAGTGCTCCATTTTTACTTTTGAACTGTAGTGTTGGAGAAGACTTTGAGAGTCCCTTGGACTGCAAGGAGATCCAGC
The DNA here is from genome assembly GCA_006410635.1 of Cephalophus harveyi. Lineage (NCBI taxonomy): Eukaryota > Metazoa > Chordata > Mammalia > Artiodactyla > Bovidae > Cephalophus > Cephalophus harveyi. The sequence continues at coordinate 72,178 of SJYT01039161.1, forward strand.
AAGTCCATCCTAAAGGAAATCAGTCCTGAATATTCAGTGGAAGGACTGATGTTGAAGCTGAAACTCCAATACTTTGGCCACCTGATGTGAAGAGATGACTCATTGGAAAAGACCCTGATGCTGGGAAAGATTGAAGGCAGGAGAAGAAGGGGATGACAGAGGATGAGATGGTTGGATGGCATCACTGGCCCAGTGGACATGAGTTTGAGCAAGCTCTGGGAGTTGGTGATGGACAGGGAGGCCTGGCGTGAGGCAGTCCATGGGGTAGCAAAGAGTTGGACAGGACTGAGTGACTGAATGGAACTGAACTGAATGATGTGGAGACACTTTTATCTTGGCAACTGCAAGAAATCATTGATAGAATAGACTTGCCTTTGGTGAGAGGTCTTATTAAGGTCTCAGGTGAAGAATCTACCTCCCTCACAGAGCCTGGGTCTCAGTGACATCAGAAAACCAGTCTACAATATGGGAGGGCAGAATTGAGGCAATTTAAGAGAAGAAAATGGATAGTCATGAGGGAAATCATCTAGAAGTGGAGTGGGGAGCAGGTAAACTAGCTGAGAGGTTTAAGGGGGAAGGGTCAGAAGGAAACCTTGGTTGCTCTCTTGATATAATAGCTGCTAAAAAAGGAACATGTCTCCTGGATTTGTTTTAACTTTGTCTTGAGTGAAATGCAATATTACCCACTTCTTAAATCCATATGAATCATTCCAAGTCAAAAATACCAACATTTTTTGTGGACTGGCTTTCCCTTGGAAGTTAATAAAAAGAACCAGTTCTTTATTGGCTAATGTCAGAAATGCATTGACTTCTGGACTGTTCAATATTTGTTCATTTGTTGATTTAACATTCTATTCAAATGTGTCATTTTTTTGTGTTGAGCACTGTGGATGTGTGGGTAAAAACAAATAGTCTTTATTCTTAAAGGAAGGATATCATGAATAAATGTGTTAGCTACTCAGTCATATCCAACTCTTTGTGACACCATGGACTGTAGCCTGACAGGCTCCTCTGTCCCTGGGATTCTCCAGGCAAGAATACTGGAGTGGGTAGACATTCCCTTCTCCAGGGGAACTATCTGACCCAGGGATCGAACCCAGGTCTCCTGCATTACAGGCAGAGTATTTACCATCTGAGACACCAGGCAGCAATTCTTAAAAGAGAGCAATAATCCAGTTCAAGCTCTTCCCACTACTTGACTAAGGGTACACCGTTTTCCAGGAGGCCAAAATTATAGAGAATCAGGACCAGCTTACCAATGGGGTCATAATATGTTTTAGCTTCTTTTTTACATAGATTGAAAATGACAGACATAAGGACCTCTCAGGGTGGCTATAAACAAATGCTTCCTTTAATTCTCTCCATATCCACTTAGACACTCATATGTTAGACCATCAAATTATGTCTGATCACTCAACTAGGCCTGTTAAAATTAGTTATACTTGGATTATTAATGTAAGAGGTTATCATATGTTTATTTCCACTTTAGCAAAACAATACAACTTAATGTTACTGCTGCTTTGTTCCCTTACAACCTCCAAGTTAAGCACTCAGACTACATTTATTTTTCATACAAGTTATTCACAATTGGCACTTATACAACCAGAAAATGGATTCTAAATCCATGTTCCTTCTGCAGAGGAAAGCCTATTTAGTTTACTGTTTCTTTGCATAGTTATTTGTGTTAAAGGAAAGGTGAATAAAGTTAAAAAGCAAATCAAGTAAAACATTTCTCATCTCATACTCCCCAGCACTGTTGAAAGCTGTAATTTTTAAGTCATGAAATCTGAGCTCTTTCAAGAAAATGTTTTTTGTTTTGGACAAAGTGAGAGTAGAGATCCATATTGCCTAAGAATTTAAATATACGGACTGGATGAGCAAAGTGGAGAGACCCTGTTCTTCTATCAGGCTTGAGTTTCAGCCAAAACTGATTGATAGATCCTTTAGAAATTATCCATGATCATCAAAGTATCCATTTGATAGTTTCCCTTTCCAAAAAATCCACTGCTGGTTTCTTCCTTTCAAAGGAACACTAAGCTTTTTGACATGAAACATTCTTTATATAGAAAACATCATTAGTGAATTCCTGGTGAGGAGCCATATGCCCCATATGTGGAATTTTCCATTTTATTCCCCATTTACTGGTAGGAAGTTCAGGTCTAATATTCTGAGGTACAATAACCCCTTCATTACAAGAGTAATGGACAAGTAGTTCAGGACTCTTTGATGAGCATTAACATTACATTTCTGTTCAGAAGCTTATTTATGCCTCTTGTTTCCCCACATGGAAAACAGCAGATAATAAAGATTAACAAAATAATTAGTTGATCACTAGCCCAAGTTTCTGAGCATATTTTTCTTCTAAAAGTAAATGATACTATCTGTCCCAGTTCTTTACCCACAGACCATTGTTATCAGGTAGATATGCATGCTTCCAGAATCTTTCCTATGCATTTATCTACAGAAATGAATATAATTTTCTATGTGTGGCTTTAGATATAAAGATGCCACATATTAACACAGTTCTATAACTCTACATTATATGTACAGATCACCTTGTTTCTTTAAATTGATGGAATTCCATAACGTGACTATATCTGAATAAATTTAGCAATTCCCTGACTCAAAGACATTTAGATTACTTCCAATATCTTGGCATCCACAACAACAATAAAAGCTTCAATAGACAACCTGGTACATGCCTCCTTGTGCAGTTGTGAAAGTGTTATTTTCTGGCATTAGATAATGAAATTGAAGCTGCTCCGTCACAGGGAATCACCATTTTACGTTTAACAGACATTGCCAATTTGATTTCTAAGGTGATGGCCCCACTTCCCAATCCCTCAAGCTGTGTTTGATAGTATATTTCCTCCATCTGTTCACTTGTCAAATTCCTTGATCCTTGTGGTCCATCTCAGAAGGCATCCACCCTCTAAGATCTTTCTTGAAGTCTCTGATGGGTTGTAATCTCTCCCTTCCAAGATTAACCTCAGCATTCTGTTCATTAATTCTTATTTAACATCACTTCTAAGATTCTCTCTCTTTATGTCAATTTGGTTATTTACCCTATCACTTCTACTTGATTGCAAGTTCTTGTGGGTAGTGAATATTTTTATCAGCTTCAACATGGAGTGTGGTGCTTGTTATATTTTAGCTGCACTGGGAATATTTAACCTTTGATTTTTGGAGGAATTTCATATCCAAGTACATAGTATCTTTTTTCTTCCAAGGAAAACCACATCTAAGGAATTGAAAGCAAACTTCCTTGGGAGACTTATAGTTTAACTAAACTTGAAAAACAGGAAGCTAGAATATTATTTTGGATCCACATACTTTATTTCTTCTTCCTTGTTTGTTATGATAGAGTTTATAGAGTTCATGTCAAAATACCATATGAAAACTTCTTTTTACCAACCATGGGTATTTTTTAATTACCTTGAGGGGCTGCCTGCAGAGTCTGACCTAGAAAAGGCTCACTTGAAGTGCATCCAGCAGATGTACAAGCTCTAAGTGTGAAGCTGTAGTTGGTGTATGGCTGGAGACCTAGAAAGAGCAAACAAGAAATCAAGTACCTCTTGAGAGGATTATTTATTATCAGGTAAACACTAGCAGTCACATGCAGAGTTGCAGATATGATATCCAAAATTTTTAAGAGCAGAAAACACTCCAAGGGGGAAAGGAACTTGATAAGCAGCTCAGTATTAAAAGACATTTCATTTTTCAACTGCAAAACAACAAATTCTAAGCCTTCAAAGAGATTTGAAAATTCTTGTCATTCATCCATCCATCCATTTTTCCATTAATTCCCCTGTACCAGGTATCATTGAAGAGACTCCCCTGCCTAGAGGATCGAGGTGCTCCATCTCCCAAACAGCCTATTCCATCTCTAGAGAGCTCTAGATTTCTCTTTGTTTGGTGTGAAAGTCCTTCTTTATATTGTGGTGAATTCTTTCTAATACTTCCACCCACTAGGGACACAGAGAACAAATCTAATTTCTTTTCCACCTGACAGTTCTTCAAATATTTGTAGACAGTTATCAAATGCCCCCTGAGTTTTCTCTTCTCCAGGCTAACCATCCCAGTTTCCGCAACTGCTTCTTATATGAACAGGGGCAGGGAGAAAAAAAATAAAAAGGTTAGAGTCAACATTTTTAGCCTCAAGCCATATTCAGCTCATATTAACTTTTAACTTTGCATTTCTTTACCATATATGCTCCCACTGTACCATCTCACAATTCTGTAGTTTTTGCAAGGTATGTTGTTTTGTGTTTACACATAGATTAGACATATTATGAAGAGGGAACAGTGCTTAGTATTTCTTTTATAATAAGATGTATAATGTAGCACAGTAATTGCTCAATAAATTCTCAGGAAAAGAAGGAACAGAAATCCACTGACAACAGATATACTGATATCTATTGGCAATCCACAGATAACAGTTACATATATTGTTCCCTGTCCATTCCAAACTCCGTAGGTATCCTTTCCCCCCACGGTGCCCCCCATAACCATAAGTTCATTTTCTAAGTCTGTTTCTCTTTTGTAAATTCATTTGTATCACTTAATTTTAGATTCCATATATAAGGAATGCCATTTTGATATTTCCCTTCTCTGTCTGTACACATTGCTATATTTAAAATGGATCAACAACAAGTTCCTACTGCATAGCACAGGGACCTCTGCTCAATGTTATGTGGCAGCCTGGATGGAAGGGGGAGTTTGGGGGAGAACGGATATATGCATATGGATGGCTGAATCCCTTCTCTGTCCACCTGAAACTGTCACAATATTGTTAATCAGCTATAACCCTATACAAAATAAAGTTATATATTGTTAGATTTCACCACTGCATGGCCAGTGACCATTCAGAAGTTACTTAGCTTCATTCTGCTTTGATCTACTGATCTGTAAAATAAGGAATCATTGCATCTAGTCTCTAAGGCTGTTGAAAAGTACTTAGAGTAGTATTTTATTTTAGTAGAAGCACCTTTAAGACTCAGCAGCATTCAACAAGAACACATCGAGGCTAACATTTGTTTCCTTGACTCTTGGGAAAAGTAAAACAAAGCCAAAGCTTTAAAAATATTTTCTGATAAAAGAACAGGACAATATCTATGTCAAATAATTGTCAAATAATAATCTAAGTTACAACATGGATCCAATAAATTTCTATACTTATTTTTTCATGAATTTTGAACTGTTTTCACATATCCTGTTCTTTTGGTGAGCGGACTCTTCTTCCAGACACTTATGTGTCACTCTGTCACTTTACGTAGATCTATTCAAATGCTGTATTTTAAAAGATTTTGGTCAGTGTATCTACACACAACAACCAGTACTTTTTATCCTCTCAAATTACTTTATTCTTTCATAGACTTCCACACTATCTGATGTTTGTTTATTTATCGCTTGTCTCCACCTCTGTGACATAAGCCTAAAAAGAACAAGGACTTGGTTTTGCCCACAACTGTATCCTTTGAATAGTGACAGGCACAAAGTAGGTGCTCATTAAGTGAAGGAAAAAATTAATTAACTAGTTCACTTAGAATTGGAGCAGTAATCTGGCTTCTCTGCTAAAGCCATAATGTCCTGTAGCTGGAGCTGCTCCGGGATTCAGCTTCAAAACACTTAGTGTTTCCTTATCAATTTAATCATAAGATGTGGATACTTATTTGATTATAATCTTCTACTTGGCTGCTATGGAGGATTTACATACTTTTGATATTTACCTGATTTACAGATGAGGAATATGATGAAAGATCTAGGCCATTTCCAAGCCTTGTGGGTTTGATAAAAGCTTATAAGAAAATACTCAAGATGATAAAATATAGAGCTCAAGAGAAATATTTAAGAATGAAGGTCAGGGATGGCGGTGACTGATTTAGTCTGACAAAGTTGCCTTCTTTACTCCCATTACTGAAAAGTGGGGTCTTGACCCTTGTAACACCATTGTATCTGAATATCTTACTTTCTCACTTAGAAGGTAAGCCCTTTGAGGGTAAGGATGGTATCTTTGAATGTTTTTAAAATCATTTCTCCCCATGTATTCAATGTGTTTCAAAAATTGTTTAAGGAAGACCAGAGCATAAAAGCACCCAATAAGGATGGCACGGTTGTGATGCTATGATATGTACATGTACCATCACAAATGTGATCTGACCAAATAGGCCCTTCCTCTTAATTCCATAGGGACTCTTGCCCACAGCATCAATTTCATTGAGTAGGAGATTCTTCTCTACTTGCATAATACTATTAAAAACGAAATTAATATAATTTATGAACAATAAATATTTTCTAGATTTTTTTTTCTGAATGTCAGGCTTAAGTATGGCTAGCAAAAATGAAGCAATACTTGATTTTTCTCTGGAATAGTCTGACAAAAAAAAAGCCTTTGTTCTCTTCCACATTTTGTATTCTGGTTGGTCTGGTTTCAGACTTTTGAAGGACAATTTAGGATGGGTCTTAGGAAAACAAGAGAAAACATCATCCCAGAGGTGTACTAAGATTGATTAGAAGATTGAAGGTATTTGTAATGAGGACGATCGCTAAAGAAAATCTAAATATATAAAAATAGAAATTGTTTTTTCCTTACAAAATTTTTCTAAAGGGGGTTGAGTGTCATCCATTTCACACTAGAAGACAAATGTATGGCGGTGATACAACAGCAGAGCAATCAGCCTTTAAAGAAGTCTCGATAGACTGAGGAAGGTGTGCCAAAGGAGTCTGTCACAAGGTGTTTAAATTGAGAGCCTGTCACAAGGTGTTTAAATTGAGAGGGGTGGGGTGGTTTAGTAGAGGATCGGGCCAGAGTTAGTGAAGGAATATATATCTCTTGGAGACACTGGAATACCAGAATTAAGGGTGATGGGCAGAACTGAGTATTAAGCAGAGAGCATTCGTCAAAAAGTCAAAAGCTTATCAAACTAAGTGAGGTAAGTCAGAGAGAGAAAGACACATATTATATGATACCATTTGTATGTAAAATCTAAAAAAAATTATGCAAGTGAACTTATTTACAAAACAGAAAGAGAGTCATAGACATAGAAAAGAAACTTATGGTTACCAAAGGTGAAAAGGGCTGGGGAGGGATAAAGTAGGAGTTTGAGATGAATAGACACACTGTACTATACAGAAAACATTACATTATATTATACTATACTATATTATATAATATACTATAATATTATACTATACTACTCTACAGAAAATATTTGTGTGTGTGTGTGTGTGTGTGTGTATATATTTATTTATTTATCTTTGCCAACAAAGGTCCATCTAGTCAAAGCTATGGTTTTTCTGGTAGTAATGTATGGACGTGAGAGTGGACTATAAAGAAAGCTCAGTGCTGAAGAATTGATGTTTTTGGACTGCGGTGTTGGAGAAGACTCTTGAGAATCCCTTGGACTGTGAGAAGATCCAACCAGTCCATCCTAAAGAAAATCAGTCCTGAATATTCATTGGAAGGACTGATGCTGAAGCTAAAACTCCAATACTTTGGCCACCTGATGCAAAGAACTGACTCACTGGAAAAGACTCTGATGCTGGAAAGATTGAAGGCAGGAGGAGAAGGGGACGACAGAGGATGAGATGATTGATGGCATCACTGACTCCATGGACATGAGTCTGAGCAAGTTCTGGGAGTTGGTGATGGACAGGGAAGCCTGGTGTGCTTCTGTCCATGGGGTCCCAAAGAGTCGGACATGACTGAGCAACTGAACTGAACTGATACAGAAAATGATAACAAACAAGGTACTACTATATAGCACAGGGAACTATATTCAATATCTTGTAATAGCCTATAATGGAAAAGAATCTGAAATACATATATATATAAATATATACATACACACATACATACACATATATAACTGAATCACTTTGCTGTATACCTGAAATACTATAAATCGACTATACTTCAAAAAGAAAAACTTATAAAAATAAGTCAGAAGAGTTCAAAGACATCTCTAAATCAAAAGGAGTGGAAGTAGAGAACTGGAGAAAAGAAGAAAAGTTTGAAGAAGAAGAAAGATTAGAGTGAGAGGCATGAGGCTGGAAGTGAAGGGGGCAGGGATGATGGCTTATTCGTGGGCAGTTTGTCTCCCAGAGATGCTTCTGCCCCTGCAGTCCAGGGCTTCTGACCAGGTGAAAGGACCAGGTGCATCAAGCATAGACTCAGACTTATTTCAATTGACATTCACTAGCTTGTGTCATGGTGGATCAGAGGTTAAAGCATCTGCCTGCAATGCAAGAGACCTAAGTTTGATCCCTGGGTCAGGAAGATCCCTGGAGAAGGAAATGGCAACCCACTCCAGTATTCTTGCCTGGAGAATCCCATGACGGAGGAGCCTGGTGGGCTACAGTCCACAGGGTTGCAAAGAGTCGGACACGACTGAGGGACTTCACTCACTCAGCTTGTGTCATGCAATTCTACACCTGTAATATTTAACTTCCAGAGTATAGTCATACATTTTTTATAACAAAACTTGAATTTTCTTTGGAGAAACCAGTCTTTGGCCACTATCAGGCCTTGTGCTTGGTTGAGAGCTGCCTTCGCCCAGGCCAGGACACATATCAACACTCAATTCTGAGAAATGGTAGCAGCATTCTGTTACCTCGTTCAGGCCGCTGAAAGCTAGGCTTAGAAGCAGAACTTTCATTCATTTAAAATGGTTCTTTTTCCACCACATAAAGCTTGAGAATGGAGGAGAGCTCAGATGAAAAGCAACTGTATCCTGGAAATGCCATTTGGAGGAAAGAAATACAGGAAAACAATAGAATGGGAAAGACTAGAGATCTCTTCAAGAAAATTAGAGATACCAAGGGAACATTTCATGCAAAGACGGACACAAAGGACAGAAATGGTATGCACCTAACAGAAGCAGAAGATATTAAGAAGAGGTGACAAGAATACACAGAAGTTTTTCCCCATCTATTTATGGGGAGACAGTGGAAACAGTGACAGATTTTATTTTGGGGGGAGGCTGCAAAATCACTGCAGATGGTGACTGTAGCCATGAAATTAGAAAGATGCTTGCTCCTTGGAAGAAGTTATGACCAACCTAGACAGCATATTAAAAAGCAGAGACATTATTCTGCCAACAAAGGTCCATCTAGTCAAAGCTATGGTTTCTCCAGTAGTCACATACAGATGTGAGAGTTGGACTATAAAGAAAGCTGAGCACCGAAGAATTGATGCTTTTGAACTGTGGTGTCGGAGAAGACTCTTGAGAGTCCCTGGGACTGCAAGGAGATTCAAGCAGACCATCCTAAAGGAAATCAGGCCTGAATATTCATTGGAAGGACTGATGTTGAAGCTGAAACTCCAATACTTTGGCCACCTGATGCGAAGAACTGACTCATTAGAAAAGACCCTGATGCTGGGAAAGATTGAAGGCAGGAGGAGATGGTTGGATGGCATCAATGACTCAATGGACATGAGTTTGAGTAAACTCCAGGAGTTGGTGATAGACAGGGAAGCCTGTGCAGTCCATGGTGTCACAAAGAGTCAAACACGACTGAGTGACTGAACTGAACTGATGTCATTTGGTAGCCTTGAGTGAGCCACACCTAAAGTCTACACATGATTTTTGTTTGTTTCATGAGCCTTTAAGTGCTCATTTGTGAACTCTGGTTGAACTGTTTTTGGTAGCCTTCAAGAAACAGAGTCATAAGTGATACTACTCTTATAATTGCTAATAATGTTACATGTGTACACACAGGGTCAGAGTCTTCTATGTTACACACAGCGAGCATAAGCAGCTATTATTATGTGTATGAGGTAATCTGCCTTATACGAGCTATAAAGAGGTACCAGATTATGGGAGAGAGAATTAGCAAGAACACGAAAAAGTCTGGTGAAAAGGTGAGGAAGTTTCGCCTTTAATATCACCAGAACAAGAAATATTGTTCCTGCCTCAAAGGTAGGAAAACAGGCTCAGAGAATCAAATAGGGACACAGTGAACAAATGGTTGTGTTGGAGTAGGGACAAACCAATGATTTTAACACCAAGTCCTGTGCTGTCTCCATCAGATAAGAGTTATATCAAACACACTGAAAATTTTCAATGAGTGAGTTCCCTCTAAAGATTAAATAGTATCTGAATGATACAAAAGGGGTAGAAACCGCTGCAGTTGTTCTTAAAGTGAAGTACAATGGAAGGATTTCATTCAAAACACAAATTAATACAAAAGTTAAAAAACAAAATTGGGTATGTTTTATTTCATTTTTTTCTCCTCTTTTCACTGAACTCTAAACATTAATTAAATGTATCTTTTGAGAAAAGCAGTTATTCTCTAAGGAAATTGCTTATTTGATTGCATAAAGAACATACCAATTAAAGTTTCAGTTCCCTACAGTTCAGCCGTTCAGTTGCGTCCAACTCTTTGGGACCCCATGGACTGCAGCATGCCAGGCTTCCCTGTCCACCACCAACTCCTGGAGCTTGCACAAACTCATGTCCATCAAGTCAGTGATGCCATTCAACCATCTCATCCTCTTGTTGTCCCCTTCTCCTCCTGCCTTCAATCTTTCCCAGCATCAGAGTCTTTTTCTTTTTTTATTTTACTTTACAATACTGTATTGGTTTTGCCTTACATCAACATGAGTCCACCACAGGTGTACACGTGTTCCCAATCCTGAACCCCCTCTCCCACATCCCTCCTCATACCATCTCTCTGGGTCATCCCAGTGCACCAGCCCCAAGCATCCTGTATCCTGCATCAAACCTAGACTGGTGATTCATTTCAACGAGTCAGTACTTCACATCAGGTGGCCAAAGTATTATAGGAGCTTCAGCATCAGTATCAGTCCTTGCAATGAATATTCAGGCCTGATTTCCTTTAGGAATGACTGGTTTGATCTCCTTGCAGTCCAAGGGACTCTCAAGAGTCATCTCCAACAGTTGAAAAGCATCAATTCTTTGGCACTCAGCTTTCTTTATAGTCCAACTCTCACATCCATACTGTAAAATGCATAGCTTTAACTATACAGATGTTCATTGGCAAAGTAAAGTCTCTGATTTTGATACTGCTGTCTAAGTCTGTCATAGCTTTTCTTCCAAGGAGCAAGAGTCTTTTAATTTCATGGCCACAATGTGGCCATCTGCAGTGATTTTGGAGCCTAAGAAAATAAAGTCTGTCACTGTTTCCATTGTTTCCCCCTCTAGTGGCTCAGACGGTAAAGCGTCTGTCTGCAATGCAGGAGACCTGGGTTCGATCCCTGGGTTGGGAAGATCCCCTGGAGAAGGAAGTGGCAGCCCACTCCAGTATTCTTGCCTGGAAAATCCCATGGACTGCGGAGCCTGGTAGGTTACCATCCATGGGGTCGCAAAGAATCGGGCACGACTGAGCAACTTCACTTCTCACTTCTCACTTCTATTTGCCATGAAGTGATGGGACCAAATGCCATGATCTTTTGTTTTCTGAATGATGAGTTTTAAGCCAGCTTTTTCACTCTTCTCTTTCACTTTCATCAAGAGGCTCTTTAGTTCCACTTCAATTCCTCCCATAAGGGTGGTGTCATGTGCATATCTCAGGTTATTGATATTTCTCCCGGCCATCTTGATTCCAGCCTGTATCATCCAGTTGGCCATTTTGCATGATGTACTCTGCATATAAGTTAAATAAGCAAGGTTACAATATACAGCCTTGATGTATTCCTTGCTCAATTTGGAGCCATCATTCTATGTCCATTTCTAACTGCTGCTTGTGGACCTGCATACAGGTGTCATAGGAGGCAGGTAAGGTGGCCTGGTATTCCCATCTCTTTAAGAAATTCCACAGTTTGTTGTGATCTACACAGTCAAAGGCTTTAGTGCAGTCAATGAAGCAGATGTTTTTCTGGAATTCTCTTGCTTTTTCTGTGCTCCAACAGATGTTGGCAATTAGATCTCTGGTTCCTCTGCCTTTTCTCAATCCAGCTTGAACATCTGGAAGTTCTCAGTTCAGGTACTGTTGAAGCCTAGCTTGGAGAATTTTGAGCATTACTTTGCTAGAGTGTGAAATGAATGTGACTGTGTGGTAGTTTGAACACTCTTTGGCATTGTCTTTCTCTGGGATTAGAATGAAAACTGACCTTTTCCAGTCCTGTGACCACTGCTGAGTTTTCCAAATTTGCTGACATATTGAGTACAGAACTTTTACAGCATCATCTTTTAGGATTTAAAATAGCTCAGTTGGAATTCCATCACCTCCACTAGCTTTGTTCATAGTGATGCTTCCTAAGGCCCACTTGACTTCACACTCCAGGATGTCTGGCTCTAGGTGAGTGATCTTGCCATCATGGTTATCTGGGTCATGAAGATCTTTTTTGTATAGTTCTTTTGTGTATTCTTGCTACCTCTTTTTCATATCTTCTGCTTCTGTTAGATCCATACAGTTTCTGTCAGATCCATACAGTTTCTGTCCTTTATTGAGCCCATCTTTCCATGAAATGTTCCGTGGTATCTCTAATTTTTTTGAAGAGATCCCTAGTCTTTCCCATTTTATTGTTTTCCCTTATTTCTTTGCATTGATTACTTAGGAATGCTTTCTTATGTCTCCTTGCTGTTCTTTGGAACTCTGCATTCAGATGTGTATATCTGAAACTAAAGTTTACTTAATATTTACTACTTGCAGGCCTTCTTCCATGTACTTCCTAGACATCAATTGACACCATTAAAGCCCTTGGGGAGTAACAGCAGAGAACTGCTGTTCTTTGTTCAGATAAGAGGAGCTAAAGCATAGAGAGATGAAGGAACTCACCTCTGATAACAGAGATAAGAAAGGGTGAGGTCAGGATGCAATTCTGGGCAGTTGGGACTTACCTGGTGACTCAGATGGTAAAGCGTCTGCCCAAAGCGCGGGAGACCCAGGTTCAATCCCTGGGTTGGGAAGATCTCCTGGAGAAGGAAATGACAACCCACTCCAGTATTCTTGCCTTGAAAATCCTATGGATGGAGGAACCTGGTAGGCTACAGTCCATGCGGTTGCAAAGAGTCAGACACGACTGAGCGACTTCACTTTCTTTCTTTTCTTTTTGGGCTGAAAAATGTGACCCGGAGCAATTGGATCCATCCTATGAGGCTTCTATGTAAAATGGCACAGATCCTTCAAGGCCTAGTAACACTTCTGGTAATATTAAAAATCCCCATGGGGCTAAGCATTTGAATATTTTCATTTGGAATATGAGCACAATTCATGTACAGAGGCAGGCTCAGCTTAGCAGTCTGAAATCAGACTCTGGATCTAATCCTTACGTACCTATCAGCTACTACCACAAGCCAGCTTATGGACCTCAGTTCCCATAAATGTAAACTGTGGGCACAGGAATATAGACTGCTTAACTGAACCACAGGCTGATATGAAAGAAGACAACAGATGCATCCAACATTTGTATATTCTTTTCTTAGTTCCAGTAGTCATGTACAAAGGTGAGAATTAGACCATAAAGAAAGTTAAGTGCTGAAGAATTGATGCTTTTGAATTGTGGTGCTGGACAACACTCTTGAGAGTCCCTAGGACTGCCAGAAGATCAAATCAGTCAGTCCTAAAAGAAATCAACCCTGCATATTCATTGGAAGGATTGTTGCTAAAGCTGAAGTTCTAACACTTTGGCCACCTGATAGGAAGAACTGACTTACTGGAAAAGATCCTGAGGCTGCAAAATACTGAAGGCAAAAGGAGAAGAGGACAACAGAGGAGGAGATGGTTAGATAGCATTACTAACTCTTCAGTCAGACGTGACTTAGTGACTGAACAATAATTTCTTAGGTCTTGTATTTTTCCTATTGTTAGAGGATTGATTTACTAATAGATTTGGTTCCAATAGTCTGTAAGTAAAGTGTGGACTGCCATGAGGCATAGATGATTTACATGAACTGGATGACCTTTCATATATTTGACTCTGTAAAACTCAATAAAATCAACACATTTCAACTAGAATTTGCTGTCACTTTAAGGAAGCCCCTATTGGTAGTCCTTAAAATGAGATACATTTGAAATATTAGCAACAGGCAGTGAAAAGGGCACACCAATTGAAAGCTACTCATGAACTGATCAGGATGAGAAGAGGGAAATAAAGAGATGTCTCCAAGGAACCGTTCTGACTGTAACTTAATCCTAAAGTCAAAGAGTAGAAGGAGAAAAGAAAACATCATTCAACTGCTCAGCATTGAATTAAAAGAGTAAGAAATAGCGGCTGTAGAACAGAGAAAGACAAACGCATGGAGAAAAGCCAAGTATTTAACATTTCAGTGGAGTGGAGATTACTGTGGCTGCAAATTACCTGAATTTCCCTACAGGGAATCATGTTCTCTTTTAAAGGAAAGAGGCATACTATAACCAAACTCATTACGATTACACTTTCAAGTAACATTCCTTTCAAGAGTAAATATGTGTTAAAAAGAGACTGCAAAAAGTCTGCCTATGGATCATAAAAAGATGATTTTGAAAACAAAACTCATAACTCTGTAAGTTATATTGGATGTACTCTATAAAGAACAGCTTGTTTCTCGTGTTTAATCTCCAAGCAGTCACGAAAAAGCTTTTTGTTCATTACAGTTTCAGATAGCTAGTGCTACCTCAAAATAGTCATTCAGTTGTCCTAAACATCATCCGTTATTCTTCTGAAGAATTACCAAATAATCCTAGAGAATATGTAATTTCACAAGTTCCTCAGTCAACTTGGTTAGTTATTAGTTCAAGTGCTGAGAGGCCTGAATTACTTCCAAAAGCTTTTGTTAGGGGATTACCAGGTATTGCCCACTCTGCGGGCAGTTACTTGTCCTGGCACCAGTTCATCCAAACTAGATGCTTGCCCTGGCCCATGTGAACCACATATCTAGTTTTACTGTTGAAAAGAGCTGTCTTTTGCCTCCACCTGCCTGGGATCTCATTAAATAATTTTCCCCTCCGTCACCCAAGAACATTTCTGCTCGTGGAGATTCCCAGGAACATCCAGCATTCACTGTGATGAGTAGAGCTATGTCAAGGCTCGACTTTGGATTAACCTGATTCCACGTGAAAATTGAGATATTCAAAAACTGGTATCCCAAGGGATCATGGAATCACTTTAGATACACCAAATGTGCATTTAAATTACAGTTTGTGTCACAAAATTTGATTGTGAAATATTTCAGGAGCTCACAAACTAGGGTCCCCTTTCCCTGATAGTATCATCCATCATGATCTCAGCAGTGTCCATCCCTCTTAGTCAAGCCAATTTCTTGCCTCTCTGAGAGCATCCATTGGCACTGTCTATTTCTTGCATCAAGGCTTTGACGTATGAGTTCAGTTGATGTCTCATATGAACCAGACATCAAGACATCAAAACTAGGGGGCTCTTGCATTTGCAAATACCAGTGAAATAACTTAGAACTTTCAATTCTGACTACTTGCTACAAAGCTTATTTGCATTCTTAATTCTCTATTTAATGTGTAATTCTACACCAGAGATTAAGCTCCTCTCCCTAGTATCAGAGTGATCAGATTCATTACAAGACACTTCCTAAATGAGTCACTACTTTGGCAGGCTCTCTTTCCAAATGTATTAACATTAAAAATATTAATAAGATAATCCAAGAAAAGACCCTTGCTTTTTAAAAAATATATAAATTTATTTATTTTTTGGAGGTTAATTACTTTACAATATTGTATTGCTTTTGCCATACATCAACATGAATCCGCCACAGGTATACACGTGTTCCCCATCCTGAACCCCCTTCCCTCCTCCCTCCCCGTACCATCCCTCTGGGTCGTTTCAGTGCACCAGCCCCAAGCATCCAGCATCATGCATTGAACCGGGACTGGCGATTCATTTCATATATGATATTATACATGTTTCAGTGCCATTCTCTCAAATCATCCCACCCTAGCCCTCTCCCACAGAGTCCAAAAGACTGTTCTATAAAACTGTTCTACAGTCCAAAAGACTGTCTCTTTTGCTGTCTCGCATAACTGGAGCCTATTATAGACAGTGAAGTAAGCCAGAAAGAAAGACCTTTGCTTTTGATTTTTGTATCACCGTATTAACACATATTTTTCTGCCTTGGAGTTTGGTGTTGTATTAGACCAAAGCCTCTTTTATCCTACATTTTCAATCAGAATCTTATCTAGAACAAAATGTGGGATCAGGTAGCAGCAAAGTCTGATGCTTAAATGATCCACAACAAAGACATACATCTCAGAGAAGAAGGAAACTGGATAGAACTGCTGGGAATGAAGCAGAAGTAGTGATTGTCCAGTCAAAGTACCTTGGAATATCTGGGATTCCAAGGGATTTTTTTTTTTTCCTTTAAATACTGGTGTCTAGACAGCTAATGCATATAATGCTTTGGCTATAATATCTGTAAGAATGATAAAAGAGAAGAAGAAATAGTGGTTGATGTTGTGCCATTTTTTGCAAGTATTTAGGCTCCTTGGAATTTGAAAAATGAAAATAAAATGAATTCTCACATCTACTTTCACAGGTCTGATGCTTGGTGGCCAGTGGTCAGGTGGTAGTGGGGGAAAACAGCCCAGAGTATCATGCATGACATCAGAGGCTTCTGAAGCTGCTCTGAGGACACAATAGCCATCCCAGTTTTCATCCTGTTTCAGTTAAAGATACCCACGACTATATCAGTTCAGTTCAGTTGCCCAGTTGTGTCCAACTCTTTGTGACCTTATGGACGGTAGCATGCCAGGCTTCCCTGTCAATCACAACTACCAGAGTTTGCTCAAGCTAATGTCCACTGAGTCAGTGATGCCATCCAGCCATCTCATCCTCTGTAGTCCCCTTCTTCTTCTGCCTTCAATCTTTCCCAGCATCAGGGTCTTTTCCAATGAGTCAGTTTTTCCCATCAGGTGGCCAAAGTATTGGAGCTTCAGCATCAGTCCTTCCAATAAAAAATCAGGATTGATTTCCTTTAGGATTGACCTCCTTGCAGTCCAACAGACTCTCAAGAATCTTCTCCAACACCACAGTTCAAAAGCATCAATTCTTTGGTGCTCAGTTTTCTTTATGGTCCAGCTCTCACATCCAAACATGACGACCGGAAAAACCATAGCTTTGACTAGACAGACCTTTGTTGGCAAATTAATATGTCTACTTTTTAATATGCTGTCTAGGTTGGTCATAGCTTTTCTTCTAAGAAGCAAACATCTTCTAATTTAATGGTTGAAGTCACCATCTGCAGTGATTTTGGAGGCCCAGAAAATAAAGTCTATCACTATTTCCATTGTTTCCCCATCTATTTGCCATGAAGTGATGGGACCGGATGCCATGGATCTTTGTTTTTCTGAATGTTAATGTTTTTTTCTATTTTTACTTTATTTTACTTTACAATACTGTATTGGTTTTGCCATACATTGACATGAATCCGCCACGGGTGTACATGAGTTCCCAATCCTGAACCCCCCTCCCACCTCCCACCCCATATCATCTCTCTGGATCACCCCCGTGCACCAGCCCCAAGCATCCTGTATCCTGTATCGAACATAGACTGGCGATTCGTTTCTTACATGATAGTATACATGTTTCAATGCCATTCTCCCACATCATCCCACCCTCTCCCTCTCCCTCTCCCTCTCCCTCAGAGTACAAAAGTCCGTTCTATGTCTCTTTTGCTGTCTCACATACAGGGTTATCACTACCATCTTTCTAAATTCCATATATATGTGTTAGTATACTGTATTGTTGATTTTTAAGCCAGCTTTTACACTCTGCTCTTTCACTTCCATCAAATGGTTCTTTAGTTCCTCTTCACTTTCTGCCACAAGGGTGGTGTCATCTGCATATAATGAGGTTACTGATATTTCTCCCGGTAATCTTGATTCCAGTTAATGATTCATTCAGCTTGGCATTTCTCATGATGTACTCTGCATATTAGTTAAATAAGCAAGGTGACAATATACAGCCTTGATGAACTACTTTCCCAATTTGAAACCAGTCCATTGTTCCATGGTCAAAGGCTTCACTATAGTCAGTGAAGCAGATGTTTTTCTGGAATTCTCTTGCTTTTTCTATGATCTGACAGATGTTGGCAATTTGATCTCTGGTTCCTCTACCTTTTCTAAATCCAGCTTGAACATCTGGAAATTTCTCAATTCGTGAACTGTTGAAGTCTAGCTTGGAGAATTTTGAGCATTACTTTGCTAGCGTGTGAGATGAATGCAATTGTGCAACAGTTTGAACATTCTTTGGCACTGCCTTTTTTGGGATTGGAATGAAAACTGACCTTTCCCAGTCCTTTGGCCATTGCTGAATTTTCCAAATTTGCTGGCATATTGTATGCAGCACTTTCACAGCATCATCTTTCAGAATCTGAAATAACTCAGCTGGAATTCCATCACCTCCAATAGCTTTGTTTATAATGACCACTACTATATATAAAATAGACAATCAACAAGGACCTACTGTATAGCACAGGGAATTCTACTGAATACTTTGTAATAACGTATAAGGAAAAGGAATCTGAAAAAGAATGGATATATGTATATATATATATGTGTGTGTGTATGAATCAGTTTGCTGTATACTTGAAAGCAATACAACCTTGTAAATCAACTATACTCTAATATAATTAAAAAAGAAGTTTACTGCCAATAAATTCAAACTGCCAGAGACCAGGGCACAAATGCCATATAGTAACCTCAGACCATGCTTAGAAGGATCCTGAGCGTGGGTCAGTTTTCATCATCCTGAAATTCTTAATGATTTTTGAACAAAGAAGCCCCACACTTTCATTTTGCATTGGGCTTTGCAGATTGTGTCACCCATCCTGAGCTTTATCTGTGTCTGACTGTGATTTTTATATCCAACCAATTATGGAATCTAGTTCAGATACTACTGGGTTGCCCAAAATTTTTGTTTGGATTTTTCTGTAAGCTGTAATGGAAAACCTGGAATGAAATTTTTGGCCAGCCCAAGAGTTTACTACTCAACATTTATTCATTCAATAAGGATTTTCAAAACACTTAATGTCTGTTAGGTACTGTGATAGGTCACAGTACAGGTAACACAATGGCAAAAGGAAGCTGCTGCCTCTGTTCTTAAAAAAAACTTTAACTCCTGGTTGAGGAGTAGAGACAAGTAAAAGGATATTCAATGAAGCATAATACATACCACGATAGTCAAGTGTAGGATACTATGGGAGCACATGATGGAGTTACCTAAATGTAAAATCTTCATGTAAGAAAATGTCCACATTTTGGAATATGGATGGTCAAACTATGTTTTCTTTGTTTCAAAAGTGATATGTACTATATCTGTTTCAGTACATTAGTAGTACACTTTCTGCTACAATTAGCCCTGGTAGGATTTATGCTGTTTTATCACAGAGGGTTTTTACAAGTTTCTAATAGTATGAGAAAGGGAGACAGATTATTCTTTCCTTGTTAACTTAAGGCTGGCAACTCTTCCCTTTCAATGAAACGATGAGCAACTTTCAATGAATTATTTGGAAAACATTTCCCCCAGAGTTAAGAGACACATAAGCCCTTATCATGTCTGCTGCTAAAGAGGACATGATTAATTCATTTTGTTCTCGGTGTCCCTAATCATTTTGTTAATCCTTTCCCCCCTCTCCTCTACCCCGATGCCCACATTAGGAGGTCCACATTTCAAGTGTGGCAACCCAAAGTGAAACAATGCCATCGCTGACGTCCCATTTGTTCTGAGCAGGATGGTGGGCATGTCTAGTAATAAATGATATGAAAAGGTCTTTTATTGACAAGCTGCCACGCGCTGTTTGCATTAGCGAATCTGAGAAGATGATGGCTGCTATCCTTGGTCCCCATGGTACTGGGCTCTGTGAGATAGCAGAAAGCGCCTTGGTTTACTTAGAGCATTGATAACACCTCTAAATAATTAACTGAGGACTTCCTGTCTTCAATTACTTAATGCTTTTTTTTTTTTAACATCTTGAGAGGATTATAAGCAATTTATGGATTTCACATGATGAGTGCATTTGCCTCTATTCCCACAAAGCATTTACGGGATCATGTTTCTAAAGCTTTGAAGTAATTAAAAATAAGCATGGAGACAATGGGGCTGGTGCTAGGTGCCCTCTTTCCCTTCTGTCATTTCCAGGGACCTAGATTCTCAGGCTCCTGGATGACTAGAGCTACAGCTTCATCAGTGTTTGACTGTGACTCAGGGAATGCTGCGGTTTTGGAAATGATGAGAAAAATCAAAACCTTTATCTCTGGGGGGGTTCGGGCAGCTCTTCAATCAAATGTTGGAGATTGAATGTGAAATAAATTTGATTATTTTAGTTCATTTCATAAACTCAATAAAACAGTCATTCCCATCATAAAATAGTTCCCTACTGAATTTGATCAGTCAACTAACCATGGAACTGAATTTTCCCTGGCAGATAAAATGTGTGAACACTACACAAGTCTCCGGTTTCAGATTTTCTAATGCCAAGCACCACACCTGTCCCATAGGAACTACATATCTGAGGGTATACTTAGTAAGGTTTTTTTGAATAAAGGTATATTTACTCATTTAACAAAGAAATCTGTTTAGGACTATATTGTCCAAGTGAAGTACCTTCTAAATCTGTCTAAAATAATACAGAGGGATGGATGAAATGAATTCTAACAGATTTTTTTCCCCTTTTATAATCTTAAAAGAACTAAAATTAGGTGGAAAAACTTTAAAATGTTTATCCCAATAAAAGAGGAACTTTGGCATTAAGTTATGCACATAAAATCTCTGACGTGAAAAAGGTCATAAAAAATTAGAAGAACTGGTGGAATGAAAGTATTTAAACAAAAATCTTTGCAATTATTTTATAATTAAGGAGGTTATCAATTCTGTTGTTCTGAACAATACAATTGAATTTGGTCTGCTGGCATGTAACAGTTGGTTTCTAAAAATGGAAACCATTACAGCTGGTAATAGTTCAAAGCCTATGCTGATTGAGTATACAGATTCTGTAGGAAGAGAATTTTTCATCCTTGTATCCGTTTATGGTGAAACTTTTATCGCTACAAAGTCTTCATGGACCTTAACTTTGCTTTCAAAACTCTGTAAATTAACATTCCACGGCCTTTCGAAGTCAGTCTTTTGATTTCTTCTACCCCATTCGGTACAGAGTTCTGTTGGAACAGCACTATACAAGCTAGTCCTTAACTCTTCACTAGTATCGGGAGCTTCTCAAGAGCAGCAGTCTAATTTTGGAGCACTTACTATATTATCTAGAACACAACAAGCAAGTTACATGTCTTTTATTTTTTTGAATGAAATGGTATTCTGATTTCCTTATAGATGGAAGCAGTAAATGCCTTGGGCACCCCGAGTAGGCCAGTTTTCACCTTCATCTTTCCAATGTAGATATTAACCCATTATTGACCAGAGATGTACTAACGCTACAGGCATTAGTTTCTGCAAAAATTCCCTAGTCAGTCATGTGTTTAAAACATCCCTCACTTACAAGGCTGTGATGAGAATCACAGGAATCAAAATGCAGTGGTTCTTTAAAATTATAAATCACCATATACATGTAAGTTTTTATCATGGAAAATAACATCATTTTAATTACTGGTGATGATTCTCATTTTTACTGAAATAAGCAAATTTGATCATCTAAATGGATGAGGGCTTTCCCATCACCATTATCATCAGCTTAGCTCAGGATCTTCAGATCAGGATTGCAATGTGCTAGTCCGCAAATATTTTATTAAGCACCTTCTGTAGGCTTATGGCACTTTTGGAAAACAGTGGACATCTGTCAGTGAGGGCTTGCTGTGTGTCAGGGAATTGTCCAGTTGAAGTAAATCATGATGAATTTATTTTTTCCACCTGTATAGTACAGCCTGCGTCTCCTCTAAGGAAAAATCAGGCTTGCTTTTCCAGGCCTTCCTGCACTTCTGTGTGAGTTTCATCATCCCTGGTATCAATGTACCCTGCTAAGTATAGGGTCCAATGGGAGGAAGGCATTCATTCACTCAGGAAGACTGAGGCAGGTGTGGGGGGCGGGGGTTGGTGCTGGGTGGGAAGGGCTGGGGGGAGTTGGGAGGTTCTGACAATAGGGAAAGAGTGAAAGTTTGTAAACTTCTGCTTGTGTTCTCAGAAACTAAACAAATTTACACAACTGTCTGGGATGACTCAATAGTCTAAATGATGAGCTAAGTTACTAATTCTCTTGAAGCATTCTCTTCTGTACAATGAGGGTAATAATTCTCTCTTCCCCATAGGTTTGTGATGAGGATCAAATTAAACAGTAAATGCCAAGGCTTAGGACAGTATTCAACACATTAAATTCACTTATTCTCAAACATGTATTTAGCATCTACTGCTGTGTCATTGATTGTTCTGGGTGCTCAAGGTAGGGATTGAAGTAGGTAGAAATACTTCCAAAGGAGCAGGACAAAAAAGTCAAATAAAAAGCAAACACTGTCAGGAAATGAAAGGTCTGTGGTGAAAATAAAACAAGGTGATGTGAGGGTGTATTAGCAAAGCTGATCTAGACTGGGTAAATCAGAAATTGCTTTTATTCAGGACTGACATTCAGACTAAAACATGTTAATTATTATTATAATCACTGCTAGTAATTTCTGACACTATACTATAATACTGTACTATTACTATATTATTAAAGCTAATTATAATACATGTTCTAATAAGCAACAAAATAATACAATTACTATTAATTAATGTTAATAATAACAACAAATTGTCACAACCAGTCAACTGTTAACTATTCTGCGTATTAATTACCACACAGTAGATAAATGTTAGCCTCTGGTTGATTTTTCTCCTTCCTTCAAGTACATTCCCTGCTCTCCCAGTCCCATTAACTACCAGTATATCCTTGGGGAATGAAAATGCATCTTACTGTTAGTCTGGGGAAAAAAAAACACAAACCTTAATACTGATGCAAAAACCCTACACATAATGCATATCAAAGCCAAATATAAATTATTTCTGAAGTTATCTGCTGTTGTGGCTTATTGCTGCCAGTGTGGGCTCTTCTATTAGCATGGATAAGTGGGACCTGACCATATGTCAAGAGAACACGTCCTCTCGAAGTGACCTCATATATCAAACACACACCCCTGGGAGGCTCTGCCCCCCTAACCACAGTGACAGACTCTTCCGGTAGGTTTTCCTCTTTTTTTTTTTTTTTTACCTGTGACCGTATGCTGCCTCCTGTCAGTGGTGTCAGTGTAGATGAGACCTTTCCCGACCTGCCTGAGCTGGTACTCTTTAATGACGCCATTTGGCTTCGGAGGGACAAGCCAACTCACATGCAGAGCCTCTGCACTGGGGGCCGTGACTCTAGGCGGAGGGATACTCTGCGGGATTCCTTGGGTGGTAGCTGCAACGACCTGAAAACACAGGAATTAAACCGCAATTTCTTGGAATAGTACACTAGGTATTCTGATCAATGAGAATGTCACTTTTGTTTTAAAATGCTGTTGTCTTAGCTTGGCATATCATTAGCTGGGCTTGGAGAAGCAGTCCCTCTTTTTAAAATTCTTTCTCTACCATCCTATTCAAACAATGAAATCTGACCTTGAATGTATTCCGTAAGTCTTCGACTACCATTTATCACAACGGTTCAACAACAGTTTTGATGGCAGAGTGCAGTCCTCAGTTTAAACAAGTAAAATCTGGCTGGCAGGCTGTCTTGCTAGAGAACTCTTGATAACTCTCTTCCATATGGCCCATCGGTGTCTTTGCATTTTAACAGCCTGATTTTGTACATTTTAAGCACCAGTAAATTTGGAGCAAAACCCACATCTGAACTTGCTTGCATATAATATACTTTGAACAGTGTAAATGGGCAGCCTTTTTGCTACTCCTCCTATGATACCCAGGATACTTTATAGTGTCTGCACCAATGTTCTAAAAGAGAACCAAGTGAGAAGAAAAAAAAGGTAAATCAACCAGTGATTTGCTCAACATTATCAAAATATATTTGGGTGGGAAAATTGGCTGCCTTTGTTTTTTCACAGAATTAAGTCTGATTTTGCCTTTTCATGGATTGTTTTGGCATCTGGTAGGAAGGAGATGTGTTATGTGAAAAGCAGAATGGTTCTAGGACACTTTGGACCATAATTTTTGATTGGGCCAATCAGCTGCCATCTGTCTAGATGGCGGGGTGCAACCGATAGGTCTGAAAGAACGTTGTGTTTGGATGGTTCTTCAACAGTGTTCAAAGATGCTGAGCATCTCAAGTTTAAACTGTATGAAAACTGCGTTTCCTCTGACTAGTTTGGCATCAGTGAAATGGCTCTTTCCTTATTTTCCTCCCAAATTGTTTGATTGCTTTTTCCTTTTTTCATTTAGTAGCTCCCTCAAGGTGGCTGGTCATCTATGGTTTTTGGTTTTTGTCCCTCTGTCTATTCTTAAATGACCATATTCAAACTCATTGCTTCAACTTCCTCCATAGATCTTTCCAACAAATTTCAGTCACTTCTTAATCCAGCTTCTGACTATAGACACTTTCACTTAAAGTACCAAATAACATTGCTTCAACAGTATGTGACTAAGAATTTCCAGATGTACAACCTGGATTTAGAAAAGGTAGAGGAACCAGAGATCAAATTGCCAACATCTGTTAGATCATAGAAAAAGCAAGAGAATTCCAGAAAAACATCCGCTTTGTTGACTACGCTATAGCCTTTGTCTGTATGGATCACAGCAAACTGTGGAAAAATTTTCAAGAGCTGGGAATATCAGACCACCTTACTTGCCTCCTGAGAAACCTGTATGCAGGTCAAGAAGGAACAGTTAGAACCAGACATGGAACAACGGACTGGTTCAAAATTGGGAAAGGGGTATATCAAGGCTGTATATTATCATCCTACTTATTTAATTTCTATGCAGAGTACATATGACATGTCAGGCTGGATGAATCACAAGCTGGAATCAAAATTGCTGGGAGAAATATCAATAAGCTCAGATATGCTGACGACATCACCCTAACGGCAGAAAGTGAAGAGGAACGAAAGAACCTCTTAATGAAGGTGAAGAGGAGAGTGAAAAAGCTGGCTTAAAACTCAACATTCAAAAAACTAAGAACATGGCACCTGGTCCCATCACTTCATGGCAAATAGATGGGGAAACAATGGAAACAGTCACAGACTTTATTTTCTTGGGCTCCAATATCACTGCAGATGGTGACTGCAGTCATGGTGTTAAAAGATGCTTGCTCTTTGGAAGAAAAGCTATGATCAACCTAGACAGCATATTAAAAAGCAGAGATATAACTTTGCTGACAAAGGTGCATATAGTCAAAGCTATGGTTTATCCAGTAGTCATGTATGGATGTGACAATTGGACTATAAAGAAGGCTGAGAGTTGAAGAATTGATGCTTTTGAACTGTGGTGTTGAAAAAGACTCTTGAGAATCCTTTCGACTGCAAGGTGATCAAACCAGTCAAATCAGTTCCAAATATTCATTGGAAGAACTGATGATGAAGCTGAAGCTCCGAATCTTTGGCCACCTGATGCAAAGAGCTGATTCACTGGAAAAGACCCTGGTGCTGGGAAGGACTGAAGGCAGGAGGAGAAGCGAGTGACAGGATTAGATGGTTGGATGGCATCATCAACTCAATGGATATGAGTTGAGCAAACTCTGGGAGATAGTGAAGGACAGGGAAGCCTGGCATGGGGCTCTTGGAAGGGCCTCTTCCCTTCCATGGGGTCACAAAGTGTCGGACATGACTGAGTGACTGAACAACAACCATTCTGCTATCTTCTCCTCCTGTTAAATATATCTTTGAAAGCTTTAAAAATGTTAATCATTCTTTCCTTTTAACTTTTCTTCTTTAAAAAAAAAAAAAACTGAATTGTGTTAGTTTCAGGGATACACCAAAGTGACATGGTTATATACATATATGTGTGTGTGTGCGTATTCTCATTTAGATTCTTTCCCCTATAGATTATTATGAAATATTGAGCACAGCTCCCTATGCTATACAGTAGGTCCTTGTTTATTTTATATATAGTAGTGTGTATATGTGAATCCCAAATTCCTAATTTATCCTTTCTCCCCACTTTCCCCTTTGGTAATCATAAACTTGTTTTCTATGTCTGTGAAACTATTTTTATCTTGTAAATATGTCCTTTCTTACAAACAAAAGACTTTGCATCCATTCTTTTAGATTACACATATAAGTGGTATCATACGTTTTGTCTTTCTCTGGCTTATTCACTTAGTATGATAATCTCTTGGTCTGTTGATGCTGCTGCAAATGGCATTATTTAATTATCTTTTATGGCTGAGTAAAATTCATATATATATATATATATACACACTATGTATATATATATATATATATACTATGAATATATATATATATACTATGAATATATATATATATATATACACTATGAATATATATTTTTGTTTTCTGATTTGCTTTCAAAATGGCACTATGACCTACAAATTGGTCAAGCCAGATACTTTGAAAATACCTATGATACTTCATTTTAATTCCCCTACATACAGTTGACTGCTGATTCTTGTCAAGGCTGATGGAGAAGCCTTGGAACTATTTTATTTCCCTATGTCAGACTCCTTTGCCCTTTTCTCTGTTTTACAAGAAATGACAATTTTTGTTGATATGATATTTAAATAGAATTTGTTTTTAAACTGAGAAATGGCTTGGGAATTATTATGAATTTATTGAAGACCAACTCAAAAGTGGTTGGTGAAGGAGAAGGGGATTAAGAGGATAATATTGGTTCAAGTTTTTTTCTTTTTGTGAAGCAAATATTGATATTTGAATAAATCTCTCTTTCAGTGATCTATCCTTTCAGATGGAAGTGTTGGTACTCAGTTGAGATGCCATATGGGCACCGTACTTTATTGGGGTGGACACTGTTTTCTGTCACTGGAGACATTACTCATAGCCTGGACCTTCCTACAGCCTTGACACTGGGCAATTCTGTCCAGAGTTTAGGCAAACTCCTCTTACCTTGCTGCTGGTAGCACAGCCAGCAACCGTGCAAGCTTTCAGCTGGTATGAATATTCCACAAAGGGCTGAATTCCTTCCGTATCAGAGAAGCTCAGTGATGTTCCTCGAAAACATTCAATTCCATTTCGGAGAAGAATGTAGGCAGTAATAGGACCTAAAAGAGACAGACAAATGCCTGAATTTGAGTGTGGGATTCTTTGAACCATTTGCAAACAAATTAGATAGCTTAGAGTTCTTAAAGCTCAACATTCAGAAAACTAAGATCATGACATCTGGTCCCAACACTTCATGGGAAATAGATGGGGAAACAGTGGAAACAGTGTCAGACTTTATTTTTTGGGGGCTCCAAAATCACTGCAGATGGTGACTGCAGCCATGAAATTAAAAGATGCTTACTCCTTGGAAGGAAAGCTATGACCAACCTAGATAGCATATTCAAAAGCAGAGACATTGCTTTGCCAGCAAAGGTCTGTCTAGTCAAGGCGGACCAGTTTTTCCATTGGTCATGTATGGATGTGAGAGTTGGACTGTGAAGAGAGCTGAGTGCCAAAGAACTGATTCTTTTGAACTGTGGTGTTGGAGAAGACTCGTGAGAGTCCCTTGGACTGCAAGGAGATCCAACCAGTCCATCCTAAAGGAGACCAGTTCTTTGAAAGGACTGATGCTAAAGCTGAAACTCCAATATTTTGGCCACCTCATGCAAAAAGCTGACTCATTGGAAAAGACTCTGATGCTGGGAGGGATTGGAGGCAGGAGGAGAAGGGGACGACAGAGGATGAGAAGGCTGGATGGCATCACCGACTCGATGGACATGAGTTTGAGTGTACTCCGGGAGTTGGTGATGGACAGGGAGGCCCAGAGTACTGCAATTCATGGGGTTGCAAAGAGTCGGACATGACTGAGCGACAACTGAACTGAGAGTTCTGAAGAAATGGGATAATATAGCATTATTTAATTTTAATTTGCTATTATATTGCTATGTTGAAGCAGTTCTTAATTACACCCACCCTTATGGAGGAGACAGATTCTTGATATAAATAATCAGAGTCAATTGTTTATTTCCCCTCAACTGTCAAACATTTACTTTAAAAACTATTTTGCCCTCCCATAACATGCTTTGCTTATTTGAAAGCAGCACAGATATATGCTGGGATTCAAGGAAAATAATAATTTTGGGCTAAACATTTGTGAGGGCTAATTCACAAATGAATGGTTCAGTTCAGTTCAGTCACTCAGTCATGTCCAACTCTGTGACCCCATGAATTGTAGCATGCCAGGCTTCCCTGTCCATCACCAACTCCTGGAGTTCACCCAAACTCATGTGCATCTAGTCAGTGATGCCATCCAACCATCTCATCCTCTGTCATCCCCTTCTCCTCCTGCCCCCAATCCCTCCCAGCATCAGGGTCTTTTCCAATGAGTCAACTCTTCACATGAGGTGGCCAAAGTACTGGAGTTTCAGCCTCAGCATCAGTCCTTCCAATGAACACCCAGGACTGGTCTCCTTTAGGATGGACTGGTTGGATCTCCTTGCAGTCCAAGGGACTCTCAAGAGTCTCCTTCAACACCACAGTTCAAAGCATCAATTCTTCAGTGCTCAGTTTTCTTCACAGTCCAACTCTCACATCCATACATGATCACTGGAAAAACCATAGTCTTGACTAGATGGACCTTTGTTGGGAAAGTAATATCTCTGCTTTTTAATATGCTATCTAGGTTGGTCATAACTTTCCTTCCAAGGAGTAAGCGTCTTTTAATTTCATGGCTGCAAGCACCATCTGCAGTGATTTTGGAGCCCCCCAAAATAAAGTCTGACACTGTTTCCACTGTTTCCCCACAAAACTGAAGTTCCCATTTTATGGTTAGATGTGTGCCAATGAAATGCATCTCACTAATTTCAGTTCCCTTATGGGTTTAGTGGGATTATGTTATTTTAAAAATAGTTTAATACCATTTGATTGTATAGGTTTCTTCCAGCTTAAGACTATTACGTCATCAAGATGATCCATTTTTGTCCACCTGGGGGGACTCACTCCTTCAGGCACATCTTCTTTTGTTCTGGCTCTAACTGCCTTGCTGAATCCTCGCCCATAGCGATTCCATGCAGAAATCCTATACTCATACATCATGTAGGGCTCCAGGTTCACATCTGGAAAGGCAGAAAATCAGACAGTGACGTTTTTTCAAAAAATTAAAAAACTTTCTTAACATCCTATTGAAAATGAATGTCAAAACCTTTAAAGAGTTAAAAATAAATGCCTAATGTTCTAATCCCAGTGTATGTAAATAAAAACTTGAATGTCTTTACTTTCTGAATCATAACAAATATTGTGTTTATTGCAATATTTAGAAATATGAAAGACACAGAGATATGAAATTGCATAGAATAGAATTCACCTTTCTGAATAGAGAACTATGGATACATTAGAAAACAGATTGAAAAATAAAAGCATCCAACTAATGTACATTAGATGTTAATGCTTCCCAAGTTCATGATCTCTTCTGCATGAGGCAGGTTTGACAACATTCTTTTATAATTTTATTGTTATAAGGTTTACCAATTATTACATTGTCAATATTACTTTATTAAATTACTATATGAATTATAATGTAGTTATGAGATATAGGAATCGAAACTTAGCACATCATGATACCATTTTAGTGAATAAAAATAAATTCACACTCCATTATACATACTGTATATTGGAGAAGGCAATGGCAACCCACTCCAGTACTCTTAACTGGAAAGTCCCATGGACAGAGGAGCCTGGTAGGCTACAGTCCATGGGGTCGCTAAGAGTTGGACATAACTGAGCAACTTCACTTTCACTTTTCACTTTCATGCACTGGAGAAGGAAATGGCAACCCACTCCAGTATTCTTGCCTAGATAATCCCAGGGATGGGGGAGCCTGGTGGGCTGCCATCTATGGGGTCGCACAGAGTCAGACACCTATATACTGCACTACATATTCTCCCTTCCATCTTCCACCAAGCCAGAAAACAAAAATCAAACCAACCAATCTAATTAAAACAACAAAGCCAACTTGCTAAAATTTTTGGTCTGGTTAAAGTTTTAGATAATTATCCACATGATTCAATGGTGTCTCAAAAGGTGTTTGAAACATCTTAGTTCAATTTTGAGATTTCATAACTTTGGAAGTGCAAATGCTACAAATTTACCAAAAACATTCCTTGAAAATTTAATTATTTACATCTGCTTTCCATTTAATTAATTCTGTGAATTTTGAATATGTACATGTGTATTTTTGTATGGCAGCTTCTGATAACTCTTTCTTAGACAGGAGGGTCAGAGGAGGTCCTCCTTGGCTACCAGGCCACTGCCATATCTCCATTGGATGCAGGTTAATTCTCAGCTCCATCTACTTGGGTTATTTTATCACATTCTCTTTATATGCATCTCCTTATAATAAACCCTACTCTGCCTCTTTTATAAGAATTAGTATGAAAATAAAATTCAGTAAGTTATGTTGCAGAACTTCATAAAATATAAATTGCTATAAAAATGTATTTCTGTCTTCATTTTTCTCAGGGTAACTGGTACCTGTGATGACCACCACTGAGTTCCCAGGTCTCCCTTCTGTCCAGAGACCTCTTGATCAGAGTCTACATTTCTCAGTTAACTTTGCAGCTTGGTGTAGTCACCAAGTTTCAGTTTGGTGTAGTCACATGACTTATCAACAATGGAAGGAGTGTGGGAAGTGACATAGGCAATTTGTGCACTTTCTAAAGAGGAAATCACTTGCCTTGCATTTGCATTCTTACCCCTTCTGATAGGCTAGAATTAGGGTGTTGTGGTAACTCAGGCTGTACCACTTGGAAGCATGATGAAGAATCTAGATCCTGAATGACCCTGTGGGAGTGAGCTTCCCAGAATGTCCACTGGCCCCCAGATGGTAACTCGAGTTTTGAATATCTTGTTATAGTAGATTAAACTACTCATTACAAGTACCTGTTATTCTGTATATTTCAAGCCCACATTTCCATTTCTATTTATGGCAGCTCTCCACACTTCATTCCTGTTCTTTCCTCCACTGTATTTCATTGTCCTTTGACTCTCTCATGTCTTATCCTGTATTTTCCCATAAGGGCTGGTTTTTCAAAGACATTCCCAGCCCATAAAACCATTTTTTTTTTTTTTTTGGTTTACACATAAGAAATCATTTGTTGAAATTTTACCTTTCCTCAGTCATCTCTCTCATTTCTCAGAGCTCTTTGTTCCTTGCCAGAATTTTTAACTCTCCTTCTTTCATCTTTTACTTGCAAACTCAAAATCATTTTATACATTACATGGTGCTAATATTCTGATAATTAAGGGTGTTGGGTATTAGGGGGTGTATGTTTGTTCAATATTTACTTGTTAACTGCTGAAATGTCCCATACATATTAGTCTTCATTTTTTTTTAGCTGACAGAACAGTCCTTCCAAAAATGTGTATATAACTGTGTCATCCATTGCTTAAAAAGTTTTACTATCCACTCATTGTTGCATAAAGGTGAACTCTTTAGTGGGGCCTCAGAGGGCTTCATTATATGAGCCCTGCTCTCTGGCCTCTTCTCCATGACTTTCTCTGCCTTATACATGCTACATCCTTATTGAGATACTGTTGTTTTTCAGACACGCTCAGCTTCCTCTTGCTTCCTGTGCTTTGCATGTGGTTCTCTCTCTGCCTGGTTCACCTCCCCTTCTCTCCTCAGGCATAATATCCTCTTGAAGTCTTTCCTCCATCCTCACCTCTCCAATCTAGGTTAGGTGCCTTTGTCATATTCTTCAAAATTATCCTATGCTAACCTCTATCATAGAACTTATCTGCACATCATTTCTCATATTAGAGGTAATTACATATTTGTTTCCCCATCTCTTCCTATTAGCTTCAAATCCCTGATGGAAATTCCTATTTGTTTTAAAGGTCCTGGTATGATGGACTTCCCTGGTAGCTCAGATGGTAAAGAATCTGCCTGTCCTGGTATACTGACTGGTTATTAGTAAGGATTTAATAAACTTTTTTGATAAATAAAGGATTGTATGAATAAATGAATTTTGGTCAGCACTGGTGGTAGGTTTAAATTGCCAATCTCTTTAAAAAACTGACTTTTTTTAGTCTAAATTGGTCTCAGTGGAATTTGAGCATCATTCAAGTGCTTAAATTTTTTCATGAAGAAGAAAATTTTGTCATTTTTCATTTTCAATTTACACTGTTTTCCAGTAGGCAAAATGATCTGAAATATGGTCATTAAAAGCTCTCACAATATTATATCAGTAGTTGGAAACAACTATTCTCTTCTGGAGAGGTCTATCGCAAATATGTCACAAAAATCCTTCAAAATCTTGACCCTGTTTTAGAAAGGCAGATAAAAGTACAGAATTATCTTAGAAGGAAACAAAGGAAGTTTTAAATGAGGGTTTCAGCTTGAAGGAGGTTTGGAGCTCCCAGAAAGGAGCCCTACACTGTGTGGAGTCCTCTTCTGTCTGCTGCTCCTGACAGTGATGTGATATGAACCTCACTTTCCCCATAAGTTACTTTTATTTACATGAACTAAATCTATAACAGGGGCTGGGAGGAGATTAGTGGTCCCACTGTCTTCTATCCTGAGGCTTTTCCCAATCAAAGGCATTACAATAAATATTTTTTATTTGCTTACAGTGTGATAAATCTAAAAGGTAAACAGGGCTGTTCCTTTCGTGGGAGAGATGAGACAAGTGTCCAGCTGCCTGTGAGGCATGGTAGGGGTGGTGAATGGCTTGACCACGTGTCACAGGAACACAGAAGGGAGAGGGGGCTGGACTTGGGAAGTCTGCACTGCAGACGTGAATTCTGACCTTGTCCCTGAGTGTGATAGTTAAGAAACACATTTCAGGTGTAACAAGCAGCCTGAAGGAGGTTGGGAGCACCCAGAAAGGAGCCCTACACTGTGTGGAGTCCTCTTAATGTTTGCTGCTCCTAACAATGATGTGATATAAGCCTCACTTTCCCCATAAGTTACTTCTATTTACAGATCTGACCTTTGGTTTCCTCATCTGTTAAATGATCATACTTACCTGATTGCTTTGAGGGTAAGTTAGGTAAGGTTTAAAAATGCCTAGCACAAAGTGGTGGTGGGGGGGAGGGGCGGGGGGAGGGAGGAATGGGTTGGGATTTCAGGGTTGGCAGATGCAAACTATTATATATAGAAGAGATAAACAACAAAGTCCTACTGTAGAGGACAGGGAGCTATATTCACTATCCTGTGATTAACCATAATGGAAAATAATTTTAAAGTACACACACACACATAACCAAATCACTTTGCTGTACAGCAGAAATTAACACACATTATAAATCACCTATACTTTAAACAAATGCACAACACCGGAACTAAATAATACTCAGTAAGCTTTATTTCTCTACCTTCCTTCATAATCTACTCCCTCTCCTCCCAGTATCCTGCCTTATTATTTTCCTTCTCAAGATTTGCCATTAGTACAGGTAATGGAGTCATGATGGAATGGAGTGGAATTTGTTTATTTGATTTTAGCTTGCTTGAATTATGTCACTTACCTGTATTCTATTTCACTCTAAATAGATGTGTATACACACATATATACACACAGTTGCACACACACATTTAATTTTCAGAAAACAGAAACTTAAGTAGGGTCTTAAGTAAATGGTTGAATATAAAAAATGTGAATAGATGGCAGAACTATTTTGGAGATAATCCTAAAATTCACAGCATTTTTCTCTACACTCAGCTAAGCCTGAGAATCACTATTTTGGACTAATGCTTTAAGGCCAAGATGGGGCTTCGAAATTACTATTTTCCATAACCATGAAGGTTCTTACTTCCAAGATGGTGGCTGTCTTGGGAAACACCCCCCAAAAGACTATGGGAGAGCACAGCCTCTGGACCCAGACGGAAGAGGAAAGGGAATACTGATTTCACTGAGCAGTCTGTCTCCTCCTCGGAATGATGCAGCCAGGTCTTAATGAACAAGCATGTTTCTGCCTCTTTTCTGCTTGCAAAAATAACATTAACAACATTCATTCATGGCATTTGTTGAAAGCCTGCATTCAAACTTTTGAGAAAATTAGGCTCATTTAAAATTAACTGTATATACCATAAAAGGTCACAAAACTAATTTATCCCTCCGCTCTTTATTCTCTATGTGCTTACTTTAAAATACATTCCTATTTAAAGTTAGACTTAAAAGTTGTTTTAACCACTAACTTTGAACAGTTCCGGATTATACCTTTAATTACCTGGTAACTAGCTGGCTCCTAAGTATGATGAAATTAATTGATACGAGGTGAAGGAAAAAAGATGAGGTCAGAGGGAAATAAATCTGCATTTTCAACAGCCTGTCACTCTCCTTTCTAAGCCATAGGCAGGTTGGCTCCCTCTCTGTTACCTGTGAAAGAGAGTGTGTCTACACTTCCCGTATGAACAGTCTCTTCAGCAGATGAACATATTTCTTCCATTGAATCCTTCCTGACGGAATTGTGAGATCCTCTTATCACAGTACAAACGTGGCTGGTAAAGTTGAAGTCGCACCTGCCGCAGTGTGCTGTGGCTTCCATGGATCTCGGGCAGAGGGTTCTGCATGCTTTCGTTTCCTAAGTCAGATGGTAGAGGTGGGGAGAGTCGGGGCAGGGGGGAGGAGATTTAAAACTTTCATTTAGACATGGGTGGGCTAGGTTTCTACAACTCTCAAATGAAATTTTCTTCTGCTTAGTTCATGAGTGACTATCTCAAAATTCTTAAAAAAGAAATGAAGGCAGTCTGTATTACTAGAAAGAGAAGTTACTTTGAAGTGACACAGATTGAGACTCATAATCCAGTTTTGTCACTTATTAGTGTTGTGACCTTGAACAAGTCTCTTATACTTTCAAAGCCTCAGCTTCTTCCATGAAAGAATGGAAGTTCAATTTACTATACGGGTTTGTTGCATGACTCAAATGACAGAATGTAAATGTCTTACACTTAGTAGATACACTATAAATAATAATAGTAGTCATTATTTTATTGTTGCTTTGACACTTTTCTGATGGAATTTTTGAGAAAAAATAAAATAAAGAATGTGAAATTTGAGAATCTGTGCTCTGTGTGCTCTTGGGAATGTTGGACCAATGAGAAGTATTCTACATCCAAGTTTTATAAAATTTAAATATTTCATAAACTGTCATTATAATCATTATTATTTATATATGTAAACTTTTTATCTGGTGAATCTCTGGGCTTTTTGTAGTTATTGATATGTATAAGTAGGCTTTAAGCTCAGAAAATGAAATACTTCATCATCTGAAATTATAGGAGATAGAAATAAGGCAATATTTCTACAAGGCAAAGTTCTACTTCATTTTCCTTTTATATAGGTAGCATAACATTTAAAATCATTCTTGCTATTTAAAAGTGATCTACATTGAATCTCTCTATTATCTAAAATAAGTTAATTTTCCCAACGATCATGAAAATAAAGCTGCTCAGAAAAATATAATTGGATTTTCACTTAAATACGGTGAATTGAACACATGCATTTATCTTCACTTCCTCTTAAAGCCCAACCAAATGACAATAAAGGAATATAGAAAGTCTAAGGAAGAGAACTGACACCTATTTTTTGGGATGTGGATGTATGCGGCAGAGACAATGGTATGTACCCAGGAATGTCCATTTTTGCCTTTTCTCCCTAGGAACACTAGATTTTCCAGTCTGACTACAGAGGAGGAGTCATGTGACCAGAAATGTCTGTGTGATGGTGTTCAGAAGAGATGCTTTCTGCATCCAGGGAAGACCCTACATGTACAGTCATTCACTCTTTTCCTTTTCTCACAAGATGGAAGGGACTTGGGTTCCTGAGATATTGTATGGAGGAGAGCTTCTGAAACCACACTGGACTAACCTGTGAAAAGTTAAAAAAATTCCTTTTGTTGACCCACACCATACATGAGGACATCTGTTTTTACCTTGGCATTGCTTGATGTGTTATAGAAAAAACATAATTTAGTGCTTTGAAGTTGAATGTTTCCTTAATAACAACAACAAATCCCTAAAGTGGCATTGGCTTCAGGTTAAGCAAGCGGTTGCAAAGAAATTTGTAGTGAATTTTGGGAATCTGAGAAGGTCTGTTATGCTGTGGCTAAATGTTTGGCAATACTTGGCCCTGGGATGCCTGTCAAAGCAAGCCAGGTACCCCTGAATTCACTGTTCTGGGCAAGACAGCATAGACTAGTACATGAGCCTGTGTACATGTGTGGTTATGGCTGCATTTGGCAAAGTATTAAAAAACTGAGAGAAACTTAGAAAATAATTTGCGAAGCTTTAAAAAAAAAATAGAGAGGGTTCCTTGGAAGATATAAGCCAGAGTGAGAAAACTAAATAAAAGTCTGCATACTGTTCAGTGAGAGCCCCTCGTTTCTACTGAATTCCCCATATGGTGGCTGGATATGTATCCCATCCCGACCTAAGGTGGAGCACTTAAGGATACTTCATTAAGTACACCTATTGAGGATTCTTGGTAATGTGATTTTCTGACAAAAAGCCATCTTGCCATAATGAAGACCCTACTGTGTTCCCCACCAAAGGATTTCTACATATAACAACATGTTAGTCAATCTCCAATGGAAAAAAAGAAGTTTAAAAACATAGAAAAAAAGTCAGAGGAAGCAAAAACAAAACAAGGAAAAGAAGAAAATGAAATAGTACCAAGCTTAAACCATAATGGAGAAGAATATGAAAAAGCACACACACCTGAATCACTTTACTGTACTGCAAAAATGAACACAACACTGTAAATCAACTATACTTCAATAAAATAAACGAGAAAACCAAAATTTTATAGGTAAAAAAATAGTATCGAACAAACAAGCAAGACAATTCAAAGGACAAAGCAAACAAACAAAAAGCAACAACAGAATGAATATTTTCAGAATGAGAAAAAAAAGACATTTCACGGATGAAATAAGAGTAGGATGCCATAAATAAGTAATAATTGGCAAAAAAGAAAGAGCCATCAAAAATTAAAAAAAGGATAGCCAAAAAAACTCCACAACAAATCAACAGAATGGTGGAAAGATAAAGTTAAGACAATATCTTATAACACTGAAAAAGATGAGGCAACGGGCAAGAAACAAGATGGAAAAAAATTAAAATATCAGTTAAGGAAGTCCAACACCCAACTTATTAGTGAAAAGAGAGACAAAAGAGGGAGCAAATTATCAAAGAAATAATAAAATAACATTCCCCAGAACTGCAGACCATGAGGCTCCACCCTGAAAAAGTCCACAAGAAGTATATCATTATCAATATTAATAATGGTGATAATAGCATATACATAGAGACACACTGTCACAACATTTTAGAAAAGCAGAAAAAAGAGGACATCTTAAAAATTGTTTGGAAAAACAACATGGTTACCTACAAAGAAACAGGAATCGGAATAGCAATAACAGCTTAAAAAAATCAGAAAAGGATTCAAAATCCTGAGTAGAAATAATTTTTTTTCTCTTGAATTGTACACCTAGACAAGCTGTCAATCCAGTGGGAAGGAGAGTTACAATAATTTGAGATATCTAGCTCTCAAAATATTTACCTTTCACGTATCTACACCCAGAGAGTCAATTCTTCATGAAGAAGGGACAATTAGGGCTCAGAATACGGGGAGATCAGCACAGAGAAGGAGGAAAGAGATTTCCCAAAGAGACAACTTTGGGAAACTGGCTGGGACAGCCATGCAGAAACCCCACAGAGATCTAGTCCAGACTGGAACAGGAGTTGGAAGACTCTAGGAAGGTCTTCAGGAAACAAAATTGAGTTTAGAGATTGAGTTTTACCTATGACATACTGCTTGATTCAGCATTTAAAAATTTTTTTCCTGATCACAACCATTTAAATATGAATTTTAAATACAAGTGTTAGTTGGCCTTCATAGAGCCAATTCAAGCCACCTTAAAACATCACAGGTATATCAGGAATGTCTCCTTGTAACAGAAGCTGTGTCTTCCTGACCAAAACCAGATGCCTGGGAATCAAATGTAAGGTGGACAATACTGAAACATATAGATGTGAATGAGGCTTCCCTGGTGGCTCAGCCAGTAAAGAATCTGCCTGCAATGCAGGAGATCTGGGTTTGATTCCTGAGTCAAGAAGATCCCCTAGAGAAGGAAATGGCAACCCATGCCAGTATTCTTGCCTGGGAAATCCCATGGATAGAGGAGCCTGGTGGGCTACAGTCCATGGGGTCACAAAGAGTCGGGCATGACTGAGCTACTAACACGAGATGAGTTGTGAATGATGGTGTCATTTCTGAAACTAATAGGTTTTCTATCTTAATTTTTCAAACATGAATGCCCTTTTAAGGAGAGTTTTCTACATAGATCCTTCCTAACTTGTTATTTCAAAGGCATATTCTTGCAACATTACCAGTTCTTTAAGACTGGTAATAAAAGTAATAATAAGTATTTTTATAAGTAATAAAAATATTACTTAAGAAAAATGTCCTAGTCCAAACTTCTGAAAACACTGGCCTGGAATAAACTTAAACTTTAGAAACATAGTGTTGATTATATTTCTTTCATAGAACTGGCTAATTAAAGTTTTGTTCAAATCAGACCGATTCTTAAAATTTACTTATTTTTAATTGGAAGATAATTGCTTTACAATGATGTGTTGGTTTCTGCCATACATCAACATGAATCAGCCATAGTATACATATGTTCCCTCCCTTCTGAACCTCCCTCTCACCTCTCACCCCTCTAGGATGTCACAGAACACCAGATTTGAGTTCCCTGAGTCATTCAGCAAATTCCCACTATCTTTTTTACAAATCGTAACATATGTTTCAATGTTACTCTCTTAATTCAATTTATCCCACCCTCTCCTTCCCCAACTGTGTCCACAAGTCTATTTGCTATGAAATCAGATCAACTTTTAAAAAATTTTGTAGACAAAAAACCTCACTATTTTTATTGAGCATTTTGTATGATTATTCACTTCCATGAAGTATCTATTCTCTTCAACAGTATTATGTGTTAATATTCATTGCTTCAAAGTGCTTGCCAGGGCCCTAAAATTCTCAAGACTTATGGTCCATTCCATGTCCATGATGTTCACACCAAGATTGTATAATTACTTCAGTCATCAAGATCTCTTGATGAAAGCAGCCGTTTTTAGCCATCTCCTAATGACAAATAAATGTTCCTAGTCCTTTCCTTAAAATGGTGGGTTTCTGGAGGCTGGGGTCAAGTTTAATGCTAACAAATAAGGCTGCATGTGAAGCATCTCAACGGACAGACATAAATGATGTGCCCATAGGCTTATTCATTTTTGTGGTTGGCTAGCTTTTGCTGAACTTTCACTGTCTCTAGGAATATGAAATAAACACAACTAAGTGAATCTGCTGGACCTGAAGTCTCTATTAGAAGAAAGTGAAGTCCTATGGTTGGGGGACTAGAGGGAAGAAGCTAAATTTCTTTTCATCTCCATCCACAATACCATGCCCACTCTTTCAGCTTCTCAGATTTTCTGTCTGCACTAATCTGAAGTGCTAGTAAAGCTTCCTGAGAACAGCTAATCATTATTAATTCCTTTAGAATTCATTGCAATAACATCAATCATAGCGAACTCATTTGGTATTAATATGGATGTAATGTGAAAATGAATAATGCACACAGGAGTTTTTATATTCCTATTTTAGAAAAATAGTTATGAACA
Organism: Cephalophus harveyi; assembly: GCA_006410635.1. NCBI lineage: Eukaryota > Metazoa > Chordata > Mammalia > Artiodactyla > Bovidae > Cephalophus > Cephalophus harveyi. Next base: position 111,782 of record SJYT01039161.1, read on the forward strand.
ATGTATTTCTCTTTCCATTGTCAAATCAGTGCCTCTGAGAGGTTTTCTATCAATTACCTTCATCATCATTCCAGTTGAAATCTTGTCAGAGCAAACATATTTCAAAGGATTATATCCAACTCCATTACAGCATTCCTGGCTCTTTGGAATAAGTTCAGTCTCACAGCATTTTACTGGCACTGGGTCATTCTTTTTAACATGTGCTTTAGACTCTCCACTGGAAGCTGAGCAGCATATGGTATCTGACATATTCACATAATCCAGCCCACAACAGAACATCCCTGCAACAATAAAATGTTATATATGAATATGAAATTTAAAAAAGAGAAGAAAACTGAGGCTGCTATAAAGTTTGGTATAAAAATGTCAGACTCAGACTGAAATGGTACAATAGCTCAGGTAGCATTTCCCTAGCACAGTGATTTAAATGTACAGTGAGGGGTCCTTCTGTCTAGGACTCTTGCACTAGACACTAATTAGGTAACACACAAGAGGAAGTGTACTAAAAATCATTCAGCAGGGGGCCAAACTTCTCTGAAGCTCCATAAAAAAAATGATCTGATTTCTGTCATGAGAATTACCTGCCCATTTTGTGATGATAACATCTTGTTATGGAAGAAGTGGTAGTTAAACCACAGGAACTCAGAAGAAATCTCTAGAAATTCACAAGGGAGAAGTCACCCAAGCACTCTGGGATAAGAGCCTAGGCAGTGGAGAGGGAGCACCATCCTAGAACTGGAGACACTGCCTAAGCATCTTGTAAGTTTCTGGCTGCCTTTGTCTAAGATACAGAAAGATGCTCCTTGTGAATCCTGCAGCAACTGTAGCCATCCTTGGATGATAAGAGAGATGTATATTCAAAACCAGTTGATCATGCTCACTGATCAGGTAAACCAGTTGGCCAGCATTTTTTCAGCTGCAAGTAGATCCATTGCTAGATGTGGGTAAGAGGTCCAGGGTGGTGGCAGAAAGGCCTTGTGAGGACAGTCATTGACTCCCACTTCTCAATGAAAGACAGGTGTATCTGAAGTACCAAAGAGCCTCTTTTCTCCTACCCAATTCAGTGTAACTTCCTGAGTTCACATCATTTAGATCTTGCCATAGAAGAGACACAGCAAAAATATAGACATAAAAGGCTGAATAAGCAAACAATGCTCTAGAGTCAGATTAAACTAGAAATTAAGGGACCTATACCCCATGTCACTGGGCTATCATAGTAGAATTTATATCCAGTTACACAGCAATGCAATGTGATGAATGATTTATTTTAATTATAATCTTGTTTATTTATTATTAGTCCTGGCTGATAACACAAAGAGACTCAACTTCAAAGTGCCCTGGGGTCCTAAATTGTTTAATCTGGTCCTGTACATATACCTACACTATGAAATAGCCCCCTGATAACAGGCAAATTAATTTTAAGTACTTTTTAGATTATAAAAAAAAAATCACCGAAAGTAAACATTGATTTGACATATGCCTTAAGAAAGATGTTTGTCCACTCATGACTCCAAAGGACCCTCTCACTGACCTTTCCACTTTGAAAAAAAGTTCAATGTTAAAACATTTTAAGTTTTGATGAATAATATACGTTGATCATTACTGCATTTCATCACCATGTTTGAAGGTGACACGTGTCCAAAGTAGTTGGTTTAAAGGTAAACTGTAGGGTTTTTTGGTACTTTAGTATTAATTTTAGTTGTTTGTAACATTTCCAGGGAAAGTTTCTTCAGAAAAATATACACTGTAGGGCTATCATTGTAGTCTGAGTCTTGATTACAACGGGTAAAATTCACATACACACACAAAAAAATCCACAGCTTCAAGTTTTATATTGTTTGTGCATGTTTTTTTTCTGCTGCCTTCTGATCAGACATTTAAATACAACCTTGGATTCTTTGCTGTCATTTTTTTTCTCTATCACTTTTCTTAAAGTAATTCATGTTTCTATTTTAAAGAGCAATCAAAATCTGAAAACCGGCCCTTTAGGGAGCAGAATACATTCTCCGCCTCCACTCCCAAATTACTTTATGGTTCCACCATGCTTTCAGTATAAAATCAAAATGCAGACATTGACCTAATTACAAACTCCTAATCAGTCATCTGATCGCTCTGAGGGACTTTTGACAGGTCAACTAAAATTTTGATAATGAACTGTTTTTACACTAGAAAAAAAAAAAGATGCATTCTTTCACAAAGAGCTTCATCTTTGTTTCACTGAATTAAAATTTTCAGCCAAGATTTCACTCACATAACAAGAAGTGACTCCCTTTCTAGTTTCTTTGGTAAACCATTACTTCTTTAATTATTATCAACCTTGTTCCAGTGTGATAAATTGCTAATTACTTAATACCCTAATCAGCGTTCATTCTTTGCACAGATAAACTGTGACAGTGCCATTAATTTAAATAGTAATTTCACTTAATGGCCAGAACGGCACACCAGATTTTTATGCAGCATTTTCTGAAGACTGCATCCATCACTGCAATATTCTGACATAAAGATGTCTGACGTGCACTAACTCACTTAGGGAGAGCAGATGTTGCCGAGCAGAGCTTGGTAGTAATTCCCATAGTGCATCACTTCAGCATGAATGAGCTGCAAATTCAGAGACACTCTTCTGAAACTGCATTGCAATAACTTTTGACCCTACCTAATTTATCACATGGAGCACTTGACTTTTGAACTTTGACACAGAGAAGGCACAGTTTTAAATATGCCCAAAGAAAAACAAAATGGGTCATGTATTATTGATGGATTGATCTATACTTCCAGAGGCTCTTCATTAAATTTGTACAAATGTGGAGATTCTCTTTGAACAAGATGCAGATATTATTGAAAGGGTAGAGTATGCACTGAACTATTAGATATTTCTCTTTGAGATCAAACAACCTATATTAGTTTTCCAAACTGCATATATAACCAATAGATAGCTTCCACTGTATTGGATACAACTAAAAAATAGTGAAGGAAATAATTTTTTTACTCATAATTTTATGAATACTTCCAATATGTTACCAACACTTACTTATTGTCCATGGCTGAAAGAACATTTATAAATATCTAAACCTGATTAGTTTCTAAATCATTAATTTTATAAAACAAGTGCTCCATTAAAAAAAAAAAAAAGCCCAAGAATTAGTATGCTTTTGAGATAAAAACAATATAGTCATAAAAAACAGAGTCTGGAATATGACAAATCATTGTGGAACTCTGGGATTGATCATGGAGACCATGCTTTAAACCATGGGATTATATTTCAGATTTAGAAGAATGTTAAAAAAAAAAAAGAATTCTTGTGTTTAGTCATTCTAAGGACAAGCATAAAGTTGATGGCAGAACATGAAAGAAAAGAAATGCATTTTTTCTTCACCAGCAGATGGCTCTAAGACTACCCCCACAAAACTGAGACAGGGTAGGGTGAAAACATTTCCCAAATTATCACAGTGTATTTCATAGCATTTATATATTACACTTTTCAAAAGTTCATTATGTCATATGGAAATCTTCCTGGGAACTCTTCTTTCAATACAAGTCTTTACACAATGTATTTCTGTGAAGTATTTTCCTCTTTGCAAAGTCCCCAAATCCCATCTATGTAACAGGATTAGCCATTCATTCCACAGCTGTCCCAGTCAAGGATATGGAAACTCAGAACCTTATTCTAGAAGAGTTTCAACCCAGAGTTTCATACCCAAGACTGCATGGACAACACAGATAATAGAACTAAAACAATCTGTTCCCAAAGTATGCCATCATCAGTTCCTCTTGGCTAACAGAAAATCTTGTCCTTTCAGCATGACAGAGAGGCTTTAATTTTCATCTTTTAATATGAAGGGGTATAATCAAGTCAAACCCAAGACTGATGGCACAAGTGATAAAACCATATAAGCAAACACTACGAAAAAAAAAGAGTAATAAAGAGGTTGAAAATATAGTCAAAGAAAATGGTTAAGAATACACATCCACCGAAATGACGAGCATGACTTTCATCCCGAGGTACCTGTATAACACTCCTACACAACTCATCTGCCCAGAGAGAGCACTAAAAACATAAACGCTACCCCAGCACTTCTGTTCCAACAGCATCTGTTAATTCACTCCATTTATAAAATACATATTGACAAAGACAACTGAACTGGGACCAGGGAGATTTGATTTGGTGTGAGAAAGTCAATTCAATGTGATTTTGTTAAAGGGCTCCTGCAGGCAAATAAAAGAGTTTAAGTAATAAAGTACATAAAGAGATGTTTTATGAGCCAGCCCGGTCTTGTGGCAGGCACACAATGCCAGGCAGGGAGAGAGGCCAGGCTTAGGAACAATATTATGAGATCCAAACCCTCATGCAGCAGGTATGGTGCTGCTAGGTTGAGGAGAGAAAGGGCCATATGGATATTCTGGAAGGTCATTGAGGTCATAATCATTAGGGGCGACAGGAGGGAGCGGCAACAGAGAGAGGAAAAAAGACATGTGGAACGTGTCTATTTCCAGTGAAACCTGCAGGGAGGTCAAGAGACTAAAAAGAGATTTTTTTTTTTCCTTTTTAAAAGGCTCATTTCTTCAGTCCACCATGATTACTAGAGTTAGCGGAACTGTCGAAGGTCAGGAGGACTGTGGAGCTAATTTTGAGTGACAGGAATTGAGGAATGTCACAGTTTGCTTAAGAAATATTTGGGTAGTATGGGTATCTTATTGAAATTTGGGGATTCGGAAGTTTGGGCCCATGAATGGACTTCAAGGGCATGTGAAATGGCAGGCAAATTTTTGGGTGTATCCTACATATTACTATTTGAAGTGAGGGTATGCCACTTTCAAAAGACTCTGCCAGGAGTATACAACATTCAAAAGATTCAGAACCTTGTCCTAGTGGACAATCTATGCTTAGGAAAGGCACTTTGGGCAAGAATGTTTTAACAGACTTAAATTTGCTTTTGTTTTTGGCAATAGTGTTTTAAGGCACTTATCTTTCTGTCTCCTTCACATCCATTTTGTCACTCAAATCTGATTTATCTCAAATCACAGTTATTATTATCTCATCAACTCTTCCCTGAGTACCAAACAAGGTTCAAATCCTTTTGGCTCTTCAGGTTTATCTCCCTCTATTTGTTTACATGCTGCGTCTACCTCCAATAAACCCAACTGCTCACCCCTACTTAGACATGCTTTACAGGCTTCTAATTTCACATTTCAGCTCAGGCTACTTCCTCTAGCTGAAACATCCTTCTTCCATCATGCATCTCAAAATTCCACTCCTTGTACGTAGTTCTGATTCAGTAGTTTAGCTTTCTTCATCACTTTGGATGGAGTGATCACTCAGTTTTAAGACTATGCTTATATATTCATCCTTCTCATATGCCTATGTTTAACCATACATGCACTTTTCTCCTTGATTAGATTGCAAGTCCTTAAGGATAGAAATAGAATCTTAGCCATTTTATACCCACAAAACACTGAGAATATTTTGAATATAATCACAACACAATATAAATTTATTGAATGAAGGAATATGGCAATTGACTAAAAATAAAAACAGCAGCACAACAACAATGTTAAAATGAGACAGTGTTGCTGTTTTAAAACTCTGGCTCATCGTGGTATTGGGGGGCAACTTTTGCATCCCCACTTCTCTACAACAATGGTTCTGTCTGTAATGGATCTGTTTTCAGATCCATTAATTCATCCAAAGGAATAAGAGTTACTCAACTGATTAGTCACAGTACAGGATAACTAATGGCCATGATTTCCTAGTAGAGTAAGCTTTAAGGCATTGATTCTTAATGTTTGATGTCAAGATCCCTTTATACTTTCACAAATAAACCAGGATTACAAATAGCTTTTGTCTATGTAGGTTATATTTGTTGATATTTACTAGATTGGGTCCCATCACTTCATGGCAAATATATGGGAAAACAGTGGAAACAGTGGCTGACTTTATTTTGGGGGGCTCCAAAATCACTGCAGATGGTGAGTGCAGCCATGAAATTAAAAGATGCTTACTCCTTGGAAGGAAAGTTATGACCAACCTAGACAGCATATTAAAAAGCAGAGACATTACTTTGCCAATAAAGGTCTGCCTAGTCAAGGCTATGGTTTTTCCAGTAGTCATGTATGGATGTGAGAGTTGGACTATAAAGAAAGCTGAGTGCTGAAGAATTGATGCTTTTGAACTGTGGTGTTGGAGAAGACTCTTGAGAGTCCCTCCAGGAGATCCAACCAGTCCATCCTAAAGGAGATCAGTCCTGGGTGTTCACTGGAAGAACTGATGCTGAAGCTGAAACCCCAATACTTTGACCACCTGATGTGAAGAGCTGACTCATTTGAAAACACCTTTATTCTGGGAAAGATTGAGGGCAGGTGGAGAAGGGGATGACAGAGGATGAGATGGTTGGATCACATCACCAACTCAATGGACATGAGTTTGGGTCGACTCTGGAAGTTGGTGATGGACAGGGAGGCCTGGTGTGCTGTGGTTCACGGGGTTGCAAAGAGTCAGAGATGACTGAGAGACTGAACTGAACTAGATTAGAGTTTAATACTGAAATATTTGAAATAGGTATTCATTAATTCACCTAAAATAATAATAGATAACATGTTAATTCAAATATTTTTGAAAAATAAATGCTTTTCCAAACTGAGAAAAATTAGCAAGAAGAATGACATTGTTTTACAGTTTTGCAAGTCTCTTTAACATCTGGCTTAACAGAACTACCTGAATTCCCCTGTTTGTACATTCAACTTTTGCAATATCATGAAAGCAACCTAAATGTCCATCAGCAGATGAATGGATAAAGAAGACGTGGCATATATATATACAATGGAACGCTACTCAGTCATAAAAAAAGAATGAAATTGTGTCATTTGCAGTAACATGGGTGGACTTGGAAGTCATTATACTAAGTGAAATAAATCAGACGGAGAAAGACAAACACAGTATGTTATCATTTACACGTGGAATCAACAAACTAGTGAATATATAACAAGAAAGAAGCAGATTTACAGATACAGAACAAATAAGTGGTTACCAGTGGGGAGAGGGAAGGGAGAAGAGGTAAAGGGTAGAGTATTAAGAGATATAAGGCACTATGTATAAAAATAAGCAACAAGGATAGATTTTATACCATAGGGAATATAGTCAATATTTTATAATAACTATAAATAGAATGAAAGTGAAAGTGTTAGTTGCTCATTCATGTTCAACTCTTTGGGACCCCATGGACTGTAGTCTGCCAGGTTCCTCCTCTGTTTATGGAATTCTCCAGGCTAAGAATACTGGAGTGGTTAGCCATTCTCTTCTCCAAGGCATCTTCCCAACCCAGGGATCAAACCTGGGTCTCCTGCATTGCAGGTGGATTCTTCATTAATTCTTTACTGTCTCAGGCACCAGGGGAGCCCATAAATAGAATACAACCTTTAAAAATTATGAATCACTATATTGTATACATATAATATTGTACATCAACTATACTTCAATTAAGAAAACCAGAGAACTCTTCTGCAGTATTACATGTCATGTAATCTCTGGACAACTCCACTGTATAGTATGAGAGAATGAAGGTGAATAGGTTAGTATGCAATAGTTTAGTATTACTGTGAAAATAGTTTTGATCTCACCTTCAGAATTCCCTCGTCCATACTTTAAAAGTTGCTGCTTTAGAGCCTAGCACACATTCACAGCACCTTTTCTTCTAACTTTGGCACATGTGTGGTGTGCAGTCAATCTCTCTCTTTTTTTCTGGTCATCCCCAAAAAGTTTGTGACTTTGTAGTTACTGCGCCTGCTCATCTGTTCTGATAAACATTGATATGGTTTGGGTTGGAGAGTATCCAATGCTTGTTCAGTTATCAGAATGCTCATAAAGGTTAAGAGCTTAACTATAAGGATGGAGTTAGCCACACTTTTTAGTCATAGTGGCAGGAGATTCACAGGCAAATCTCCCAGCCTCCCTTGCATTTAGGTATCTATAGATAGCTGAGTTTCAATAATCTGTTAATAAAAGTATCTGCTATTCATAGGTCTGGCCAATAAAAAAATTACACATCTGTTATTTTATACTTTTTCCTTCTTATGATTGCAGAAATGGATACAATTCCCAGGTAATTTAAGACTCTACCTGTTGAAAACAGCAGCACTTTCAACAATCAGAACGACTGTGGGGAAGAGAGCTACCTGGATAACAATATTCACATCACAGTCCTATTATATGGGAAAGAAATGAACCTCCATGGTATTTGAACCTTTATAAATTTTGAGATTCATTTACAATAATGATGAGTGATACCTGAAGTAATACAGCCACTGACTTGACGTGTGATTTGGAAAAAGTTTTAAACTCCCGTTGGAAGTACTTCTCTTTCTTCATCTGTAAAATGGAGATAATAGTACCTATCTCATAGGGTTTGCTCTAAGGATGAAACATGTCAATGTATATGAAGCACATAGAACTCAGCTTGGCAAACAGTGAAAATGGAATGCTGTTTACTTTTTCATATTGTAATATTTTTAGGTCTTTATTGAAACTGTTACAATATTTCCTTCTTTTTTTTATGTTTTGTTTTTTTTTGGCCATGAGGCATGTGGGATCTTAGTTCCTCTGCCCAGGGATTGAACTGCTGCTCCCTGTACTAGAAGTCAAAGTCTTAACCAGTGGGCCACCAGGGAAATCCTTGCTATAATTTGTCTCCTATTCTTTGTGTACATCTTTTAGCCAGTAAACAGTACCTTGGAGTTCCTTCGACTGCAAGGAGGTCAAACCAGTCAATCCTAAAGGAAATCAACCCAGAATATTCATTGGAGGGACTGATGCTGAAGCTGAAGCTCCAATACGCTGGCCACCTGATGTGAAGCGGTGACTCATTAGAAAAGATCCTGATGCTGGGAAAGATTGAAGGCAGGAGGAGAAGGGAATGACAGAGGACAGGATGGTTAGACGGCATCACCGGCTCAATGGACATGAGTTTGAGTAAGCTCCAGGAGAAGGTGATGGACAGGGAAGCCTAGTTTGCTGCAGTCAATGGGGTCACAAAGAGTTAGACACAACTGAGCAACTGAGTAACAACAAGGAGACACTGGGCTGGATTTCTTGACTGGCTATATTTCTTGACTATATTTAGAATACTAGTCTCTCACATCTACTATCCATGGAGGAAATTTCTGAAATGACTGTGTGTCTACATTGGGAGGTTCATTTTTCCTTTTTGTTTTTGTTTTTCCTGGCAAACTCAAGTTTCTTATTAGCTTACAGGACAGATCCAGAGGTAATTCTTAAATTCGCCAGGTCAACAAAAATGTCATAATTGAAATCAAATTCTGTTGTATGTAGGACAACTATTCACTCTTACTATTTTCTGGACAGTTGATGGAAACCAACATGGTGACATACGACTATCAGCCAACTTGACAGCATATATATTAAAATCCTCCTCTAGGTATATCCCACTAGCTGGGATTTTAAAAATGCCTAAGATGCATACAAATGTGGATCCAGAGAGGTGATCTACAACTTCACAGGATAGTAAATGCCTTGGAAGTACCCTTGATAGCTATTCAGAAATAAAAATAAATAACCAGAAATCAGGGTTGTTTTTTTTTTTTTCCCTTTGGTTCAAAGAAGGAAATTAGTCTTTCCCATGTTGGGGGGATTGAAATTTAATTATGAGTAATTAATAATTAAAAATTTATTTCAATTAAATTTGGCATTTCTTATTTATATACTGAGTTCTCACTCAGTCATGTCCGACTCTTTGTGACCCCATGAATCGCGGCACACCAGGCCTCCCTGTCCATCACCAACTCCCGGAGCTCACTCAGACTCACGTCCATCGAGTCAGTGATGTCATCCAGCCATCTCATCCTCTGTCGTCCCCTTCTCCTCCTGCCCCCAATCCCTCCCAGCATCAGAGTCTTTCCCAATGAGTCAACTCTTCACATGAGGTGGCCAAAGTACTGGAGTTTCAGCTTCAGCATCATTCCCTCCGAAGAAATCCCAGGGCTGATCTCCTTCAGAATGGACTGGTTGGATCTCCCTGCAGTCCAAGGGCTACCCAAATACTGAGAGTCTATATTCTTATTAAGGGACAAGATGTTGGTATAGGCAGGATCGATACTTTCAATCATTTTGATTAACTTCATTATTGAAGAGCTCCTCTTAATAGTTTACATCAGAACTTTACAGAAAAGAGAATGTATATAAGAACATGATATTTAACAATAAAACTATAATAATTTAAATAATTGTTACTTGTATTATGGATAATTCTTTGATTTTTTTGAAAAGAGAAGAAATTATAGAAAGATAGTGGAGAGTTCATAGTTCATCTCCATCAAGATACTATGATGTCCCAAAATCTTAACTTGGAGGGGTTAGACTTCCAACACATACTAAATGTAGGGGTAGATTTACCTTAAAGCTTAGGAAACTTGATCTTCAAGGTCCTTTGCTTACATGAGCCCCTTCCAAGGCAATCATGGTTATACATTTTTAGGAAATTTGCAAATCTATGATATATAACTACAGTTTGTTTTGGCCACTGTCTCTTGCCCTTTTAACTTGCCCTCTGTTACATGTGTCCTCATACTGATTAAGACTGGGGTAGCCATGGATCATTTTGAGCTCAAACCAAGGGGAAGTTGAGTCTGGGGAATATTTATTTTGGGTTCAGTAGTTAATATGATTTCAGTCACTTTCTTTAAAAAGTTATCAAGGCTTAAATATGTCATTTTAACCACAATTTGGAAAGATAAGGAATGTGAGAAATCACAAACTTTTAATTTGTATGCATGTAAAGGAAAGGTTTAAAGAAAGATCAGATAGAAAAATTAATATGAGACAAAAGCTATAAAAATGAACAATGGAATCAACTGAAATATTCTGACATCAAGAGGAAAACTGTAACAAGATAAATTTCAAATCATACCCAAAGTAGGAAACTATTAAAAGAAAATGTTGGATCTAGGATTGAAGCAATGCATAAGCAATTTGATTACTTTGATCATACAAATTATGAACAGAAATAGCTCATATTGGAAAAATCTCAACTTCTTACTCATTTGTAGATAAAACAATGGCATCTATGACAAAATACAACTTATAAATTCAGTCATACAGTAAGGATATCCATGAAAACTGGTAATGATACTGTCAAGTCAACAAATAGCTAAGACGAGTCACTGCAAATCACCTTAAGACAAAAAAAGTTAAAACGTCCTAAAACCTTAAAAAAACCTTGGTAGGTATTTCTCCAAATTTGACAATAATCAAACATTTCTATAAAATTATAATGATGAGTTGTGAAGCTTAAAGTCACTTCTATAAACTTAAAACCATTAAAAAATAGTTTGATCAACTATGTAACAGAAAAGAATGAATTATGTATTCTCTCTAGATAATTATAGTACAAAGCCATTTTTATATGAAAAGGTGACCAAGGATATAAGTTAAACATGTCAGGGGAAAAAAATAGAGATGCCAGAAGTTATATAATTAAAATTATAATTCTTATAATTTATTTTTCCCTTAGAAATATTTACTTTTATATTTTGTTTTGTCTTCATCATTTTGTTTTCTTAAAGACGACTGCCCCAATTTTATACCTTTCAGGTGCACCCAAATTTAGATCTGACTAAATGTGTAATCTTGTGCAAATGTCTAATCTCTCTGCCTCAGTTCCCTCATTTAAAAACGTGAATAATAATAGTAACCATTTTGTAAAGATTAATTGAGGTAATAATGTATAAAACACTGGGCATGGTACCTCCTAGGTAGTAAGTACTCAATGACAATGATTGCTATTAACGTTAATTTAATAGCTTTAGCAAAAAGAGAGTAAAAGAATTTGTACACAACATCATCAGTAATAATTTGTACCTTATCAGTATTGCTGTGAATTATTCTCTTGGTCCAGAACCAATGCATTCATGTGTTTGTTTGCTTTTTGGTGGACATGATACTTTTCAAGAAGAAAGGGTTTTGGTCTGGTTTTTATGAAATGCATCACATGCACATAAAAATGTGAGATTACATTTTTCTTTATTAGACAGTGTGTAGTTAGTTGTTGCATCAGATGTAATTAAAATAAACTTTCATTACTTATATGTTTTATATCTAAGGCAAATCTGTCAACTTCTCTGCTTCACAGATTCTCTGTTTACTGAAAAGTAGACAAGGCTCCCTTACCTGGAAGGCGACTGTACACCACACCCTCTTCCTCTCCCCCGCAGCACTCGAAATCTTTGCTCACAATCTGTCCACCACAGCAATGCTGGCCGTGGCCATCGTGGAGCCTCCCAGCACAGCAAATCTGCTTTCCTGAGGTGGAGTACGGCATTCTGCCACAGCAGGAGTTGCCTAGGCCAGCGGAAACCCGATTGTGCTGTTCATCTGGACAACATACTTCACCTGTCAATTTAGGACAATAACCATCATTGCATGAGTTAAAAAAATATGCTTTGACTCACAACGAACTGTTACCACAATGATCTTGCAGATGCCAACCAGTTGACAGGATACTATCATACCAGAGATACAAAAATCTCAATACAACTTCAACATTTTTACATTAAGGTGTATGAATATTTTTGCACTGAAGGTGTATAAACATGGTTCAATTTTGCACTGAAGGTGATAAACATGTATAAACAAACATGCTGAAAGTGTATAAACATGACATACACATATGCCAACTTAGAGGCAAGGCTATGTTGCCTATTTTCTCTCTGACTGCTACTACATGAGCACATGAAGTTCTGGTGACATGGATTAAGTGGCATTATAAAAAAAATCTGTGTACAAATACTCTTCTGTCTATTTGGTATAATTATTTTTGGAAAAAATTTTTTTGGATGAATTCAGAAAAAAATTCTTGATAAATTCATACTGCTTTTGATTATAATTTACTTAATCAAACTATATTTATTTAATCAAAAAATATTTCCAGTGAAAAGGTTAATTAAGTGAGAAGAGGTAAAAATACTATATTCAAGTCTACATATTAGTATTTTGCTGAGCTATGGTGGACACTGAATTTCACTGACATAGTTACATCTACATTTACCATTCACATGATATTCTGGGAAACCGGAGATAAGAATAAAATAATCTTTTGCATAGTGCCTTGGGATGAAAGGGTACAAATACTCTAAATATCAGTAGTTTGCCTTTTTTTTTTTTTTGGTATGAAGCATTGTCTAAAAGATAGGAAAACTCTAAAGACAGAAAAAAATTTTAATGGATTTTCTGAAGAATATCTTAGAAATCTTAGAAAAGACTAATAAGAAATTGTAAGATCTGAAAATCAAACTTCACTTTCCTTTTGTATCTCATGACCAATTCTGGGTTGATCTCCTTCTTAACCCCCTGAACCTTGACCTTCTCTCCCTTTTGCCTTACTAATTTTCTCCTTTCCACAGCTTCAACAGACCCTTTTCTCTTTCCTCCACTTCCTCTACTTAAACATATCTTTATCCCTGGACATTACCCCTTCATTAAATCTTATAAGGTATGTGAATATGATGGCCAACCTGGCAGGTTTTACAAATTTAAATCCAGGTCCAGAAAAGATTTGTATAATCTAGTTAATAACTTGACAATTCTTCTTAAGAAAAGGCACAAGATCCATGAAGAATTAAGGATTGCCTCAGGAATTCATAGTCCTCGACTCCCTGATCTCTGTCAATTAGCTCATCTTCTTATGAAGCCAGGATACGCCAAAACTTGGTTAGTAAAAGCAAGATGAACTGCTAACCAAAATGATATTTAAAATATGGGACATTATTTAACTATGGGCAGATATATAAAGAGCATAAAAACAGGACAAGAACTCTTAGCAGTTATCCCTGAGGTCTTACTTGTCCAAAATTTATTGGTCAAAAACCCATCCCACTAGATGAAATGGACAAATACTAGAAGGATGTAACCTACCAAGACTAAATCATGAAGAAATAGAAAATCTGAATAGACTGATAGCTAGTAACAGGATTGAATCACGAATCAAAACCTCCCAGCAAAGAAAAGTCCCGGACTAGATGGCTTCACTGGAGAATTCTCTCAAACATTCTTTCTTTCCCTCTTTCAATAGCACATTAAAAGGATTATACAACATAACCAAGTGGGATTTATTCTTGAAATGCAAGGATAACTCAACATACAAAAATCACTCAGTGTATTACAACCCTATTAGTAGAATGAAAGAAGGAAAACACATGGCCATCTCACTTGTACAGGAAAAGCATTTGACAAAATTCAAAACTTTTCTGTTAGAAAAACATTTAAAAAACCAGAAGTAGAAGAGAATACCTCAACACAATAATAAGCATGTGAGAAAACCCTACAACTAATGTTATATTCAAGAAATCATTTCTTCTAAGATCAGGAAGATGATTTTTACCATTTCTATTCAACATAATATTTAAAGGATAACCAGAGCAATTTGGCAAGGAAAAGAAATAAAAGGCATCCATACTGAAATGGAAGAAGTAAAATTTATCTCTGTTCACAGACAATGTAATTTCATGGGTAGAAAACTCTAAAGATTTCACACTCAAAACCCAGTCTGAACTAATAAAATAATTCAGCAGAGTTGAAGGATATAAAGTCAACATACAAAACATATATTATAAAAATAAAAATGAAAAATTTGTAAAGGAAATTTAAAAAACAATTTCATTTATAATAATATAAAAGCACCTAAGAATAAGCTTAATCAAGGAGGTAAAGGAAATGTAGAGTGAAAACTACAAACCGTGGCTAAAAGAAATTAGAATTAAATTGGATATTCCACATTCAAGGATTAGAAGACCTGATATTGTTAATATGTCAATATTATACAAAGTGATCGATGCAATGCAATCCCTATTAAAATCCCAATAATACTTCTTGCAGAAATAGAAAAATCAACCTTAATATTCAGATGGAGTCTCCAGGTACCTCAGATAGCCAAACAATCTTAAAAAAGAACAAAGTTGTCAATCTCACATTGCTTGATTTCAAGCCTTACAGTAAAGCTATGGTAATCAAAATGATGTGATCTTAGTACAAAGACAGACATATAAACCAATGGAACCAAATAGAGAGCTCAGAAATAAAACCTTGCATATATAATCAAATTATTTCCAAAAGGATGTCAAGACCATTCACTGGGGGAAAGGACCTTCTTTTCAACAAATGTCAGTGGAAAAACTCGACACCCAAATGGAAAGAATGAAGTTGAACCCATATCTTATATTATATACAAAAATTAAATAAAAATGGGCCCAAGACCTAAATGTAAAAGCTAAAACTATACATTTTTAAGGAGAAGACATAGGAGAAAAGTTTAATGACATTGGCTTTGGCAATAATTTCTTGGATATGACACCAAAAGCACAGGCAGTTACAAGAAAAATAGATCATTTAGACTTCATCAAAATTAAAAAGTGCTAGGTATGCAAAGACACTACCAACTGATTGAAACTATGACCCATAGGAGAAAGTAATTGTAAATCATATATTTAATAAGGTACCAATATGCAGAATACATAAAGAACTACAACTCAACAGCAAAAACACGATCCAATTAAAATATGGGCAAAGGATACATAGATAGAGGCTTCCCTGGTGTCTCAGATGGTAAAGAATCCACCTGCAATGTGGGAGACCTTGGTTCAATCCCTGGGTTGGGAAGATCCCTTAGAGGAGAGCATGGCAACCCACCTACTCCAGTATTCTTGCCTGGAGAATCCCCATGGACAGAGGAGCCTGGCAGGCTACAGTCCATGGGGTTGCAAAGAGTCAGGCACAACTGAGCAATTAAGCACACACACACCAAAGGATACATGTAGACATTTCTCTAAAGAAGATATCGATATCTATATCTATATATATAAAGAAGATATATATATATACATATGACCAACAAGCACAAATAAATTCAATATTATGAATTATTAGGGAAATGTGTATCAAAATCACAATGAGATACTATTTCACACCCAGTTATGGATACTATAAAAACAAAACAAAAACAGAAAACAAGTGTTAGCAAGAAAATGGGGAAATTGGAATCCTGTGCATTGCTGTTGAGGATGCAAAATGGTGCAGCTGCTGTGGAAAACACTACAGCAGTTCCTCAAAAAAGTAAACATAGACTTACCATATAATATAGGAAGTCCATTTTTGGGTATATAGGCAAAAAACTGAAAGCAAGGACTTGAATAGACAGTTGTATAGCAATGTTTACAACAGCCTTATTCACAACAGTCAAGATATGGAAAACAGCTCAAATGCCCATCCTCAGATGAACAGATATTTAAATGTTGTAAATACATACAATGGAATATTATTCAACCTGAAATAGGAAGGAAATTCTGACATGTGCTACAACATGGGTGAACCTTGAAAATATTATGTGAAATAAGCCAGTCACAAAAGGACCAATATTATATGATTCTACTTATATGAAGTACCTAAGGAAAAGGAGAAAGGATTTACTGTGAACAGTGAAGTTACTGTATTTGTTATGTTTTTCTAGGTGAGAGGTTTCTCCTCTCTGATTTGCAGCATAGTTCCCGTTTCTTAAATCTTTACAGCTAGAGAATGCACAGTGTCCCTTTTTGGCAGACTTTTTTTACGGTAATGTGTCACATGGTCCAGGGGCACCATCAGTTAATTAAACATCACTTAGGACAATGGTGGGGTTAGAAGAACAGTGTATATACTTATATTGGGGAAAACCAATCCTTTAAAAAGAAATCCACTTTTGAGTATAACAAATATCAATTGGGTATTTCAGTCATATTTCCCTGAATCCCTCAGAATGTTATTCAGTTACTGAGCGAAGAAAAGGCTTCATAAAAAGAGGTGTGGATTATATCAATGAGAAGTAAAACTGATTTTTTTCCCCCGCAGAAAAGGGCTATTAGACATAAGATACAAGGATCAGTCACCTTCTCATTAACCTCTCAAAATGAATCTATTTCACAACAGGCTTGAAAATGTTCTCTCTTTAAAAGCTACCATGCAGTCTTAACAGTTAATTGTTATTCTTATCAAAGAATGACCCACATTAACATTTAGCTTGAGGTTATTAGCATATTTATAAAAAAAAGGGGAGTGAAAAGTGCATTCTTTTCTCTGCTGCTCTTTGTTATGGGGTTCTATGGAGGAAAGTTGTGAGAAAAAAATGAAGTCAACATTATTCACCAAAATGAGGTAAATATTATTCACCAATATTTCAGACTTGTCTAGAAATATCAAAATGCCTAGATCTGATTCAGTCTTGAACTGGCAGACTACTGAGTGAATTTTAATTACATTGAAATGGGCTTCCCTGGTGGCTCAGCAGTAAAGAATCTGCCTGTAATGCAAGAGATGTGGGTTTGACCCCTGGGTGGGGAAGATCCTCTGGAGAGGGAAATGGCAACCCACTCCAATATTCTTGCCTGGGAAATCCCATGGACAGAGGAGCCTGGCAAGTTACAGTCCACAGGGTCGCAAAGAGCCAGACACAACCTAGTGACTAAAATCACCAAACAATAAGATAATTTGGGATCAATATGTTTTTCTTTCATGATGTAAACAGTGTTAAGCCAGGTAATAAAGACCACTGGCTGAAGACTGAGGTCACAATATAATATCTTCAATTAGGTACATTGATATTAGTGATTGGAGCAAAACATTCTCTTTGATTATCCCATAAGATTGTATTTTTTCCCTTTGATATCAAGGTAGGCATCCTAATCCTCTGAAAAATTAACCACTTAAAAGATCTAAATGTGGCTAATGCTCAACAGAAAGGCTTGCATAATATCAATAAATGATCTTTGAGCTTCCAGGACTTATTTCATTTTTGGACTTTCTTTGGGGAAAAAAAGTTGAATTTTATTTGGAAATAGAATAAAAGTAGATTGTTTTCTTAGTTCAAGATCTGACACTTTGTGTCAGGATTGAGAAAGATGATGGGCAAATCTCCTAGGTGTTCATAGCTTTGACAAATGTAACCAAGTGATTTCCATCAATTTTAGGCAAAGTGGATATTTTTCAGAGTTGGGACAGTTCTTTGCAAATCATAAATTATTAAAAATTTTAATGTGACTTGGAGATGAAAATGCAATTAGAAAAAAGCCTAATATGACCTATTGATCTGAAGAATGGGTAAAGAATCTAAGCTACTCCATTTTGTTAACAGAAAAACTCCATTTTGTAAGGTTCCAGGAAAAGAGCCTTTGGAAATCCCCTGACCTCACCCCACCACCCACGAGCCAATCAGACCCCAGACCAGAATCTCCTGACTTAACGTTCAGGAACTGGTGGTCTACCTAGGAAATAGGGACCAATCAACAACCAACACATAACCCTTCGAAAGAAAGTGACCAATCAGACATCCCCCTACCTAGAAATTCTTTTTTTCATGAACACTCCCTATATAAGCAATGTAACCCAAAACTCAGGGCTCCTCGCTATAGCTGCTGCATCGGTAATGGTGGGTAATGCTCGAGCTTGGTAATAAAAACTCTCTTGCTTTTGCATCGGATATCGGCTCCTTGGTGGTCATTGGGAGATTTCGTGACTTGGGCATAACATGGGAAGGATGGGACAGCAGAAAATTTTCATCTCACATCTGTGATTGTAATTTTCAAGGCAATTTTTTGTTGTTGTTGTTGCAAAGGAGGAAAGATGTGAAATATAGTCAAAAATTCCCAAAGTGCAAATTATTTTGAGAGAGTAAAGCATTTGACAGTGTCTGACTGGTTGGCTAACACTATGACTTGTAGTATAACAAAGTTAAGACTTTAATCCTTGGTTACATCACCATTGTGTTTTCTTACTTGGAAAATCCAGTTGATTAAGAGTTCCTTAATTATGAAAGTATTTTTTGCATAATAATTAGAAAAAATAGTACTTTTACAAAGAATTACAAAAGCGTCTTTGTGGAAGAATCATAAATAATAGTACTTTAACAAAGGTAGGTTTTCAAAATTAATTAATTAATCTATGTGAATCTTGGCATGTTATTGATTCTTTTTGAACCTCTTTCTATGTTTGGAAACTTTAAATAAAATACCAGTGTCCTACAGTTGTGAAAAATATATATGGTATCATATTATAATTAAAATCTTGAATACAGAGCCTGCCAGATGCTTGTTGTTTCATAAATGTTTTATAAATGCCAATTGTTGTCTTTATTTTCAGTTACAGTCATTGGACACTGTTTTGTGTAGTTGAATTTGGAAAATGGCTTATTTAGTCAGCTGATAAGATAGAAGGAAAAGAAGGTGAGGAGGGAAAAATTCCTGATTGCTACTCTTTACTAATCCCACCTTGCTCTGCCAGGTGTAGAGTAACAAGTGGTACTATGGGCTAGCCTCAGATAAATGGAATTTGTGATAACCATCCACCTAAGAACAACACCATTCCAATCCAAAAGAAAGGTAATGCCAAAGAATGTTCAAACTACCACACAATTGCACTCATCTCACATGCAAGCAAAGCAATGCTAAAAATTCTCCAAGCTAGGCTTCAACATTACGTGACCCAAGAACTTCCAGATGTTCAAGTTGGATTTGAAAAGGCAGAGGAACCAGAAATCAAATTGGCAACATATGTGGGATCATAGAAAAAGCGAGAGAATTCCAGAAAACCTCTACTTCTGCTTCATTGACTGCATTAAATCCTTTAACTCTGTGGATCACAACATCACCATCAGCAGTGATTTTGGAGCCCAAAAAAATAAAGTCTGGCACTGTTTCCACTGTTTCCCCATCTATTTCCCATGAAGTGATGGGACCAGATGCCATGATCTTCGTTTTCTGAATGTTGAGCTTTAAGCCAACTTTTTCACTCTCCTCTTTCACTTTCATCAAGAGGCCTTATATATATATAAAAAGAGATGGGAATACCAGACAATCTTATCTGCCTCCTGAGACACCTGTATGCAGGTCAAGAAGCAACAGTTAGAACCAGACATGAATTAACAGACTGGTTCAAAATTGGGAAAGGAGTATATCAAGGCTGTATATTGTCACCCTGCTTATTTAACTTCTATGCAGAGAACATCATGCAAAGTGCCAGGCTGGATGAATCACAAGCTGGAATCAAGGTTGACAGGAGAAATATCAGTAACCTTAGATATCCAGGTGACACTACCCTTATGGCAGAAAGCAAAGAGGCACTAAAGAGCCTCTTGATAAAAGTGAAAGAGGACAGTGAAAAAACTGGCTTAAACGCAACATTCAAAAAATGAAGATCATGGCATCTGGTCCCATCACTCCATGGCAAATAGAAGTGGGAAACAATGGAAACAGTGAGAGACTTTATTTTCTTGGGCTCCAAAATCACTGCAGATGGTGACTGCAGCCATTGAAATAAGAAGACGCTTACTCCTTGGAAGAAAAGCTATAACCAACCTAGATAGCATTTTCAAAAGCAGAGACATTACTTTGCTGACAAAGGGCCATGTAGTCAAAACTATGGTTTTTCCAGTAGCCATGTATGGATGTGAGAGTTGGACCATAAAGAAGGCTGAGTGCTGAATTGATGCTTTTGGACTGTGGTGTTGGAGAAGACTCTTGAGAGTCCCTTGGACTGCAAGGAGATCCAACCAGTCCATTCTGAAGGAGATCAACCCTGGGATTTCTTTGGAAGGAATGATGCTAAAGCTGAAATTCCCGTACTTTGACCACCTCATGCAAAGAGTTGACTCATTGGAAAAGACTCTGATGCTGGGAGGGATTGGGGGCAGGAGGAGAAGGGGACAACGGAGGACAAGATGGATTGATGGCATCACTGACTCAATGGACATGACTTTGAGCAAGCTCCGAGAGATGGTGAAGGACAGGGAAGCCTGGTAAGGCTGTCCATGGGGTCACAAAGAGTCAGACATGACTGAGCAACTGAACAGCAACAATAAGGAACAACACGTGCACTGTTCAGAATAGAAATGGAGAAAATGGAGAACAGTCTCATGGAGTGATATACCAAGAAATTCAGAGTTTATGATGAAGTACTCAGCCATGTGAATAAAGTCACAAAAAAGGCAATTATCCAGCTCTCCAGATATATTTATGTAGTATATATAAAAAGTCCCTTGTATTTCCTCTTTGGTTTGTGCTTTGTTCTGCTTATATTTAAAGAAAGCTGAAACAAGAAATGATATCTAAAACCAAACATTGGCTACATGTTAGTAGATACTGTTAGCTATGTATTTTTTTTGGTGGGGAGGTGCTTAAAACAATTCACTGATATAAGTCATGTGTTTGCTTTTTCTAGTTCCCAATATTACTGAGTACACCTGAAAATGATCCTCACCTGGTAGAATTCTAACATAATACCCTGAGCAACACTGATGATTTGGCTGTGTCTCTCGCATGCGGCCACCACAACAAACTCCAGTTGAGTTCAAAACAAGTGCTATGTACTTCTCTTCACAACAGGCATGTCCGGGCTGAGGGTCATAGAGGGCTCCATTACAACAAACCTGAAATTTGAGAATCAGGTGTAAAAGAAATAGCTTTATTAAGAGTATTATACCACCATATCTTATGTGATACTGTTATTATCTAATAAGGCCTTGACCTTAGATCAAATGTAGCATATTTCTGATAAAAATTCAAAGGTTTAAAAAATACATATTCTGAATATCATTCAAATTCTATCATTGCAATTCAATACAATGTAGCTTCTTTTAGCCTTTGACCAGGCTTTATGCTCTATTATAATATGCTATAAGTATTAATTATTTTTTGAATGTCAGTGCTTCCAATGTGAAGATGATTTTGAGTTGCAAATGAACAATTTCTTTTGTATATATGCTTTTATTTTAATGATTGTTAAACAGCACCACATCTATGGAAAGCTATCTCTTATTGGTCTTTTTTTTAATATCTTGCATTTTCCTTATACTAATTTATATGATCACTTATTGGTGAACCCAATCTTCAGACAAGGCAACCTCAACAGTGTCCAACATTTATATATATATAAAATGTATGTATATATGTGTATTTATGTATGTATGTATATATAATAGGTATACATATATGTATGTATATGTATATACAAGTATCTATATAAAAGGAAATTTATATGGAAATTAATTTTGAAAAGCCCTTTTAACAATGTGTTTTCTCCAGGAGCTGTGGAAGAAATTATGTGCTCCAACAATCAAATAATTACTTTGCATGCTCACTTGAGGTCTGAGAGACTGGCACTCTGTATCTGGAGCAAATAAGATACTGAACAGTGCTGAGATGTAGCCTCAGAACCTGTACTTGGCATAAGTTACATTAATTAGATAGATGCTTCTGTGGCAGACAAAAATCAGCCACTGTTTAAGAGGTGCTTCTCTTTTTCCTCTCTGCTCATTGCTACTGCAGCCGCACCAACATCTGATTCATGCTCTATCCCAAGGGAGCAGAGTATGGAATAACCAAGTCTGAAGGCAAGCTTAATACTTCATTCATTTCTCAGAAGTGACCAAAGAGCAAAGAACCTGGGCAGAAATCTCTTTCTGTGGTTCCTCAGGTAGCCCTGGTAAACCAACTGGAATAAGTTGGTTTTGTTGTTTAGTTATCAGCAATGAAGATTCAAAATCAGTCTGATTCCAAGGACAAATTGCATGATTCCTTTCTTTAATGCCACATTCTGAGTAAAAGGTAAAATTTCAAATTATGCTCCATTTTAAAGAACTAAGGAAAAACTCTCTGTGTTTATTTGGAATTTCGGAATGGTGGTCATTTTTGCTTGCAGGGTAAAACAATACACACATTCTTCTTGTTTTATGACAGTAACCTAAAATTGTGCCGTGCGTTGTATAATCTTAAAGCATCTATTAAAGTTCCATCCACATACAGAGTTCTTGGATACCAAAGCACATCCACCAGTCTTTTCCTTCAGAGTCTCTAGGACTTACCATTCTTTTAAATATTAAAGTATTTATTTATTGATGGGTCATCGCATCTGATTTTCTTCCATATGTTCATTGTCAATGCCATTCTCAGGCTCCTTCAGTCACATAAAACTTATGCCTTTCTTCTAACACACTCTGGTTTTGATCATCGAGGGGGCCCCAAAGGGAACATTTTCAATAAATGATTTCTTTTGAGATGTCTGCCCCCGAATGGAGTATTTCTTAATCTCCTATTTTAATCTTAAAGTTCATTGGCTGAGGAAACAATTTTAGTAACTTGAGCTGGTAAGGTGTATCTAATATTGAAATAGGCAGCCTGTGCCTTGCTCTAGGTTTTTCCAGAAGTAATTCTTTCTTTTTATTTTTATTTTACTTTACAATACTGCATTAGTTTTGCCATACATTGACATGAATCTGCCACAGGTGTACATGAGTTCCCAATCCTGAACCCCCCTCCCACCAGCCTCCCCATATCATCTCTCTGGATCATCCCAGTGCACAGCCCCAAGCATCCTGTATCCTGTATCAAACCTAGACTGGCGATTCGTTTCTTACATGATAGTATACATGTTTCAATGCCATTCTCCCACATCATCCCACCCTCTCCCTCTCCCACAGAGTCCAAAAGTCTGTTCTATACATCTGTGTCTCTTTTGCTGTCTCGCAT
This sequence comes from Cephalophus harveyi, assembly GCA_006410635.1. Classification (NCBI taxonomy): domain Eukaryota; kingdom Metazoa; phylum Chordata; class Mammalia; order Artiodactyla; family Bovidae; genus Cephalophus; species Cephalophus harveyi. Next base: position 135,326 of record SJYT01039161.1, read on the forward strand.
ACAGGGTTACTAGTGATTCTTAAAGTGAGGTCCCTGGACCAGATGAAGGAGGCCTCACCTGGAAATCTGTTAGAAATGCAAATTCTCATGCTCTATCCAAGACTTACTCTGGGGGTGGAACCTCCAGGTATGATACTGACTGGGGTTTGAGATCCATGGCTGTAATCAAATAGGGAAGCTTGTATAACTATTACAGATGACTCTGATGTATATTTAGCCAAAAGTTTATTAGACTCACAAGAAGTCTATTTTCTACATCCCTACAACCTCTCACCCAGGAAATACATATTGATTGTTAACTGCAGACAGAAATTTACAAACTTTTTTCTCTTGAGATTGTAATTGACTTCCTTTATTCTCTTTCACTGACAAAACCTGCATGTGCCCTTAATCCTTAAAACAAAAGTAAGACTTTGTTTAATGCATCAAAGTTTTCTTTCTCTTGGAGAACATTTTTAATAGGAAAATTTATTCTTGCATGTTTTTCTCTCAGAAATCCTAAATTTCATTTCATTTTATGAAAGTATATTCACCAGATGGCACACATTTAATGGCTTAAAATGATATAGAACTTGGGTTTAATGACAATTCTGGAGCCTAAATGTCAAAAAAAAGTATAGTTAATAACTACTAGTTTTATAACATTTCTTAGATAAAAACTGCTTAGCCAGTGTCAGCAATAATAATAAGCATTTTGATCCATATTACTTCAATATGGAGTATTGCTTCATATTACTTCACTTTCTTAATTACTGAGCCCTTCTGCAGTGAATCTTTTGAATTTAGTAGTAGCTTTAGTCATTGCTTGTGTGATGTTGTTGACAAATAGGAATGTTATTTCATTATGTGAAATCCTATCTTCAAACTAAGGATATTCTGCATCATTTGTCAATAAAAACCATTTATAAACTCCTCTGTCTAGCTGTATTATTGATCTGATTCTTAAACTGAAACTAATATGAACATTAATCTGCAAATGGCCATAGTTTAAAAATATTTCAGACAAACCATGAAAAGTCCGGCTAACAGTTACTCATCAGTGTCTTGTAAAACAGCCACTTGTAGCTGAATGAATTTGTTGTAAAGAATATTCAACTCATTCAATCAAGCACAAATTTGGGAGGTTCCTTATCATTTCAATAAGCTCATTTTTCTTCTATGAAGATGATGAAAAATGAGAAGGCTAAAACGCTCATGAGGAAGGTGAGATTTTTATAGGCATCCTTTCTTTCCCACAAGGTCTTCTTGTTAGACTAGTGGAAATACAGAACATGATAAACCATGGTTTAAGAAGCAAGTGATTTCAGCCCAGAGAATTTAGTGGGAAAAACATATTTTACTGACTCGTTTGAAAAGATTTACCTTAGCCTCAGGGGAGTAGCACCTGGTTCCACAAAGAAGTTCATGTTTTTGACACTCCACTGCCTTGCAGAGTCCACCAATGTGGTCCTTCATTAACTTCTTAGTTTTAGAGCACGGACGCCATGTTTTCCGTAAGAGATCATATCCAAGAATGATGCCACTTGGCCTCCCTGGAGACATCCATTCAATTTGAAGGGATCTGCAATGGACAGACTAATCGATAATTCTGAAAAAGACATTTGACTTTGCTGCTATCAGCCTGATCTACTTTTCAGTTAGTCTTCCAGTTTGTTCAAAAGGTCTGTTTCATCAACAACTTCCTAATGAAAAAGCTGAAGCAAAAGAATATATACACTCATATGCTACCACCATAGGCTATGTTTTGAGAACCAACCAAATCATTTACGCTCTTGGGAGAATAACACCATGACAAGAGTTCAGTGGTCTCCCACTTTAAATTTCAGAGGCAAAAAGAATGTATCATTGTTTGTGGCTAGTCAGTAAAATCAACAGAAAAGTTTTGTTGATAAGTAAAAATAAGACACAAATAACGTGATGTAGTAAATATGGTGGGCTTCCCAAGTGGCAGTAGTGGTAAAGAACCCGCTTGCCATTGCAGGAGATGTAAGAGACACAGGTTAGATCCCTAAGTGGGGAAGATCCCCTGGAGGAGGGCATGGAAATCCAGTCCAGTATTCTTGTCTGGAGAATCCTATGAACAGAGGAGCCTGGCAAACTATAGCCCATAGGGTTGCAAAGAGTTGGACAGGACTGAAACTACTTAGCAGGCATACAAAGTAAATAGCATGGAAATTAGAATATGCAGTAGACCTAAACCCTACTCACAATTTCTACTCCTTTGCCTTCCTTCCCTCAGCTAGGACTAGCCATGTGACCCTCTGCTGCTCAAAGAGATGCAACCAGAAGAGGTTAAGAGTCTAATTAAGGTCCCTAGGAAATTTTAGGGCTTCCCTGGTGGCTCAGAGGTTAAAGCGTCTGCCTCTAATGCAGGAGACCCGGGTTCGATCCCTGGGTCGGGAGGATCCCCTGGAGAAGGAAATGGCAATCCACTCCAGTATTCTTGCCTGGAGAATCCCACGGACGGAGAAGCCTAGTAGGTTACAGTCCACGGGGTCGCAAAGAGTCGGACACGACTGAGCGACTGAACTGAACTGAACTGAGGAAATTTTATCTTCCTTGATGTGGCTGTGGCCTTTTCCCCTTTTCTTTCTTTCTGTTAAATATGATGTCTGAAATTTCAGCAGTCACTTCAATTATCTTGCAATCATTTGAGAAAGGCCATGCAAAGCACAAAGATGCCCCTGAGGTATTTGGTATAACTGAACCAATGCCAACAACAATCTACCTCTAGAAGTACTTACTTGAGCCTCTGCTGCTGCTAAGTCGCTTCAGTCGTGTCTGACCCTGTGTGACCCCATAGACGGCAGCCCACCAGACTCCCCCGTCCCTGGGATAATCCAGGCAAGAACACTGGAGTGGGTTGCCATTTCCTTCTCCAATGCATGAAAGTGAAAAGTGAAAGGGAAGTTGCTCACTCATGTCCCCATTTCGCGACCCCATGGACCACAGCCTACCCAGGCTCCTCTGTCCATGGGATTTTCCAGGCAAGAGTACTGGAGTGGGGTGCCATCGCCTTCTCCGACTTGAGCCTCTGCTGTTGGTTATTTTGTCACATAGACAAAGTGCATGACCAAATTGATAAAATCTTTTCATCAGTTGATAAGCTAACAATTGATAATATTTTTCAATAAATTTATTTATCAACATATAATATTTATACATTTTATCAACTGATATAATTGATATTCTCCCTCCAAATATACTTAATCTTAATTTTTGACTCACAAAAACAGATTTAATTTTCCAATAGTTCTTTATATACCATGATCAGATATGTTTTGTGGTCGGAAATTCAGAAATTGGAGATTCCCATGACAAACTTCTTTATATCACTATATTCCTGAAGATGTTTGAGTTTAAAAATTGAGCTACAATTTATTCTAAACATATAAGCATCTTGTTTTTGGTGGTTTGGTAAACAATGGAAGCATGACATCATACCAAAATTGCATTTTCAATGAGCTATTAGTATTTCATCTGCTGTTCTGAATGAGATCATAGCATCAAATTTTCAAAGAAGAGTCAATCCAGAATAAAATTATTTACTCTCAGATTAATGTACAGAACTTTATTTTAGCACTTACATCTACTTGTCAGAATGATTCAGCCTAGATGACATATCTGTACTATATTTAGTATTTTAAGAAGATCTATAAACAGAAAGTAAAGATTTTAATAAAGCCCCAGAGATTTTGATAAGGCATATTCTTGCAATTTAGCAGGGTAAAGAAAGGCTACTATCCGCAGAACATCAGGCAAACATAAAATAATTACTTTTGTTCTCATTGTTTTCAAAAACAGGAATGGAACTCTGACATTCAAGATTGATTTTTATAATTCTAGAATCTTTAACCATAACAACCATTCATAGTTATAGGTTAGCTTTACCTATGAAACATTTCAATAACTACTTTGAAGAATAACAAGCACATGTGAGCTTAGTCCTTATACTCAAGCAATATTAAAATATTGTCACAATAACTTATGTTGACTATCATTCTGACATTGTGTCAAATAATATTTTTGTTATACTTTCCATTTTAAGAAATAGTGTGTCTTTACAGGCCAAATTACTGAACTCTATCAGAATTCTAAGTGACATTACATGTTAGGAATTCAATTAGGCCCAAACATTTACATTAAAAAGCAGCAGTCAAGATAAACCTTGACATTTTAATAGACTGCTGAAAAAGAAAAAAAAAGAAAATTATTTCGTTTTCTTGGAGGTACAAACATAACACATTCACTAATAAGACTCTGTAGATAAGAAATTAATGTCACCTATGAGAGAACAGTTTCATAGGTGACTTGTATATTCACCATTATTATTCTAAGGTCTTTATACAACTCTCAAAATTAATTCCACATTTTTTCAGATACCTCTTCTGTATTCAGTGCATAACCAGCTACAGAAAAGACTACCTTTAAGTGACATTCAAGGGTCTGACTTATCTATAAAAGCTGGTAAACTAGCAAAGTCTAGAAAATACCATTTCTAGTCAGTGTAACTTCTTTTTTGCACAGCATAACCAGGAAGACAGACCACTTGTATTTTTAGCGCTAGCATGAAAAGTTTTGATGTTGAGGATCTGAGTTAGGTACACTAATATACGTGATCAAAGAAAAATAGGGGTTTAGCACCTGCCCACCTCTTATTAGAGCCCATGTCAGTGACACTGAAAAAATCTTTTGGTTTGAAATGAAAGACATCTCTGAGGAATACACACATTAACCGGATTAATGGCTCCGTTGCTTTGACATTGGAGAGTAAAATAGAAGGAACATTCTTAAACCATATGAATTAATGTGAAATATTGGGGAGACAATCGGAAGTTTGTCTTTTACAAACAATTTATCTATAGAAAGAAAAAAAAGAAAGTGAAGTCGCTCAGTTGTGTCTGATTCTTTGCAACCCCATGGACTGTAGCTTACCAGGCTTCTCTGTCCATGGAATTTTTCAGGCAAGAGTACTGGAGTGGGTTGCCACTTCCTTCTCCAGAGGATCTTCCTGACCCAGGGATCAAACCCAGGTCTCCCGAATTGCAGGCAGACGCTTTACCATCTGAGCCACCAGGAAAGCCCTGCTGCTGCTGCTGCTGCTAAGTCGCTTCAGTCGTGTCCGACTCTGTGCGACCCCATAGACGGCAGCCCACCAGGCTCCCCCGTCCCTGGGATTCTCCAGGCAAGAACACTGGAGTGGGTTGCCATTTCCTTCTCCAATGTATGAAAGTGAAAAGTGAAAGTGAAGTTGCTCAGTAGTGTCCGACTCTTAGCGACCCCATGGACTGCAGCCCACCAGGCTCCTCCGTCCATGGGATTTGCCAGGCAAGAGTACTGGAGTGGGGTGCCATTGCCTTCTCCTAGGAAAGCCCTAATTTACCTATAAATTGTTATAAATAGCTCCAGATTCCTTGAACTTGTTTACAGAGGCCTTTTAAAAATGCCTATTCAACTAGGTCATTATTGTCAGTGTACTCAGCTTCTTCAAATACTATTCCAGATTGTGGTTATCAAAAATGATCAGGGGACTTTTAAGACTAAATAAATGTAATATGATGGCAGTATTATTTATCTGCTCTCAAGTCACGCTATTGACTGTTTAATTCTCCACTAGAATGTTTAGCCTAACTATGTGCTATGTGCTAAGTCACTTCAGTCATGTCTGACTCTCTGTGACCCTACAGACTGTAGTCCACCAGGCTCCTCTGTCCATGGGATTCTCCAGGCATGAAACCTGGAGTGGGTGGCCATGCTTTTCTCCAGGGGCTCTTCCTGACCCAGGGATAAAACCCACATCTCCTATGTCTCCTGCATTGGCAGGTGGGTTCTTTACCACTAGCGCCACCTGGGAAGCCTTAGCATAACTGAGAAGTGAAGATGCTCAGTCGTGTCTGACTCTTTGCGACCCACTCTTTGGACTGTAACCTAACAGGCTCCTCCCTCCATGGGATTTTCCAGGCAAGAATACTGAAATGGGTTGCTATTTCCTTCTCCAGGAGATCTTCCCAACCTAGGGATTGAACCTGGGTCTCCCGCACTGCAGATAAACTCTTTACCATCTGATCCACCAGGGAAGCCTTAGCATAACTGATAGTAAGTAAAATATCAAAAGGTAGAACTCTGTGTCCTTAAAACATGCATACCAGACACAGGTCAAATTACACTTTACAGCAGTGTAAAGTCAAGTGTTCAGGCATGTAGTTCAAGCTAAAAGTATTATGTTGTTTTCCAGTCACTGAGTCAAGTCTGACTCATCGTGACCCCATGGACTATAACACATCAGGCTTCCCTTGTCCTTCACTATCTCCCAGAGTTTGCTCAAACTCATGTCCATTGAATCGGTGATGTCATGCAATCATCTCATCTTCTGTCACCCGCTTCTCCTCCTGCCCTCAATCTTTCTCAGCATCAGAGTCTTTTCCAGTGAGTTTACTCTTTGCATCAGGTGGCCAAAATATTAGTACTTTAGCATCAGTCCTTCCAATGACTATTCACGGTTGATTTCCTTTAGGATTGATTGTATATATATCCTTGAAGTATTACAGAGACACTGAACAAAGGTCACTGTGCCTAGACTAACAATGAAGGTTTCATGGGAGAAGTAGATGTGGACTTGAATTGGAACAGGAGGAAGGAAGAATTCTGAGCAGGAAGACACACATAAGCAAAAATAAGAGAGAGGAAACAGCCTAGCCATATATAGAAGAGTAATGGGACCAACTTGATGAGTGAATGATCAACATCCAGCAATAATGGAAGGTCAATCAGAATTTAAGAAGACAGTTTAGGAAGCCCCTCAAATACTATGTTGAGGAATTTGATGGTGAAATAAGGTGATTGTGCAGGATGTCACTAGCAGAATAAAAAGCCCTTTTAGAACAGATAACCTGGCCGATGAGAGTGGAAGAGAAGAGGGGTAGGGAGAAATATCAGTGAGCTACATCAGGAATTTAAATGTGAAGGAGTGTTTAATGGATCTTTCTCTTGTTTAGGAACTTCAATTTAGCTCCAAGCTGAGGATGACAGATGAGTTTCTCCCTTTAGGACTGATAAGTATCTTGTTTCTAAAAGGGATCAGAAAGATTCTGCTGAGTTCTGAGGATAAAGATATCCATTAACATTGATGCAAAACCCAAACCAATTCCAAATAAATAGAAATCTTGGAGAGTTTTTGAAAGAAGGAAATTTAATGAATATTTATTAAGTATCTCCTATAGGTAAGGCATTGTTCTAATAATACAATTATGAATAAATAAGACAAAATTCCTTTTTTCATAAAACTTACATCTTGCTGGGAAAAGATGAAAGAGTAAACATATACGTAAGCATACAATATGTCAAACTGGTGGTCTGAGAAGGCCTGGCTCTTCTGTGCAAGGAGAAAGGACAAAGCATGTGAACAGGAGTTTCTAGGCAGAGAGAGCAGGAGGTGGAGAGGCTTTGAGACAACCATGCCCTTGACTTGTTGCAGGACAATCAAAGAATCTAGTGGGAAAGAACTGGAGTGAGCAAGAGAATGATGGAAAATAAATCAGGTGGGTATTGGGGGAGTGGGCCAGGGAACTGCAGATCATGCAGGGTTTTGTAGAACATAGAAATAACTGGATTCATTTTTTTGAGTGCATTGGAAAATCACTGCAAATTTTTGAGCCACAGAGTAAGAGAGGAGTGATTTATTTAGTGAAGAGTGATGTTAAAATCCATTCCCAGCCCACCTCTAAACACACTCTAGGCTGAGGAAGACATTCTAAATACATCACTCAGAAAAACTGGAAACACTTGCTTCTCCTGGTTGCTACCTCCTGAGAAACAGAAATATCTAAGCCAAATTTGCTACTGTCCCTGGAGGGGAATATAGAAACTTAGGGGACAATTTGACATAGTGATTGGCATCCTGTATGATCAAAGAATAGGTGCTTGTTTCTCAGCTAGAGAATTGTAATGGCCAGATATTGTCCAGAGCAGCTGTAATGACAGGCAAGATGGGATTGGCATACCATCAATCTTTAGCATGGCACAAACAAATGAGTTTCCCATGAGCCAATGGACATCTTGCAAAATGGTGAGGTGTGAGCCCCCTTTACATATACCACCCACCATGGAAAGCTTTTGGTGTGAAGGAACTCCAGTAAGGAGAGTCTTTGGCATGTTCTGCTCTGCTGCCACCACAGATCAGTTGCAGAAGACAACATTCATATCAGGGAACTTGACTTTGTGGAGATTCTCAACAGTCCTCTCAAGGAAAACAGAGAATTGTCCAAGAAAGTGCTACCTGCCACACAGAGGGCTTGGGTGGCTACCCAGCAGTGGCAGTAAAGTAATAATGTTGGAAAGAGGCACAGCTGGGATGAAAGGAAATAGGCAAGAAAGAGTAGGAGGAGAGAAAGGGCAAGCTGGGATCAGGTCCGAGCCTGTGAAATGGTAGGATTTTTGAATCATATGTGAACTTAATATTTTGCTGGAGATGGAATGAACTTTTAATACTTGATCATGAATCTTAACTACCAAAGTGAGGCTCATAACTAAAAACAATGTGAAAGCCATAAGATGTTTCTGAGAGGTTTTTCAAGAGTTAGGAAAAGGATTCCGAAAGACTATGTTTAAGTAGCAAGGAATAGGCAAAAGCAAAACCTTTCCTTCTTGTATCTCATTGAATTAAGATAGGTACATCAACTTGAATGATAAAAGAATGAACTAGGGTTTGATGGTAGAGATGAAGAAGAGGGACAGATAGGAGAAGATGCTCCAAAAGAAGACAGACTAAAATTGATATTGAGTGAAATCAGGGGATTAAAAAAATCAAAGCTAGATGTCTTTGATCATAAGCAAGGTAGTGGTACCTCTGCAGAACTGGATGTTGGAAAAGATGAGTTAGCTGAAAATAAACTTCTGAGGCTTGAGGTTATGGGAGTGGTGGATGGCTATCACTATAGAACACTGATACAAAACTGAATATATGGGACTAGAGTTTAGGGAGAATATGAGGCTAGAGATCTTTGGGTCATCAGTATGATGCAAACCGTGAGAATGAACTATTTGAGTAGGAGAGAGTCTTTCTGTTGAAGACATCCACAAACAATGAATGGATTTGGAATGAAACCAATGAAAGAAACCAATGAGTAGAGCAAACTGGGAGGAAAGCTAGATTTTGTGGAGATGCATATAAGGCTTCTCAAAATCTCAGTGACAGCTGCTTCTCTGGGAGCTGCAAAAAGTAGAGAAGTTAGAAGGAGTTTGGGAAAGAGAAGGAAGTAAGAAAATGGAAATAGTAGTGGCAAAGTCTTAAGAATAAGCTCAATATTCTGTAAGGTCTTCTGATCAAACAATGAGTTTGATGATCAGAATTCATTGGCCATCAGAAAAATAATATTTACTGAAAGCCATTATGATGATAAGATTATTGATTGAATGTATACAACAGTCTAGATACACTCCAAGTGATTTTTGAGAGGTGTTCTTATATCCTTTAGACTGAAACAGAAAATTCCAATCCCAATCAAAAAATGGGCAGAAAATCTAAATAGATATTTCTCCAAAGAAGATACACAAATAGCCCAAGAGTCACATGAAAAGATGCTCAATATTGCTAATTACTGGGCTTCCCTTATGGCTCAGCTGGCAAATAATCTGCCTGCAATGTGGGAGACCTGGGTTCAGTCCCTGGGTTGGGAAGATTCCCTGGAGAAGGGAAGAGCCACCCACTTTAGTGTTCTGGCCTGGAGAGTTCTATATACTATTCCTTGTGGTTGAAAGGAGTCGGACACGACTGAGTAACTTATTAGAGAAATGCGAATCAAAAATACACTGAGGTACCACCCCAGACCGGTCAGAACAGCCATCATCAAAAATTCTACAAACAAAAAATGCTGGAGAGAGTGTAGAGAAAAAGGAACCCTCCTACACTGCTGGAACAGTATAGAGGTTCTTTCAAAAACTAAAAATAGAGCTATCATACAACCCTTCACTCTCACTACTAGGCATATATCTGGGGGCTTCTCTGGGGGCTCAGACGATAAAGAATCCACCTGCAATGCTGGAGACCTGGGTTTGATTCCTGGGTTGGGAAGATCCTCTGGAGGAGGGCATGGCAACCCATCCCAGTATTCTTGCCTGGAGAATCCCCATGGACAGAGGAGCCTGGAGGGCTACAGTCCATGGAGTCACAAAGAGTGGGACACAACTGAGCGACTAAGCACAACACATGCATATATCTGGAGAAAAATAAGGTCCAAAAGGATACATGCACCTCAATACTCATTGTAACCCTATTTATAATAGCCAAGACGTGGAAGCAACATACATGTTCATTGACATAGGAATGGATAAAGATGTGGTACATACACATATCAATATAATAGAATATTATTCAATAATAATATTATTATTACTGAATGAAATAATGCCATTTGCAGCAACATGATTGGACCTAGAGATGATTATACTAAGTGAAGAAGACAGAGAAAGACAAACATTGGATTATATCACTTATATGTGGAATCTAAAAAATATAATATACACGAACTTATTTACAAAACAGAAACAGATCCACAGACTTTAAAAACAAATTTAAGGTTACCAAGGGGAAAGGTGAGGGGGGAAGATAAATCAGGATATTGGGATTAACATACATACACTACTATATGTATAACACGTAACCTACAAGGACCTAATGTATAGCACAGGGAACTCTACTCAATATTCTGTAATAATCTATATGGGAAAGGAATCTGAAAAAGAGTGTATATATGTACATGTATAACTGAATCACTTTGCTGTATACCTGAAACTAACACAACACTGTAAATCAACCACACTCCAATATACAATAAAAATTAAATTAAAAAGAAGCTGTCTCAACTTGTCCATACTGGCAAAGGAGTAAAGTTTAGAATATGGGTAAAGAGGTGATCTGAAAATTCTATGTCTACAGCCCAGCATGCTCCTCATTTAAAAACATAACATAAAGCATGACTTAAAAATGTTTAATTGCAAAATCACTTCAGTATTCAAGCTATGAGTCACTGAAAAAGTCAGAGAGGGAAAACAATCATGGAAGAGATTTCCTGATAGCCAGTATCATAGTATAAAAATATAGATGCCTCAAAGTTTCACCTCAAATTTAGTGAGGCAAAAAAGAGAAAGTTCTTTTTCAACCAGTCATGACCATTCACTCCATCCTCAACCCCCAGTTATATACTCTGAAATTTTCAGACAGGGGGATTTCTAAGTGATGATAGTGGTTTAAGTGTCATTTAGAGACACAGAATCTGTGCTATTATCATGAAGACTTCTTAGAAGCTGATGGGTGAAAATATCATTTATATTATTCAGGAGCTTGAGGCAAAATTTTAAACAGTTATTTGTGAGTACTACGAAGACATTATGCCTCTGACTTCTCATCAGTAATACAGCCCCACACTGATCTGGAACTATAAAAATTGCCATGGTTCCCACTAAAGGCAATGAGAGACATGATCTGTGTTCTCTCTCTCTCTCTCTCTTTTTCTCTGCTTTCCCTTGAGCCTCATGCCTGGAAATTATGCATTTTGGAATCCTACCAGTCATGTAAGAAAACTTTTTCCTGGTTTATGCCTCTTTTCTTCGCTTATCCACTTACAGAGAATAAATAAGTGAACTTCAGAGGCAACCCAGTACCCAGTGAAGCTGTCAGTTGCAGTGTCTGTCATATTTCAATCAAAGCCAGCACCAGACAGCTATCTTCATCCAGCGCAGTCTCTACATTCTTGAGAACCAGAATTAATGAATTAGCTATTGATTAAATTCCACTCTAGCAAATCCACCGAGGCAAATAAATGAACTACCCAGGGCACGTGTAGGCCATGGCCAGACATGTCCGGGCTATCGATCAGTCGTTAGCACTCTTCGGGTATGTAGAAGCAGCTGATGATAATATGACAAGTAAGGAAAATGTGATGTAGAAACAGAGTTTGTTTCCGGAGGAGTAGCTTATAAAACTAGAAGGGTTCATCTGATCTTTCTACATTTGTGTGCAAGGGCATTTCTGGATTATATATAATTGGGAAAACCATACGTAAGTGCTTGTGCGGAAGATGTTGTAGTCAAAAGCAAGGAATAGGTTAAGGCTAGAGACAAAGATGATGTGCTTCATGCTTAACATCAAACAGGCTGGTAAGCTATCTGTATATGTTATTAAAACATACCAAAGTTAAAATTTTGCTATGACATTTTACCAAAGATAATCTAAGAAATACGTGTGTTATTAGAAACGAAAATATTTTGAGTGCTATAGAAGCAAACTTTGTCTACTGACATTTATCTGGAAGGATTTCACACTTGATTTTTCATGTTGCTAATATAAGAGAGTTTCTTAAACCAAAATAGAAACAACTAACATGTACACGTTGCCAGAAGTATAATGAAATTACACAAATAATAACATGCACACAGGAGGCTAACTGCTTTGGTGTTGGTGTAATTTTGATTAATGGCTTGGCAGCCTATATATGCTCATTAGAGTTTTGCCTTTGGAAAATGTTGCTGTGCTATGATAGATCATTTTAGAAAAGGAAAGACTGTACATGCCAATATTCAGTTATAAATGATTTAAATCAGCTTTTTTTTTTTTTGCTAGATCTTTTACCCTAAAAAGGGGGGAAAAAAAGGAAATAAAGTAGTCAAAGGTATTGGAATAAAGAAAAATATGGGGGAGGGGTAATTTCTGTGCTGGTCAATATGGAAAAGTCCTTTATAGCCTCTCTCCCTCATGGCTCAGTGGTAAAGAATCCACCTGCCAATGCAGGAGATGTGGGTGTGATTCCTGGGTGGGAAAGAGCCTTTACAGGAGTAAATGGCAACCTGCTCCAGTATTATTGCCTGGATAATCCCATGGACAGAGGATCCTGGTGGGCTACAATCCATGGAGTCACAAAGAGTTGGACATGACTGAGCATACACACACACACACATACCTGTTGAGTATTGCTAAAAAGTCAGCTCAAATTACAAAAAGCAACCACCTAAGGACTTTGAAAAGTTAACAATACTGGCAAATCAGGAAAGAAGCCAATATTTGAAGAGCAAATATTATAGGATGAGTTTCCCATTGTTTTTCCTTTTATTGTCCCCGTCTTAAGCTGAGGAGCAGCCCCAGTATGGAAACATGCACTGGGCAAGCAAAACCTATGTTGTTGTTGTTCAGTTGCTCAGTTGTGTTTGACTTTTGCAACCCCATGGACTGCAGCACACCAGGCTTCCCTGTCATTCACTATCTCCCAGAGTTTGTTCAAACTCATGTTCACTGAGTCGATGATGCCATCCAACCACCTCATACCTTTGTTGTCTCCTTCTCCTCCTGCTTTAATCTTTCCCAGCATCAGGGTCTTTTCAAATGAGGCAGCTCTTCACATCAGTTGTGCAAAGTATTGGAGCTCCAGCATCAGTCCTTTCAGTGAATATTCAGGGTTGATTTCCTTTAGGATTGACTGGTTTGATCTCCTTGCAGTCCAAAGGACTCTCAAGAGTCTTCTCCAGCACCACAATTTGAAAGCATCAATTCTTTGGTATTCAGCTTTCTTTATGGTCCGACTCTCACACCCGTACACGACTACTGGAAAAACCATACCTTTGACTATATGGACCTTTGTAGGCAAAGTGATGTTTTTGCTTTTTAATATGCTGTCTAGGTTTGAGAGCAACCTAATCTTTCTGACCAGAATATGAAAAGGCCTAGCAAGCCAGAAGGTGTGATGAATATCCCTGTTTCATTTTGTTTCCTCTTTTTCCCTGCTCTGAGAATGATTCCAGATAAGGAGCTGAATGATGGCAGTCGGGGCCAAATGAGAATAAAAAATCCTGAGAAAAATGTAGCTTTCTGGCCAGGGAAACCAGGAAAAGTGCCCCTTGTGGCCCAAAGAATGAATGGCACAAAAATTCCTACCTTTTTTTTTTCCCCCAATATTTTCTCTCTAATCTCTTTGCCCCTCAAACAATTCCATTGACGTAAACTGTGAGCTACCTTGGGAGGCTAAAATGCCAAGAGAAACCATGTCTTTCTAGCCAAAGATCTGGAAAAGGAAGTCCAGGGGATATGGAAAACACAGAGGTACTCTCAAAGAAGAGAAAGCTAAGCAGTCTATTAATTCTGTGCATAAATCAACACAAGTCTTAATTCCAAGGTGCACACACATGGCTGCCTCATAAGCAAAGGGAAGTATGAGTACAGAGCAAAGACTTTGAGATCTGAACCGTTACATAATCCCCTAACCAAACACCAGATAAGCCACTGAGAGGTGCGTGAATGGGACAGACATAAAGCAGCATGGTGAAACTTCTGAAAAGTGGACTAATATTAGAGCCACTGACCACATAAGCCAAGACAAAACTTTCAGTCTGAAGCTAACCAAGTTGGTCACCTGCCAACAGAAACAAAACCTCCAACCTTCTACACATGACAACCTGATATTTAAATATCCAGCAAATACTCCAAAATCACTCAAAGTTACACTAATCCAAAGAAAGTTGGAGTGGCTATATTATTATCAGACAAAATATACTCGACGATAAAAAAGTTATCTGGAAGGAAAAGGAGTATTACACAACAATAGAAGTGTCAACTTACTAAGACATAACAATCCTAAATGTGCATTAACCTAATAGTAAAGCATCACAATACATGAGGCAAAAACTGAGAGTTCAAAAAAAAAAAAAAAAGAGAGAACTATTATAAACAAGCCCATAGTTATATTTGGAGATTTCAACATTCCTCTCACAATAATTGATAGAACAGCCAGGCAGAAAATCATTATGTGTACAGATGACCTGAACATCACTATCACTCAACTTGACCTAATTGATATTTATAAAATGTTCTGACAACAGCAGAATACACATTCTCCTCAAGTACACATGGCATATTCACCATGATAGATCTCATTATAGGCAATAAAATAAAACCATGTTTCAGACCATAACAGAATGGCTTTAGAAACTCACATCTTAAATATGTCTGAAAAAACTAAAAATTATCTGGGAATTAAGCAAACCACTTCTAAATAATTCATGAGTCAAAGCAGAAGTATTAAGGAAATTAAAAACCATCTTGAAACATTAAATGAAATAAAATGCAACATTTCAAACTTCATGAGAATCACCTGAAGCATAGCTTAAAGGAAAATTCTTAACTTTAAACAGTTCTAGCCAAAAAGAAGAAAGGTCTCAAATCAATAATGCACGTTTTCTTCTTTCAGTTCAGTTCAGTTCAGTCACTCAGTTGTGTCCGACTCTTTGTGACCCCATGAATCGCAGCACGCCAGGCCTCCCTAACACCATCAGTTATGCCGGGTTTCTAGCTTGCCCATGGCAGATCTGGGGGCTTGTCAGCATCCACAAACATGTGAGCTGATTTCTTGTGATAAATCTCTTTATATGTATATAGATACAACACAGGCATGCACACACGCATACACACATGTACACACAAACACACATAATCTCTTGATCTATTTCTCTGGAGAACTCTGACTGGTACAAGGAGCGATAGAAAGTGAATACACTCCTTTTACAAAAAGAGACGTGTGGTCCAGAGGAATGCAGTGAACTTAACAAAGCTCACATCAACCGTGTCAGGACCAGGGCTCACCAGGGCTCCTCTGACACACCACTTTCCACCTCCGAGCTTGGCCATCACACCACGCTGCTGTCACGCGCCTGCCAGCTCATTCACCTTGCCAGAAGATAATGACGGAAAGTGAGGAACTAAAGGGGCCGACAGACCCAGGGAGAGCGTGTCGAGTTCTTTAATGGCACAGGTACCCCACACATGGAGATGCTCTGATGCTCCAGGTGCCAGTGGCTTCTGACGCTTGGCAGAAACCTCACTCCTCGTGGGTGGTGTCAGCCACGGGCACAGCCCAGTGTGTGCAGCTCTGAGACTTCTGGAAAGCAGATGCCAGTTTACCTCCTGTCTTATGTCGACACTTGGTCCTTGTGTTCTCTGCTATTGGGTGAATCTGTGACGCCCTTCTGTTGTTCAATTACCATTTGACAGTAACTCTCATGCACTCAGCTGTTTAGTTAATAAAGAAAAGGGTCTCAAGTCTTGATGAGGAACCGGAACTCTACCACGTGAGTCTCTGCAAGACACATCATGTTAAAGTCAGAAAGAAGACCAGCACCCGGAGTTGCTGTCCCGAGACCCACATCCTGCCATGTGCCGAGGAAAGCCCCTAAGCCCCCCCCATGAGGACAGCTAGCATTCGTCCTCCGAGGGTGTGGCTGCAAGAACACACAGCCGATGGTTGAATCCCATGGCCAGCATTGCTCACCTGCCTAAATGGACTGGCCAGTGCTGTCTCTAGAGCAGGGGGTACTCATACCGTTTCAAATCAGGCCAAAGGAGAAATGGCAGGTCGCAAAGAGGAGCTGCAGCTCGGTAGAAAGCTGAGGGTCCCCCAGGGAGAGGGATGCTGGAAGGGACCCGGCCAGGCTGAGTGCTGGGCTGGCATCAGAGAGTAAACAGAGAAGGCACTGCTTTCACGCTGGGCTTGGGGCTAGATCGAGCTCTCCAGAAGGAGAATTTCCAGCTGGGTGAACACTAGGCCTGTCTCTTATACACATCTAGATGTGTATAAGAGACAGGTTTATTGTGATCCACACAGTCAAAGGCTTTGGCATAGTCAATAAAGCAGAAGTAGATGTTTTTCTGGAACTCTCTTGCTTTTTCCATGATCCAGCGGATGTTGGCAATTTGATCTCTGGTTCCTCTGCCTTTTCTAAAGCCAGCTTGAACATCAGGGAGTTCATGGTTCACGTATTGCTGAAGCCTGGCTTGGAGGATTTTGAGCATTACTTACTAGCATGTGAGATGAGTGCAGTTGTGCGGTAGTTTGAGCATTCTTTGGCATTGCCTTTCTTTGGAATTGGAATGAAAACTGACCTTTTTTAAGCAACTAAAAAAAGAAGGGTAAGATAAACCCAAAGCAAGAAGAAATAAATCAATAAAGAGCAGAAATTAATGAATTAGAAAACATAAAGCAATAGAGAAAACCAACAAAACCAAAAGGTTCTCCGAAAAGATTCACAAAATGGATAAAACTCTAGACTGATTAAGAGACATTTACCATTATCAGAAAGGAAAGGTGCAAATCAATGCAGATTCTACAAACATTGCAACTTTCTGTCCATAAATTGGAAAAATTCAATGAAATTAACCAGTTCTTTGCAAACACAAAGTAACAAATTTCACACAAGAAGAAACAGATAGCTTGAATCATGATACATTGTTAAGGAAATTGAATTCTGAGTAAAATACCACTCAACAAGAACTCTAGCAAAAGGTGAATTTCACTGGTAAATTCTACCAACGTTTAAGAAATAAATACCATTTTCACAAAATCTCTTTCAGAAAATAGAAAAGGAAAACATATTTTCCAGCTTATTTTGGGGCCCAGAATTGCCATTTACCAAAAGCAGGCAAAGACATAACAAGAAATAAAAATAGTTCAATATAATTTATAAAGGTAACCATAATCCTCAACAAGACAAGAGTAAATTGAATCCAGGAATATATAAAAAGGAAAATACATCACAACCAAGTGGGCTTTATTCAGATAATGTAGCCTTAATTATTTGAAAGTCAATCAATGTAATTAAACACATTAACAAATTAATATGAAGTAAATGTATTTAACAAAATTCAATATCCAGTCACTTTGGAAATCAGTTTGGCAGTTTCTTATAATGTAAGTAAAATATAAACTTATATGATTCAGCAGTCCAACTTATCATTTACCCAGGTGAAATGAAAATCTACGTTCACATAAAAATCTGTACATAAATGTTTACAGCGACTTTATTCATAGTCACCAAGAACTGGAAACTACCCAAATAATACACAAACTGTGGTATATTCATATTAGTATCAAAATTTTAGTATCAAAAATCAACAAACTATTGATATTTATGATAATATGGATGAATCTTAAATGCATTGTGTAGAGTGAAAGAAGTCAGGCTTAAATGGCTACATACTGTATGACTCCAATTATATGACAACATGAAACAGGCAAACTTACAGAAATGGAATAGTGCTTCCTCAGTATGGGGGCGGGTGGAGGAGGAATTGACTCTAAAGGGGCTAGTGTGAAGAGATATTTTGACATAATGGAACAGTGCTATACGTTAATTATAGCGGTGTTCACAGAACTCGATATATTTCTCAAAACTTATAGAAATGTGAAGCAAAAAAGAATGTCTTCTGCTGTACGTAAATTAAAAACAAATTTAAAAAATTTAGAGAGTAACTAAAAAATAAACAAATTTAGAAAACCCAGAACATTTTCGGAAGTTTAATTCATTGTTAAAACTAGGTAGTTCTCGTCATATTCTTGCCAGTTTTCAATAAAATCTATACATATTTTTTTTCTCTTCACATGCCTTAAGTTGTCTCTCTTCTAATCCAATATATAATTGATATTGATGAAGTATGGAATAATAAGATGAAAGTTCTTTTTTTTAAATTCAGAATTTAAGGCACTATTTCATTGTTTGCCTAGCAATGAATCTTGCTGTTTATAGGCTGATAATGTCACCCAAATTCCTAGTGCTGTATGTACATGATCTGTCTTCTCTTCCTGGAAGCTTTTTTATTTATTTATTTATTTTCACTGAAGGATAATTGCTTTACAGAATTTTGCTGTTTTCTGTCAAACCTCAACGTGAATCAGCCATAGATGTACATATATGCCCTCCCTTTTGAAGCTCTCTCCCTTCTCCCTCCCCATCCCATCCCTCTAGGTTGATACAGAGCCCCTGCTTGAGTTTCCTAAGCCATAGAGCAAATTTCCATTGGCTATCTATTTTACACATGGTAATGTAAGTTTCCATCTTATTCTTTCCATACATCTTACCCTCTTCTCCCCTCTTCCCAAGTCCATAAGTCTATTCTCTCTGTCTGTTTCTCTATTGCTGCCCTGTAAATAAATTCTTCAGCACCATTTTTCTAGATTCCGTTAGAATACATTAGAATACAATATTTATCTTTCTCTTTCTGACTTTCATGACTCTGTATAACAGGTCCTAGGTTCATCCACCTCATTAGAATGGACTCAAATGCATTCCTTTTTATGGCAGAGTTCCATTGTGTATATGTACCATAACTTCTTTATCCATTTATCTGTCAATGGACATTTAGGTTGCTTCCATGTTTTAGCTATTGTAAATAGTGCTGCAGTGAACAATGGGATACATGTGTCTTTTTAAATTTTTGTTTCCTCAGAGTGTATGCCTAGGAGTGGGATTGCTGTGTCATATGGTGGTTTTATTCCCAGTTTTTTAAGGACTCTCCATACCGTCTTCCATAGTGGCTATGTCAATTTACATTCCCACCAACAGTGCAAGAGCATTCCCCTTTCTCCACACCCTCTCCAGTCTATTGTTTGTAGACTTTCTGATGGTGGCGATTCTGATTGGTGTGAGGAGATACCTCATTGTAATTTTGATTTGCATTTCTCTAATAATGGGCGATGTTGAGCATCTTTTCACATGTTTGTTAGCTATCTGTATATCTTCCTTGGAGAAATGTCTGTTTAGGTCTTTTTCCCACTTTTTGATTGGGTTGTTTGTTTTTCTGGTATTGAGTTGTATGAGCTGCTTGTATATTTTGGAAATAAATCTTTTGTCAGTTGTTTCATTTGCTATTATTTTCTCCCATTCTGAGGCTTGTCTTTTCACCTTGCTTATAGATTCCTTTGCTGTGCAAAACCTTTTAACTTTAATGAGTTCCCACTTGTTTACTTTTGTTTTTATTTCCATTACTCTAGAAGGTGGGTCACAGAGGATCCTGCTTTGATTTATGTCATCAAGTGTTCTGCCTATGTTTTCCTCTAAGAGTTTCATAGTTTCTGGTCTTACATTTAGGTCTTTAATCCATTTTGAGTTTATCTTTGTGTGTGGTGTTAGGAAATGTTCTAATTTCATTCTTTTACATGCAGCTGTCCAGTTGTTGAAGAGGCTTCTTTGTCCCATTGCATATTCTTGCCTCCTTTGTAAAAAATAAGGTACCCATAGGTACATGGGTTTATTTCTGGGCTTTCTATCTTGTTCCATTGGTATATATTTCTGTTTTTGTGCCAGCATCATACTGTCTTGATGACTGTAGCTTTGTAGTATAATCTGAAATCAGAAAGGTTGATTCCTTCAGCTCCATTCTTCTTTCTCAAGACTGCTTTAGCTATTCGGGGTCTTTTGTGTTTCTATATGAATTGTGAAATTTTTTGTTCTGGTTCTGTGAAAAAAGCCATTGGTAATTTGATAGGGATCTCATTGAATCTGTAGAATGCATTTGATAGTATAGTCATTTTCACAATATTGATTGTTCCTACCCAGGAACATGGAATAGCTCTCCATCTATTTATGTCATCTTTGATTTCTTCCATTAGTCTCATAATTTTCTGTGTACAGATCTTTTGTCTCCTTAGGTAAGTTTATTCCTAGACATATAATTCTTTTTGTTGCAGTGATGAATGGGACTGATTCCTTAATTTTGCTTTCTGATTTTTCATTGTTAGTATATAGAAATGCAAGTGATTTCTGTTTATTGATTTTGTATCCTGCAACTTTGCTAAGTTCACTGATTAGCTCTAGTAATTTTCTGATACTCTCTTTAGGGTTTTCTATGTACCATATCATGTCATGTGCAAACAGCAACAGCTTTATTTCTTGTTTTCTGCTCTGGATTCCTTTTATTTCTTTTTCTTCTCTGATTGCTGTAGCTAGGATTTCCAGAACTATGCTGAATAATAGTGGTAAAAGTGGATACCCTTGTCTTTTTCCTGATCTTACAGGCAATGCATTCAGTTTTTCACCATTGAGAATAATGTCTGCTGTAGGCTTATCATATATGGCCTTTACTATGTTGAGGTAGGTTCCTTTTATGCCCTTTTTTTGGAGTTTTAACATAAATGGGTGCTGAACTTTGTCAAAGGCTTTCTCTGCATCTATTGAGATAATCATATGGTTTTCATCTTTCAATTTGTTAATATGGTGTATCACACTGATTGATATGTGTATATTGATGAATCCTTGCATTCCTGGAATAAACCAAACTTGATCACGGTGTATGAGCTTTTTGATGTGTTGCTGAATTCTGCTTGCTAAAATTTTGTTCAGGATTTTGCATCTATATTCATCAGTGATATTGGCCTGTACTTTTCTTTTTTTCTGCTGTCTTTGGTTTTGGTATCAGGGTGATGGTGGCCTTGTAGAATGAGTTTGGCAGTGTTCCTTCCTCTGCAATTTTTTGAAAGAGTTTTAGAAGGATAGGCATTAGCTCTTCTTTAAATGTTTGACAGAATTCTCCTGTGAAGCCATCTGGTCCTGGGCTTTTGTATTTTGGGAGATGTTTGATCACAGCTTCATTTCAGTGCTTGTAATTGTGTTGTTCATAATTTCTATTTCTTCCTGGTTCAGTCTTGGAAGATTGAACTTTTCTAAGAATCTGTCCATTTTCTTCCAGATTATCCAGTTTATTGCCATATAGTCATTCATAATAGTCTTATAATCCTTGTATTTCTGCACTGTCTGTTGTAGCCTCTCCTTTTCACTTGTAATTTTGCTGTGATTCTTCTCTCTTTTTTTCTTGATGAGTCTGGCTGAAGGTTTGTCCATTTTGTTTCTCTTCTTAATAAACCAGCTTTTAGTTTTTTAATCTTTACTATTGTTTCTTTCATTTCATTTTCATTTATTTCTGCTTGGATTTTTATGATTTATATCCTTCTAATAACTTTGGGGGTTTTTTATTCTTATTTCAATTGTTTTAAGCGTAAACTTAGGTTGTCTATTTGATGTTTTTCTTGTTTCTTGAAGTAGGATTGTACTGCTATAAAATTCTCTCTTAGAACTGCTTTTGCTTCATCCCATAGGTTTTGAGCTGTCACTTTTTCATTGGCATTTGTTTCTAGAAAATTTTTTATTTCCCTTTTGAGTTCTTCAGTAACTCGTTGGTTATTTAGAAATGTGTTGTTTAGTCTCCATCTGTTTGTGTTCCTTACAGTTTTTTTCTTCTAATTGATATCTAGTCTCATATTGTTGTGGTTAGAGAAGATGCTTGATATGATTTTAATTTTCTTAAATTTACTGAGGTTTGATTTGTGATCCAAGATGTGGTCTATCCTGGAGAATGTCCATGTACACGTGAAAAGAAGGTGTATTCTTCTGCTTTTTGATGGCATGTCTTGAAGATATCAATGAGATCCATCCTATCTAACGTATCATTTAAGACTTGTGTTTCCTTATTTTCTGTTGTGATGATCTGTCCATTGGTGTGAGTGGGATGTTAAAGTCTTCCACTATGATTGTGTTACTGTCAATTTCTCCTTTTATGTCTGCTAGTGCTTGTCTTATGTATTGAGGTGTTCCTGTGTTGGGTGCATAGATATTTGCAATTGTTATGTCTTCCTCTTGGATTGATACCTTGATCATTATGTAGTGTCCTTCCTTATCTCTTGTAATCTTCTTCATTTTAAGGTCTATTTTGTCTGATATGAGGATTGCTACTCCAGCTTTCTTTGGCTTCCCATTTGCATGGAATATATTTTCCCATCCTCTCACTTTCAGTCTATATGTATCTTGAGGTCCGAAGTAGGTTTCTTATTGACAACATATATATGGGTCTTGTTTTGTATCCATCCAGCCAGTCTGTGTCTTTTTATTGGAGCATTTAATCAATTTACATTTAAAGTAGTTTGATATATATGCTCCTATTGACATTTTAAAAATTGTTTATGGTTGACTGTGTAGATCTTTTTTCTTCCCTTGTATTTCTGGACTATATAAGTCCAGAAAGGGATATAAGTCCCTTTGACATTTGTTGTAAAGCTTGTTTGGTGGTGCTGAATTCTCTTAACTTACGCTTGTCTGAAAAGCTTTTTATTTCTCTATCAATTTTGAATGAGATCCTTGCTGGGAAGAGTAATCTTGGTTGTAGGTTTTTCCCTTTCAGTACTTTAAACATATCCTGCTATTCTCTTCTGGCCTGCAGAGTTTCTGCTGAAAGATCAGCTGTTCAGCATATGGGGTTTCCATTGCATGTTACTTGTTGCTTCTCCCTTGCTGCTTTTAATATTGTTTCTTCTTGTTGAGTCTTTGTTACTTTGAATAATATGTGTCTTGGCATGTTTCTCCTTGGGTTTATCTTGTATGGGACTCTTTGTGTCTCTTGAACTTGATTGACTATTTCCTTTTCCGTGTTGGGGAAATTTTCAACTATAATCTCTTCAAAATTTTTCTCATGCCCTTTCTTTTTCTTTTCTTCTGGGACCCCTATAATTTGAATGTTGGTGCATTTGATATTGTCCCAGAGGTCTCTCTTGGGCTTTCCTAGTGGCTCAGAGGATAAAGCATCTGCCTGCAATGCAGAAGACCCAGGTTCGATCCCTGGGTTGGGAAGATCCCCTGGAGAAGGAAATGGCAACCCACTCCAGTATTCTTGCCTGGAGAATCCCACGGACAGAGGAGCCTGAGCGGGCTATAGTCCATGGGGTCGCAAAGAGTCGGACATGACTGAGTGACTTCACTTCACTTCACTTCAGAGGTCTCTGAGACTATCCTCAGTTCTTTTCATTCTTTTGACTTTATTATGCTCTTCAGAAGTTATTTCTACCATTTTATCTTCCAGCTCACTGATTCTTTCTTCTGCTTCAGATATTCTGCTGTTGACTCCTTCTAGAGTATTTTTAATTTCAGTAATTGTGTTGTTTGTCTCTATGTTTATTCTTTTTTTCTTATAGGTCTTTGCTAATTGATCCTTGCATTTTCTCCATTTGTTTTCAAGGTTTTTGATCATCTTTACTATCATTATTCTGATTCTTTTTCAGGTAATTTGCCTATTTCCTCTCCATGTATTTGGACTTCTGTGTTTCTAGTTTGTTCCTTCATTTGTGTAGTATTTCACTGCATTTTCATTAATTTTTTTTAACTTATTGTGTTTGAGTTCTCCTTTTACAAGACTTCATGGTTGAATTCTTTCTTCCTTTTGGTTTCTGCCCTCCTAAGGTTGGTCTGGTGGTTTGTGTAAGCTTCATATAGGCTGAGATTTGTGCTGAGTTGTTGTTGTTGTTATTGTTGCTTGCTTGCTTGTTTGTTCTTCCTCTGATGGGTAAGGTTGGGTGAGGTGGTACTCCTGTCTGCTGATGATTGGGTTTGTATTTTGTTTTGTTTGTTGTTGTATGAGGCTTCCTGCACAGGTTGCTACTGGTTGTTGGGTGATGTCTTGTATTCAGGTGGTTTCCTTGGTGTGAGTTCTCACTATTTGATAATTCCTAGGGTTAGTTCTCTAACTTCTTTGGAGTTAGTTCTTCCACTCCAAAGACTCAGAGCTTGATCTCTGGTCAGGAACGAAGATTCCACAAGTGATTTATTATAGCATTGAGATTAAAACAAATACCCAAAAATGAGGAACCAAAGATGAACCCCAGCCAAATGGCAGTCACAAAATCAGGCAAATAATAATTAAAATATTGGAATAAACACATACATATACACCCATGACCAAAATCAAAACAGTCCAACAAAAATAAAGTACCATAGATTGACCCAGTGAACAAAGGAAATCAAAAATTATATGTACCAGTTAAGAACAAAACTAACTAAAGCACAAACTGGAAAACAAAACTAAATCAATGTGCTAAGTTGGGAATAAAGCAATGAAAACAAAACTAACAAATATGTTGAGAAGAAAGGAAAGAAAAACATATATGCAAAGTTAAATAGAGGTAGATGAGGAAGATTTATATACTTTAAAGATTAACTGCAAGGGAAAAGAACAGTAGGAAAGGCAAACGAACATATGTGGAAAAAATATAATAGGTTTAAAAAAATTAAAAATTAAAAAATTATAAAAAGGAGAAAAGAAAAAAGAAAAAAAAAAAAAAAGGAAAACTCTACAGAACTGCAAAAGCCCAATGTAGAGGCAGAGGTTTACAACAACAATAAAAAGTGTGACTGAATATACACATACACATATATCCCCGTACACAAAATCAAAACAGTTCAATAGAAATAAAGTACAATAGATTGACCCAGGAAATGAAGGAAACCAAAAATTATATCTAACAGTTAAGAACAAAACTAACTAAAGCACAAACTGGAAAACAAATCTAAAGCAAGGTGCCAATTGGAGAAATAAAACAATGAAAATAAAATTAACAAATATGTTGCGAGAAATGGAAAGAAAAGAAAGAATAGATATGCAGAGTTAAATAGATATAGATAAAGAATATTTATATACATTAAAAATTAACTGCAAGGGGGAATGAACAGTAGGAAAAGCAAACAAAGTAGTAACTATAGAAAAAAATAATAGGTCTAAATAATTAAGAAAAAAAAAAAGAACTGCACAAGAGCAATGTAAAGGCAAAGGTTTATAACAACAATTAAAAATGTGACTGAGAAAAAAAGAAAGCTCAAAAGCTTAATTAGATTTCATAGTGCCAATAAAATTGACAACTACAACACAGGTGGAGAAAAAAAGAAAGAAAAAAAATCTAAAGAATGAACAGAACAAGTCAAAACGTAAGAATAATAAACGCTTTTCTGGAGTCACTGCTGTCAGAGTCCTTTCCCTCACTGCGAGTCCCAGTCCAGCTCACCTCCCTAGGATGCCTTCCAACACTGTGGTGATCTCTGGACCTGCTGTGGGGGCAGCTCAGATTCTAAGCTGGTCCTACTCCTGTGTGTTCTTTTTGTGGGAAGTCTCAATTTCCTTTTATATATTACATAGACACAGCCCTCCTTGTTGATTCTGTGCATTTAATCTGCAGCTTGTACAGCTGGTGGGAAGGTCTTGGGTCTTCTTCCTTAGCCACACTGCCCCTGGAAATAATTGTGGATTTATTCCCACCTCTGCATGTGGGTCATCACTGGGGTTTGCTCCTGAGGCTGCCCTGGAGGACTTGGGTTTGCCCCTGTGAGGGCCAGGTGTGGAGGTGGTGCAGCTGCTTGATTTGCAGGGGTTCTGGCAGCACCAGGTACTCAGGAAGGTTGGCAGATAGGGCGGCAGGAAATACAGTGCTCTAGAAGGGCATGGCAATCAGTATTGGCAAATATGCTCCAGTATTCTTACTGAGAACCCCCCTGACAGAGAAGCCTGGCAAGCCACTGTCTCAGTTCAGTTCAGTCGCTCAGTCGTGTCCGACTCTTTGAGACCCCATGAATCGCAGCACGCCAGGCCTCCCTGTCCATCACCAACTCCCGGAGTTCACTCAGACTCACATCCATCGAGTCAGGGATGCCATCCAGCCATCTCATCCTCTGTCGTCCCCTTCTCCTCCTGCCCCCAATCCCTCCCTGCATCAGAGTCTTTTCCAATGAGTCAACTCGTCGCATGAGGTGGTCAAAGTACTGGAGTTTCAGCTTTAGCACATTCCTTCCAAAGAAATCCCAGGGTTGATCTCCTTCAGAATGGACTGGTTGGATCTCCTTGCAGTCCAAGGGACTCTCAAGAGTCTTCTCCAACACCATAGTTCAAAAGCATCAATTCTTTGGCGCTCAGCTTTCTTCACAGTCCAACTCTCACATCCATACATGACCACTGAAGAAACCATAGCCTTGACTAGACGGACCTTTGTTGGCAAAGTAACGTCTCTGCTTTTTTTTTTTTTTTTCACTTAAAAAAAAATACTTATTATTTTTTTTTTTACTTCACAATATTGTATTGGTTTTGCCATACATCAACGTGAATCTGCCATAGGCATACATGTGTTCCCCATACTGAACCTTCCTCCCACCTCCCTCTGGGTCATCCCAGTGCACCAGCCTCAAGCATCCTGTATCCTACATCAAACCTGGACTGGCGATTAGTTTCGTATATGATATTATACTTGTTTTGAATATGTTATCTAGGTTGGTCATAAATTTTCTTCCAAGGAGTAAGTGTCTTTTAATTCCATGGCTGCAATCACCATCTACAGTGATTTTGGAGCCCCCAAAAAAATAAAGTCTGACACTGTTTCCACTGTTTCCCCATCTATTTCCCATGAAGTGATGGGACCAGATGCCATGATCTTCGTTTTCTGAATGATATCTCTTCTTGCTATTCTTTGGAACTCTGCATTCAGGTGCTTATATCTTTCCTTTTCTCCTTTGCTTTTCGCCTCTCTTCTTTTCACAGCTATTTGTAAGGCCTCACCAGACAGCCATTTTGCTTTTTTGCATTTCTTTTCCATGGGGATGGTCTTGATCCCTGTCTCCTGTACAATGTCACGAACCTCTGTCCATAGTTCATCAGACACTCTATCTATTAGGTCTAGTCCCTTAAATGTATTTCTTACTTCCACTGTGTAATCATAAGGGATTTGATTTAGGTCATACCTGATTGGTCTAGTGGTTTTCCCTAAAAAATGTTAGAAAATGCACTGCTCATAGCACTGGTCATAGCAAACACCTTCTTCCAACAACACAGGAGCAGACTCTACACATGGACATCACCAGATGGACAACACCAAAATCATATTGATTATATTCTTTGCAGCCAAAGATGGAGAACTCTACACAGTCAACAAAAACAAGACCAGGAGCTGACTGTGGCTCAGATCATGAACTCCTTGTTGCCAAATTCAGACTTAGATTGAAGAAAGTAGGGAAAACCGCTAGACCATTCAGACCACTGTCTACAGGGTCGTAAATATTTGGACATGACCAAAGTGAGCCTGCACGCATAGACACAAGACATTTTTTGGCCTGTGGCAGCTCTGCCCCAGTGAGAGTTGAGTGTGAAGGTGGCACAGCTGCTTGGCTTTTAGGGATCCTGGCAATGCTAAGTGTGCAGGGACATGGACTGCCTCCACCACAGGAGTTATGGCCCTATCAGAGTCTTTTCTTGAGCCTCTTGTAGCTGGCGATCAGAAGGCCACTTTGGCCAGACTTTCTCCATAGCTCCTCCCATTCAGGCACTTAGAGGGCTCCCTTTCCTGGGGTCCTTCTCTGTTGTTCACCACTTCAGTCACCTAGAGGGGCCCCCCTGGCTGGGGTCCTACTCTGTGGATCTGCATGTCAGGAACTTAAAGGGGCAACCTGGAGGGGGTCCTACTCTGTAGTTCAAGGCTCTCTATTGTTCAGCCGCCAATGCTGGCGTGTGGGGAAGGAGAGGCTATGGTGATGTCTCCACCCCCTTGCGTGACTCCGCAGTATCTTGCCTTGTTTCCATGGCTGCCTGGCTTTCCTCCACAGGCATTTCCCACCCTTCTCCCACAATCTCCTCCCTCACATCCTCTCAACCTGTCTGTCCACAGTCAGCAGCAGCCCTTGCCCTGGGGTTGCTCCACAATCCCTACACTGCAGCTCCCAGCCGCTGCACCTTCTAGTGGACCCGCATCCCTGTCCGGGGAATGTATGGCTGCAGGAAGGACTGTCTGATTCTCATTCCATTTAGGCTGCCACAGATCAGCTGTTTCACTCTCAGCCTTAAATGTTTCTCCTCTGACTCAGACAATTGCCCCAATATGGGGATCGGACTCCTGCTTCAGTTCCCTCACCCACTGAGGGCAGGTCCAGTCCTACTAACACTACCGTTTTTCCCCTTAGTTCCTTCATCCTACTGAGTTTTGTGTGGTTCTATATATTCTTTTCCACTGGTCAGGTACTCCTGTCTACTCTCAGCTGGTATTCTGCACGCACTTCTGTGTCTGAAGGTGTATTCCTGATGTATCCTTGGAGAGAGAGATACTCCACATCCACCTACTCCTCTGCCGTCTTATTCTCCCCTGGAAGCTTTTTGAATGCAATTTTTTAACCTGGTATTTTGAAATTTCCAGATGATATCCCCTTATATGCTTATGATTCAGTCATTTTCCTGGCATTTATAACACCTTGGAATCTACTTACTGGTATCTTGATTTGGGAATCTTTTCTTGTCATCTTTATTTTCTTCCCCTTTTTTCCTCTGTTTTCTCTTTCTGGAACTCTTATTATCCAAATCGTTGATTTCCTGGATTTTAAGATTTTTCTTAATTTCTTTTTTAGTAACATATTTGATTTTTATTTCACTTTCAGAGACTTTAAACTTTCTTCTAAAGCTTTAATTCAGTTAATTAAAAATGAAGACTTTTAATTTCCATGAGATATCCCTCCCCAAAGTCCTGCTTTACTTTGATTTCTTTCCAAGTAGGATTTTATAGATAGATAGAGGATGTTTTATAGATAGAGGATGTCTTTTTATCCCTCTGAGGTTGTTATGTATTTTTTTCCTCATCCTGCATTGTCTGTATGTCTATTGAATTATTTCTCTGTTTTAAGTTTGTTTCTTTTAACCTTTGAGATAAAAAAGGTGACAAGATTTATATATGAGTGGGGCTTGTTGATTGATGAAATTCCCTACTGTGTGACCAGTTGGCAACTTATCTTTTCTATTAGGGGATCCTGCTGCTGCTGCTGCTGCTGCTAAGTCACTTCAGTCGTGTCTGACTCTGTGTGACCCCATAGACGACAGCCCACCAGGCTTCCCTGTCCCTGGGATTCTCCAGGCAAGAACACTGGAGTGGGTTGCCATTTCCTTCTCCAATGCATGAAAGTAAAAAGTGAAAGGGAAGTCGCTCAGTCGTGTCTGACTCTTTGCGACCCCATGGACTGCAGCCCACCAGGCTCCTCTGTCCATGGGATTTTCCAGGCAAGAGTACTGGAGTGAGGATCCTGATCTGCTAGTTTATGGAAGTATTTTATCTGGAGCCACTCAGACTGTTTCAGAGAAGAATTCCCTTCTGTATGGAAACATTTATGACTGGATATTTGTTTGTAAAACCAGAGCTGGAGAAAGCAGCTGAGGTGCCATCATTCTAATTGTAGTCTACACTTTATCATGACTTTTACCTTTGCCCTTCATTCCAGATTTCCACTGTGCCTGAAAGTGAAAGTGGAGTCATTCAGTCATGTCTGACTCTGCGATCCCATGGACTGTAGCCTACAACGCTCCTCCGTCCATGGGATTTTCCAAGCAAGAGTACTGGAGTGGGTTGCCATTCCCTTCTCCACTGTGCCTAGTAGCCCTAATTCCTAAATACCGCTGTTCAGTTTCTTGAGAAACAAACTTCTGATCTCCTGTTGGTGGAATATGCCACAAGGAGAAACATAAATCAACACTTTGATGAATAATATAGAGGTAGGGGACCTTGAATTCTGTAGTGGCTAATTTTGTGTTAACTTGACTGGGCCACAAAGTTGAGGACATCTGGTTAAAAATGATTTCTAGGTGTGTCTGCAGGGTTGTTTTTGATGAGGTAAGCATTTGAATCTGTGGCTCAGTAAAGCAGATTGCTCTTCACAGTGTAGCTGGGCTCTACCCTCAACCCTCCAATCAGCTGAGGGGTTGAGTAGAAGAAAAAGATGAAGGAAGGGAGAATTCCTCCTCTCTGACTACTTGATCTAATCAATCTCTCACTCTCGGATTGGGACCAATATTAATACCATTAGCTCCTCTAATTCTGAAAACTATGGACATGGACTGGGACTAGATCCCAAGGTTTCCTAAGTTTTCACATTTGGTTTTGTTTCCCTGGAGAACCCTGAATAATTATAGGTCCCAATCACTCTCTCTCTCTCTCTTTTTTTTTTCTTTTAAAGACTTAAGCTAATCCCACGATTTCAGCTTTGAACTTTATCCCATCTTGCCCTTATTCACAATCCTGAGAAAGTCTGTTAAGTGCTCAGACACTGAGGTTCTCTGCAGAGCAAGTTTGTGTCATCATCTCCCTCTGCCAATTACCACTTTGGCAAGCGCCTCTCCCAAGGCAAATTTTGCTCTCATAATTGTGTTAAAAATCTATCTTCTCTTGTTCTCATCTGCTTTGTTATTTTTCTTGCTCTTTTAAAAAAATAAATAAGCACTTTTAATTGTTTTTGGCACCAATTAAATATATTTGGGGAGAAGCAATCTTTAAACCCAACTAAAAATATTTTTTTCTGTTATCATCCACAAGAATCTTCTTAAAGATATCTTAGAGACAGAGTCGCAAATGGATATTTGCTCAATTTCTGAAAAACCTTACATATTTTTAGCTACATATAAATATGTAATCTAAGACATATTCCTTTATGCCATTCACCTAGGCTTGAGTCATGGGGATGCTAACAGACAAGAAATTTGACAACATCCACCTACCTACTTATACTTCTTCCTTGAGTTCTTTAGAATGAACTCAAATGTCACATCTTTCATGATGTCTTCACTGATAATTATGGGCAGAGTTGAGGTTTTTTTTTTAAGGCACTTCTTGCACATTATAAACTTTTATTATAGTGTTTTTCACTCTGTTCTATAAATGTTTGTTTAGGGCAACGTCTCCCACAGTTGATTGGAACTGTGAAAATTTAGAGCCCCCTCTTATACTACTTTGTATTACCCACAAGTACATTTGCTGAAAAAATAAATAAAGGTCTCTGGTGTCCCTTAAACTTGACCATTTTCCCCTGAAAAAGTAGGCAATCATGTGGATAGATGAGAAAAATATGTTGAGGGAATTATCAATTAATTAACACATCCCACATGAGCTGTGGAGGGCATGGCAACCCACTCCAGTATTCTTGCTTGGAGAATCCCACAGAGAGAGGAGTCTGGAGGGCTTCAGTCCATAGGATCACAGAGTAGGACACCAATGAAATGACTTATCATGCATGCACCCCATATTAGACAGATATCATCATGAGTTTGATAGAAGATATAATCAAGAAGAAAGGACTATTTTTGCCCTGAACATCTAAGAATTCAATTATTTGAGTTTTCCTAATTATTTCAATCATGAGTTCTCCAAATTGGTATAGATAATTTTTGAAATGATTTTAAAAAGACCTACAATTTTCAATATGTCATAAAGGAATCCTTCAGAATTGAAATATTTTATAACATGTTGATTATTTCAGTCAGTGTGCATGTGTGTATATGGGATGTAATTGTGTGTGTGCGCAAGTGTGTGTGTAAATGAAAGGTGATTCATTTGATTAGGGCAAAAATATGATGTGGAAATACTCAGATTTCTTTCTCTGCCCTTGACTTGACACAGAGAGGTGAAAATTTCATATTACCTTTGACTTGGAAACCTTGATGTTACATCTTTTTTTTCTTAAATTGCTAATTTTTAAGTGAAAGAGGATCACTTTCAAACTGTGATCATTTCTCAGCAACAAAAGAGTACACAAAAATAAAGGGATTCCATGAAGAATCTGATACAATTATAAAGGTTATCCAATAATTTATCTCCCCTAATTATTTCACAGCTATTTGTAGCTTTAGGAAAATCTGATATACCTAAGTCTTTTTTTTTTTTCAAAGAGATTAAGTTAGGAGGTAGTCATTCTAATTAAAATTGTATTATTTGCCTCACAAAAGAATTTACTGAAGGACAATTTTTCCATGCACTCCAACATTTTTCACAAATTACTAAGTAAAAGGAAGCGAAGCTGGACAATCAGAAAAATCAAAGTTTAAATGTTAGGGGATGTGTCCATTGAGGATCAATACCTAATAATATAAAAAATTTGATTTACACACATATTTATAGTAATCTACTAAGTCAGATTGTCATGGCAGGAATGATAGCTTTGATTTTTATTTTAATTGCTTATGGTCAGTTCTTTAGATTAATTGATAAAGAATTGGTACCTTGAAGTGATGCCATGAATTGTGGGAGTCGGTATATCACTTGGAGTATCTTCCACAGTGGTGATTTGGGTTCTGTTGCTTTTTACACAGGCATATTTTGTGCAGACTTCAACCTGCAAATGTTAGTTTAGAAAAAAATAATTGCAGCTACTTTCAAAATACAGACCGCTGATGGACTGAAACCCACCCACTCTCATTTCACAGGTGTTTCTTATAGTTCTCTATGGCAACTTGGGGTTTCCTAAGTCTTAATTTTTTATGTTGAGTCCAATAGAACAAACTCAAAATAGTGTCTGGAAATGAGCTTGGGACAATTGACATAGTGATTCAAATGGCAATGTTTAGTTTCTAGTTCCAACTATTCAGAAACAGACAGACATATTCATCTCTTTGGAGCACAGCTAAGGAAGAAGGGAAGATGCTTAATTCACAGTTGGCAAGCATAATATGTTATCACTGCATACTACTTTCTGGATCTATAACCAAGTAGGGTAATGATATTTTCCGGAAGCCTTGACACTTGACAACAAAGAGCCTCAATGCTAATCTCTAATGGAAGAAAAATGAGGTCTAGGGAAGACTTCCAATATGGCTGAGCTATTTTATACCCATTTGTTCCAGCTGCAATTGTGTTTCTCCCTTAATCACAGCAGAAACTCATCACTCACCCTTTAATTCTGCTACCTAATCTGAATAAAAACCAAGGAGGCTGGAATAACTGAAGATTAGAAATTGAGTTCATCAAGCATTAGTAACACAAATAACATATTCAACAAGAGCAAGGGAGAGACAATGAACGTGTAAGAGATTGCTTGTGGACCATCCATAAAGTAACACCCTTCTGCTCTCCATTAAAGGTTAAACCAAAGAGGAACTGCACTTTTACCAGTGATAATTTACTTTCTGTATCTAACACATAAATGGAGGATATTACATGCTGATGAATCTTAAACACTAAGACTGAACTTTAAAGCAAAGCAGTTCTCTGAATTTCCATGGGCATTTGAGGAAAGAAAAATGTGGTATTTGTTGTATATAGAAGTTGTTTTGTTTTGTTCATGGGGCACCTAATTGGGAGTTGAGGCATATTTTTATAATGCTGTTGAGTGATTTATTTATGCCATATAGTATTCTGAGCTAACATTAAGTCATGTCCAGTAAATTCCAAATAACTTACAAGAAGATGAATATACTTGTTGTAATAGTATTAATGACAATGAAACTTCACACATATTGGGAAATATCTGACTATATGATGCATTTTTTCCCTACAGAAAAAGCACAATTAAAAAAAATCCTTACTAAATAGGTGACAAGTTTGACAGTTTTTGACATTCTATTAAATAACATGTTTCTCTATAAAATACGGTTATAGCTTTAGTGGATGAAATTTAGTTGAACATAGAAAACAAAATAAAAGTAGTGTCTTCCAGGAAGTCAGAGTTTTTAACTGTATTGAGTAGGTTCCCTAATCCATTGTACTAAAAACAATTAACTGCCCTTTAAAGTAATGAGATTTGAAATAAATAAATAAAACCCCTAGATCCTAAAGGTCCTCAATATTAAGGCAGGAGTCTGTGCCTAACATGACTTCTCATGTTATTGCCCAGTGGAAAAGGTATTTATCAGCAAAAAGACTGGATTTGCAGAGGTTTGTTCATGCCTTGTGATAATTCTGGTGCATCTCAACACATGTATATATTTTTAATTTTGTGAATTTTTCAGGAAAAATTCAGAAGGATGCCGTGAACTGGGGCTCCCTTCCTTTGTCTGTTACCCTCAGGAGAAACAGTTTGAAAGTCTGAGACAATAAAGGCATTGTTCAGTGAAGGTGCTGTGTGCCTTAGCCCAGACCCTTGGTCACCATATGTAACTGGCAACCAGAATTACCAGATTCTACATCCCCATCCCAGAGATTCTGAATTATCAGTTCTAGGGGAGCAGAGACCTGTGTTTTTATAAACATCCTGGCTGTTCTGATCAGCCAGATCTGGGGAACACCGGCATAGATGACAGGAAGTTGCCATGGGAAGAAATAATTTGAAATTAGGAACTGGGCTAGAGATCAACCATATAAGAAGCCTACTATTTAAATCTTTAGCTTTGGGTCAGCGACATTTAATGTCCTATATCTAGTAATTGCTACCCTTAATTTTACTTTCCAATCCTTGCTGAGACTGAGCAAGCCAAATTTTGGTTTGGCAGATCTTCTCCCTGCTTAGGGGGAACTGAGCTCTCTCCCCACCAGCTTCCCCTCAAAAGGCGTGTACAAAATGATGCGATTCAGTGACCAAGTATCTGTATGATCAAGTCAATATTTTAGTGAAAAAATTTTTTTTAAGTTTTACTGATATATCAGGGTTAGATGGGAGGACAAATTGTCACATCCATCCAAACTGTCAAACTGGTCATCGTGGGTTCATTGTCATTCTTTGTGATGCCACTTAATTGCTGACACCCTATGAATGAATCATGGGAGAAGGCAATGGCACCCCACTCCAATACTCTTGCCTGAAAAATCCCATGGGCGGAGGAGCCTGGTAGGCTGCAGTCCATGGGGTCACTAAGAGTCGGACACGACTGAAGCGACTTAACAGTAGCAGTAGAGGTAACTCAAAATCAGCTCATCTGAACTTCTTATGTGCCAAATATTATGATGTGTACTTGAACAAATAATTTAATGAATCCTCACAACTCTGTTTTCAGAAGTTTGCAAGTAGAGGAAAGGTCAGAGAACTCAAGGAATATGATCAAGCTGATAAGATATGAAATTATTTGATTCAGGCTTTACTGTACCCTAATTGTTTTATTATCTAAATAATAAGCACATCTTTAAGTTATAAACTACTTAGGTCTATTCAAATGATTCTCTAGAAAGCTTTTACTCTGATTTTAGAGAAATGTGTCAATACTTTTTCACTTTGCTACTAATGTAATATTCCAAGTCTCCATCTTTGGGGCATATTTCTGGTGTTACAGCTATGTTGTATAACATGGAGATGAAACACAAATATAAAGGTTTACATATTAATACTAAAGAGAAAAAAATTAAGAAAAATTTGAATGAGCAGTCGCTTTAAAAGGGTCTGTGCAGAATGATTCATTAAAAAACAGATGTTGTGGTGCATCTACACGTCTGCTTTAAAATCAATGGCTATTTTATAGAGGGGGTTAATAAAGAGAATCTTAGTTTTAAAGTATTAGGCCTATCAGTTAAGTGCACATTTTAAATGGAGACCAATTATCTTTGACATCATAAGTAAAAATCCTTGAAATTTGATAAAAATCAAATTTCTAGTAATGCAATAACTATTTCAAGTACAGTATTTATGGACTTGGAGGAGGGTCACAAAAATATACTTACAGTTATTAAGAATATCTTAGTCACCAATCACAAAATTTAAGTATTAGATCCTAATTTGGTCTTTTGTCTCCTCATCTGTTTCCTTGTATCAGATCAAAATACACTTTCTTCAGGCCATTAGTGGGCTTCCCTGATAGCTCAGTTGGTAAAGAATCTGCCTGCAATGCAGGAGACC
Organism: Cephalophus harveyi; assembly: GCA_006410635.1. Taxonomy (NCBI): domain Eukaryota; kingdom Metazoa; phylum Chordata; class Mammalia; order Artiodactyla; family Bovidae; genus Cephalophus; species Cephalophus harveyi. The sequence goes on from SJYT01039161.1 coordinate 171,491, forward strand.
CCAGTTCGATTCCTGGGTTGAGAAGATCCTCTGGAGAAGGGAAAGGCTACCCTCCAGTATTCTAGCCTAGAGAGTTCCATGGACTGTATAATACATGGGGTCGCAAAGAGTCAGACACAACTGAGGAACTTTCACTTCACTTCAGGCCATTAGTAACTCAAACAAACAGATCAGAAGCCTGTCAGAGGGGAACATGCCTGGAATGCTTACACATCCACTCCTGCTTCGTGGTCAGAAGGCTGGCGCTGGATATGCACGCACAGAATCCAGTGATCTCACCACAACCACCCCCTCCACCTATGTATACCCTCACCCCAGATATATTCTGAGTCCTGATAAAGCAAATGAATATGCTGCCTTTCGAGGACTCAGCTGGCTTTCTCCACCGGGGCCCCAAAGAGGAAAATATAGCAAATCTTTCATAACCTTCCATGTTAACTTGTCCATTAAGCTGCATTTCTAAGTATTTTGAATGTGATTTTTATTTTATAATGTGATCAATGATCTACACCTATACACAGATTCCCTCTGAGTCATCAAGAGGAACAGCAGTTCACTGATCCATGCTAAGATACACTCAGGTGGGTAGATGGAAATCATGGAATGTACTAAAAAATAAGCAACGTACCTTTCTTCTTTGACTAAATAACTTTATATGTCATTTTCTTAGGACTCCAAGCCTAGTAGTGGGAGAGGTTAATGCATTGGTTGTAACTAGATGATTACAAATGTTTCACTTTCAAATGTGGGGAGAACAGGGGGTGGGGAAATATTCACTTAATGAACAGAGCCAATGAAAAGTTTTCTGTGGTCAAATAAAAATTTCATGCTGAAAACTATTTACAAAGTTATTATAAATTTTGGGTTTCCCCAACAGCTCAGTTGGTAAAGAATCCGCCTGCAATGCAGGAGACCCCAGTTCGATCCCTGGGTTGGAAAGATCCCCTGGAGAAGGGATAGGCTACCCACTTCAGTACTCTGGCCTGGAGAATTCCATGGACTGTAAAGTCCATGGGGTCACCAAGAGTCAGACTAGCATGCATGCATGGTAAGTCACTTCAGGGGTGTCCCACTATTTTCAACCCTATGGACTGTAGCCCATCACTCCATGAATCCTCTGTCCATGAGATTCTCTAGGTAAGAATACTGGAGTGGGTTGCCATGCCATTCTCCAGGGATTCTTCCCAACCCAGGGACTGAACCTGTGTTTCTTATGTCTCCTACATTGGCGGTCAAGTTTTTTACCATTAGTACCACCTGGGAAGCCCCAGAAGTGCACAGTTTATTCAAAAATTTACTAAATGGCAACCATTCTCTATAAACTTTGAGCTTCTGAAACATTGTTTTTATCATTAATTTTTGCATTTAGCCTTGCTATCTTTTATATTCTCCTGCTCTAACACGATTCCCAATTTCTTGAGGATAAGTTTCTTGTTTTATATGCCTTGGTGTCCTTTATGTTTTTTCTATTTTTAAGATCAGTAGATCTCAAAGAGACCTAGGAGTTCACGCTCAAATGGTCAATGAACTCTCCAAAACTGTGTGTTAACTTTTGTCACATAAATATATACACACTTTTCTAGGAGAGTGTACACTGACTTCATTAGATCCTCAAAGAGGACCAAATGCAAAAAATTTAAATATAATTGTTTTTATACAGGCGAGGGTCATTGAACATTTGTTGAAGGATGAACAGACATTTTTTGTTCACGCTTGAATGAAATTTTTAAATATTTTTATCTGCCACATATTCATTTATTTTTGTTGTTGCATCCAGAATTACAGAATTCTAATTCTGGATTAGAGGTTAATAGAATGTTTTAAATCACTGAGTCCTTTGCTCTTACAAAAGAGACAATTGACACCAAGAGAGGTTATATAACTTCCCTAAGGCAATTAAAGTTAGTAAATGGTGAAATTGGAGTAGAAGGAATGTGTCTCTAATCATAGGCTAACTCTGATTCTGATGTCAGTAAAAGAACTGGGACAAAGGCAAGCTGCTTGGCAAGACTGATTGCAAACACATGAGCTGCTTCATTTTGCCAGTGAAAATACCATCACCATCCTCACCATCACTTTCCACATTACTATTATCTCCTCTTCAATGACTCCTGTGTTTGCCCACAACAATCAGTTTCCCTCTTTTCTCTCTTCTTCCCCACCAAATAAATAATCTGTAACCAAGGTGGAAGGCATTCACTAAGAGACATAACCCAGCAAGTTTTATTGAACACACCCATAAGCTTAACCATTGGAAAACAACGTTCTAACCTGGATGTCATAGACAGTGAAGGGAGACAGCTCTCTCAGGATGAAAGACCCAGGCACATTTATTCCAGTCTTGTAGAGCTGATTATTTACATAGACGGAATATTCAGTGACAACACCATTTGGGTTTGAAGGAGCTGTCCAGATGACACGTACAGCTGTACTGTTGATGATGACAACCTCTGGAGGAAGCATGCCCTGAGGCTCTAGAATTAAAGGAAGAAACTGAATAAACTCCAGCTGTCTCTGAAAAAGCACTTGTTAAACTAAATGCCGATTAGTATTTAAGTCCAGCGAAGGGTTTGCTGCTTATCTGCTTTCCTCTGATGAAGTTATCACAGTCTGTAGTCCTCTGTAAATTGGCTTATTATACTCTCAGTTAGAAACCATAAGAATTGGTGGTAAAATGCTTTATACCACCATCATAGTGCTAATCTTCAATACTATGTGACCAGTGGGATATGATGATAAATTATTCACCCATCTGCAGCACTAACACATATCTATTATTTGTCTCTTTTCCCATCTCTTCACTCCATACCTCCCAGGGAAAAAGAAAAGAAAATTTGCTCCTTAAGCAGAAAATAAAACTCAAATACATCGCGGCTGGTGGAACGTGAAAAATCATTTGATGTTACTAGCTTGTAACTCAAGCAATACGAAGCAATAATGCAATATTGTCATTATGTAAATGATTTTGAATGTTGATTACCATAGGTAATGATGAAATCTAACATTAGGAAAAAAAATCTTGCTTGGCGTTAAATTACACAATTATTCAAGCATGTCAGAAATAACTATGCGAAGACCTATTTTTATCATAAGAGCCCATCCTAACTAGTTGAAAAATTGTCCTTGTGATCCATTCTATTTTATAAACAAAAGGTGTCGACCTTTGGCACCACGAAGGGAAATGGGTTCCACACTTAAAGTGCTCTGCTAATGACCTGGAACGCTTGCTTGGGAGGTAATGATATTATAATGTTTATAATGAGACTTTATAAAGCCAAAAAGATTAGAAAGACCATTCCAAACACATTTCAGATTCACAAGTTGCTTCCCTCGCTTCCTCCCCCTTGCTAACAGGCTTAGAAATGAGTCACAGGCAATTTTTCTCAGTGGCTGAACTTCCACCTACCATTTCTGGTGACTCAGGGAGGGCCCTCCCTGTACTTGGCTGTCGTTGTGAAAAGCATCCTGCTCCTGAAAGCAATTCTTAAAAAAAATGTTTCTAAATGTCACCATGTATTGATGTGAATTCAGCTCCCAACTAAGCACACACTGAAAAGAACAGGAACAAACTGGGCTAATACCCAGTGATTGGAGCCTTGCAGCTGTCTCTGTGGGACCACTTATTGATCTGCCACTTGACGACAGCCAGCACTTAAGCATTTTAGCTCCAACTCCCTTCCCTCCAATACCGGAAATTTTATAATGGAAGGATGACTGATCTCAACCTCAGCGAGAATCAATCAATTTCATTCGCATCTCTGAAGCCGAGTTTCCCTTGAAATCTGGACTCACCCCCATCGCAAGTGGTTGCATGCAGCTCTTCACTGTTTATGCTGGCGACTCCGTTGAAAACAGAGATGAAAATCCGATACTCTGTGTTTGGATTTAAGTGGCCAATGACGTGAGAGTTTACATCTGGGAGGATTTTTCGAGATTCATTGGAGGTAGCAGAACTCCAAAAAAGTGTATAATACTCAACATCACCTTGTAGGTCTTGAAAAGCTGTTAACAATAAACACAGAACATTGTAAGTGTAGCCGATATAAAAGGGCCCAGGGGGGAAAAACAGAATACACTCTATCATTACCTATTCCTAGAATGAGAAAAGGGGAAAGCTTACAGAACTTTCCTTAGAAAAGTGCTGTGTTTTATTATTATTTTTAACAAAGCTGTTTCTATCTATATCTCATAATTAATTGCATAAAATCTTAATTTCACAGGAAAATAAACTTTTAAATTTCCTTTAAATATTTTAATTATGCTACTTATAAGTATTCAACTAATCTTCAAAACTTTGATTAATACTTGAAAAAAGAAATTAAGAGTAAAGTAAAAATATGCAGTACAGGGCAAAAAAAAAAAAAACAAAACACAAAAAACAACAACAAAAAAAATACAACTCTGTGTTCATAAGTAATGGTTCTAGAGAAGAAATCTATGCTAATATACATGAGGGCATATCCTGACACAGATGCTAAAACTTGAGGATTTTTAAAATTGCTAACAAAATCTGCTGATAGATACCTGCAAGATTGCTTAGACAGCTACCCTATTATGTGCACTGTTGATGTACCAGAGTAATGTATTATGCTCTCCTTAAGGATCCTAGGATGATATCTGAATTTTGATCAAAGCTCTCATCCTTTTCTCCTAGTTCATGTTTCTGTGTGATATAGACAAGCTCTTTCAAAGTCCTTTCAAAGTCTATTCTAGTCTATTGTTCAAAGTCCAGTCTATTGTTTTCTTTTTCCCTTTCCATACAATTTCTCCATTTCTGCACTATGTTCTGCTTTTTGTGATCTTCCTACCATGATGCTTTGAAAAGAAGATATAGAACATCCCATACTTATATTTTCTTAGCTAGGAAGCAATTACTGCTCTGCTTACATTAACATTGCTTTTGAAGACGTGAAGCAGGATCTATCATCTTGATTTGTATCAGCATTACAAAGGTAGAGTTTTGTATGTGAAAGCGCCTGAAATTGTATGTAAAAGCTTGTATTAAAGTTGTTCCACAAAATTAAGCAAGGATGGGGATGAAAAGGTGGCACTTCTCTTTATGGTTATTGAAGTACAGTGTCTCAAGTATATGAGATCCTGGGGTATGGCCATGGAAAGGAATATGGTTTGGGGGACTGTATGACTTTCTTTTAGGAATCATTGTTCATTAAGATCTTGGGAGTCTTACAAAAAAACTGAATGCTGATTTGATTTTTTGTTTTATTTCCTGAATGCACTACCACTTTGACCTAATATCCAGCAATAGTTAGAAAGGTCTGGTATATCAGTATAGTTGAAAGAACTTATAGTAAGCGATCTTTAGTAACTACTTTGGAAAACTCTGGGAATCGAGATGCTTCTTTTCTCTGCTGTCACAAATGTCAGCACCTTTAATAGTGAACTCATTATTATGCATTTTCAGGAATCGGCTATTTATGTCTCTCAATATTTTTCCAAATAACAACATTCCTCAAGTGTAGCAAAGCAACTGGGTTCTGTGAGAGTAAAAGTTCCTTCTATCATTAGAATTATTTTCTGCTGCCGTACAGTATTGCTGCTGCTGCTAAGTCACTTCAGTCACGTCTGACTCTGTGTGACCCCATAGATGGCAGCCCACTAGGCTCTGCCGCCCCTGGGATTCTCCAGGCAAGAACACTGGAGTGAGTGGCCATTTCCTTCTCCAATGCATGAAAGTGAAACGTGAAAGTGAAGTTGTTCAGTCATGTCTGACTCTTCGCAACCCCATGGACGGCAGCCCACCAGGCTCCTCTGTCCATGGGATTTGCCAGGCAAGAGTACTGGAGTGGGGTGCCATTGCCGTACAGTACTATTCCTCATTAATTTATGGCAGCAAAGATATAAAAGAAATTGTGCTAGATTTGAAATTCATCTTGTATTTTAGTTTGCTATATGAGCAGGCTCTTTAGAAATTCAAGTCCTAAAGATCTAATATTAAGGAAGTACTTTCAAATTCTACTTAAAAATATAAATGGGTCTTTAATCACAGTTACTAAATGTGCCTGAAATCTCTTCTGTCAAGTTCCAGTGAATGAACTGTGTATATACATTGAAAATATTGGCCACCTCATGCGAAGAGTTGACTCATTGGAAAAGACTCTGATGCTGGGAGGGATTGGGGGCAGGAGGAGAAGGGAACGACCGAGGATGAGATAGCTGGATGGCATCACGGACTCGATGGACGTGAGTCTGAGTGAACTCCGAGAGATGGTAATGAACAGGGAGGCCTGGCGTGCTGCGATTCATGGGGTCACAAAGAGTCGGACACGATTGAGCAACTGAACTAAACTGAACTGAGCACAGTAAGTTCAAGATGAGTGAGGATCGTATATCAATATGTGGATGAAATGCCATTAAATGCTCATTCTTAGTCATGTGCCATATGTCAACGCCTTGAAATAGAACAAAATGTGTTGTCCCAAAGTAAAGAGGAAAAGATGGGGTTCAGTTCCACTAGCTATATCTTACTGCATGAGATAGAGGCTCTTCTAACCAGAAGCAGGCAGCATCTCCAGACAATAATGCCAGATTTCTGCACCACCCTGCTTCTCACCAACATCTGCTTCAGCTTGCCACTCTCTCCATTCATTGACATTACAGTGCAGGGGCCAAAACACAGAAAACTAGTAGAAACACATTAAACAGATTAAATGATCTTCTTATTCCTAGTTGTTTTATGAAAAGTTCTGGGAGCGGTACATGCACAGAAGTGTCCTTTTACATTGTTCAAACAAGGTTTTCAAACGTCAGTGGGATCTTTCTAAGACAGCAAACCATCTTAGAGACAGAAGATACATCTTCAGTTCTACAGGCAAGCGCAAAATTCAAGTTTGCTGACCTTGAGTCTACTCTGAGAGTAGAACACTGTTAGAATTGAGATAACTGGAATGAAAGTTTTCCAGCAAATCCCACCCTCCCTGAGGACTGATAAAAACTGGACCTGAATGTATTTCTCCTTTTTAAAAGAGAAAAACATGAGTTAAAAATCTTCTTTATGTAATAGCATAAGTGAAACATTTTCTAGGACCTTAAAAGGAGAATTTGTTTTTCATATACTATTTCTATATGAATCAGTGCAAGTGTTACAAAACATTTGCATGGTGTTCTTAAAAATAACAAAAGGGACATGCCGTTGTGAAAAAGATGCTTTAGGAAACAGGTACCTGTAATTATGAAAAGACAGACGTGAAAACAGAGATATTAAATGACCTTCTTAAAGAAGAAAGGGGAGCAAGAAAACCTAAAAAGCTTGTCAGAATTAAAATCTGCACTGAAAGCAGAAAAAAATCTGAGTTAAAAATGCACAATATGAAAAAATAAAAAGAAAATAAGAAGACAATGAAAGACAAAATTTATAGATATTGAGAACAGAGAATAAAAAATCTGATTGACTTGAAAAATAAATGGGATAAATAATCATGGATCTAAAATATCCCATAAAACATGACTCCAAATGAAGTTTTATATCCAGAAATTGAATAGATTAATATACAGTATTAGTGAAAATAATGGCAACATATCCAAAGACATACAGAAACTTATGACATTTTGAAAATCAACGAAATCTAAAAGACAGTCTGCAAAGGAGAAAAAGAATCAGGCAACTTTCAGACTTATCCTCTGAAACATTAAATGTGGAAGACATTGGAAAAATTTCAAGAAGTTCTGAGGTAAAATATTTTGATCCAAGAATTTCATACACATCTAAGTCATTATATTTATGTGCAAATGTGACAGAAAGGTTTTCTTATGTAGGTAAAAATTAAGAGAATGTGCAAAGATAGCAGAAACATGTTCTTATTTAAGCAAAAATCAGGTGGCATAATGGTAAAGAATTTGAATGCAAGAGACTCGGGAGAATTGGGTTAAGTTCCTGGGTTGGGAAGATCCCTTGGTGAAGGAAATGGCAACCCACTCTAGTATTCTGGTCTGGAAAATTCTGTGGACAGAGGAGCCTGGCAGGCTACAGTCCATGGGGTCACAAACAAGTCAGACACAACTGACCGTATAAGTACTAAGAGAACATGTAGCTCATTTACTTAACTGTAATTATAAAAATTTTCCAAGAATGCTATCTAGAAGACAAAGAGATGAAGCAAGCTCCAGAACTTAAGATTGGAGAAGTTTAAGAATTGATGATAAATATCAAAACTAGAGAAATTAATTATGGTAAAATGATTACATAATAATTTATACACCAAACAATGAAAGCAGCAGGTGAGAAGGGCAGGGAAAGTAAGAGTACACAAAATTCTTGCTCAAACATAAAATACAAAGACTCAGAAAAGTAGAGAAAGACATCACTAACCAATATTAATAGCAATGAAACTTGAAAGATCACTACAGAAGATAAAAGTTGTGGTAAAGATCCAGAACATTCACTAACACCCATGTGATTCTGTTCTTGTCAGATAGGGAGACTACATTTCCTGGGCTCCTTGCAGCTGAGTGAAGTCATGTGACAAGTTTGTGCCATTTCTGACCCGAGGTATTAAGGACCAGTTGACCGTCTCTGATTGTCTCTGATTTTCCAAGCAAGAAAAGGACTTCAAGGCACATGGGAATGTGGATGTCCTGAATGGAAAGAGCCAAGGTCTTAAGTGACCCAGGATGAGTCTAGAAAGAGATGAGGAAAAGTTTTAAATAAAATTCAGATTTCGGGTTTTTGTTCTCATGTGAATCCTAGGAAACAAGACAGAAAATATAGATGTAACTATGGGATAGAGGATTTGAAACCTGTTTTTTCACTGGAACTTCTTGAGTTTGTAGTGTTTTTGTGACCACCAGGTTTACTTTTAAATTAAAGTGTGAATGTTTGAACTAGAGTTATACATGTAATTTGGAGTTAAGCTATGAATACTAATTGTATTTGAAGGAACAGGATGGAATGAGGGTTTCCTATGAGATTACATTAAATATGTGTACACTGGGAAATATTTCTCAGGTATTCTAATCCTGTTCTGGGTAATCCATATTTTATAGACCACAGAAATTTATGAGTAGGTATTGCTTTACTATAGCACATCAGGTCAATCTCAGTGAGTTGGAAAAAGAAGGTTATAAGCCATGGATACAATATTTGTTACTAAATGCCACTTTTTCAAATAATTTAAAACAGTTGTTAGATAGGCTGGTTGAAAGTCCTCTTGCAAAAGGATTATACTCCGTACATGCTGTTGGATTATTTTTGTGTTGTGTGAGCTCATGTGCTCATTCACTCAGTTATGTCTGACTCTTTGCGACCCCATGGACTGTAGCCCTCCTGGTTACTCTGTCCATGGCACTTCCAAGGCAAGAATACTGGAGTGGGTTGCCATTTCCTATTCCAGGGGATCTTCCTGACCCAGGAACTAAATCCATGTCTCTTGCATACCATTGTACCACCTGGGAAGCCTTGTTGGATTATTTTTAGAGATTGTTATCAATATGAATTATGTCCTTTAGATCTTTATCAGCTAGAATAGGGGTCAGCAAACTCAGGATTGTACCATGAGTAAAAATCTGTCCTCTTGGCCAAACCTGCCCTGCCACTTCTTTGTATATAACCTATGAGCTAAGAATGGCTTTTATACTTTTAAATTGTTAGGGAAAAAAATCAAAAGAATACTTTTTCATGACATGTGAAAATTATGTGAAAATGAAATCTCACCAGTCACAATAAATTTTTATTGGAACACAGGCATACTTGTTGAAGAGTTGTATATTGCTGTTTTCATGCTACAATGACAAAGTTGAGTAGTTGCGACAGAGAATGTATATTGCCTGCAAAACCTGAAGGGTTTACTGTCTGGTACTTTACAAAAAAGTTTGTGGCCCTAATCTCCAGCAATGAGAGTAATCCAGTCCATTCAAAGGATCTCCAGTTTTGTCTAGGATTGAATTTCTCAGTCATTTCTCATTAGTAGGCTCAATGGGAGGTAACTCCAGTATTCTTGCCTGGAGAATCCCACGGACAGAGAAACCTAGTAGGTTACAGTCCACGGGGTCGCAAAGAGTCGGACACGACTGAGCGACTGAACGGAAACGGAACGGAACGGAGGCTCAATGGGAGGTAACTCTGCCTCAGTGTAAAAATCTGGAAGGACCTTACTAAAGCTATATTATAACAGAAGTGTTTATCTTGCTCATAGTTTCTTAGAGTCCAGATTCCCAAGTTCTATGGTGAAGAGTTCTGTGTCATTAACTAAGTACTTCTTGGAAAACTTGATATTATCACTTCTTGAGAATTTTTTTTACTCTGGCTGAGGGTAAAAGTGCTCACATTAAGAAGTGGGAAAATTCTCCAGAGCTACATCCAAGTCAGGCTCCTTATCTTCCCGAGCAAGATATCAAGATGCCTTCTATCTAGTTTATGCAACTAAAACAAATAGCTGTATTTGCAACCCTCCCTGCCCCCAGGTCCTTCAGTCTCTCATTGTGTTCCGGCTCCTTTCAATAATCTGCTAGGGAATATTGTATTTAAAGGAAATGTATATGAAATGTGTTAATTACTCATCATTCAATATTTGACAATGGAAAAAGGACAGCACATCTCTGCTTGGGAAGTGAACTAATAAGGGAAAACAGGAACGCAGTTAGTTACCTAAGCTTCTGTAATCAAGGAGTCCTTAAATAAAGTGATTTAAATGAAATAAATATTAATTTATATCTCACACAATAGCCTCAAAGTAGGTGAATCAGATTGTGCTCCATGTGGTCATTCAAGAACTCGGGTTCTTTCTCTTATGGGGCTTTGGATTTCTAAAGGTGTTGGCCATGCCTGCAGAGTTTAAACAGAGAACACCGCTGTGTCTATGGTCTAGTCCAGAGAGAAGAAGACCGAACAATAGGCACATCCTTGGTGTCTCGTGGTTACAACCCTAAAGGACACACATCATTTCTTTGCACATTCTATTGGCATGAATACAGTCACATGGATACAACTAACTGCAAAGGAGGCTGGTAAATGCAGTCTCTAAAATACCAGTAACACAAATGCTTGACAGGAGGCAGAGAAATTGGTCACTCATTCATTGTATTGTTGTGGGAGTGTGCAGCAGTACAGCCACTCTGGGAAACAGTTTGGCAGAATGTTAACAAAACTACCCTAGACTTACCATTCAGTCCAGCAATTGAATATTTGGGCATTTATCCCAGAGAAATAAAAACTTATGCTTACACATATGCATATGCACACACACGCACAAGTTGTTTGTTTTGAATAAAGGACTTTAAATGACCAGCATAAAACAAAAACCAAAAAAGACCCCCCCCCAAAAAACAACCACAGAAACAAATAAAAGAAATGGCTTCCCTTTTTTTTTTTTTAAAAAAAATAAAACTGCTGCTGAAAGCACTGTGAACATTTGAGAGATAGAATAATACTTTATACCAATACTAAATGATTACTAACTGCTGAACATATATTATTTCATTTTTGTTTGGGCTTCCCTGGTGGCTCAGAGGTTAAAGCATCTGCCTGCAATGTGGGAGACCTGGGTTTGATCCCTGGGTCGGGAAGATCCCCTGGAGAAGGAAATGGCAACCCACTCCAGTACTCTTGCCTGAAGAATCCCATGGACAGAGGAGCCTGGTGGGTTACAGTCCACGGGGTCGCAAAGAGTCGGACATGACTGAGCGACTTCACTTCACTTCACTTCATAATACTTTAAGACAGTTATTATGATCCTCCTATTCTTAATTAGAAAATTAGGATATAGTGAAGTTAAGTGACTTGTTTTAGGTCATAGTGCTAGAAAATAGTGCAACTGGGACTCAAGCTTAAGTTTTCCTGATCCCAAAACCTGATTTGAAAAATCATTTCTCCATGGCTTCATAGAATTTTGCCATTTTTCTAGCTAGGAGGATTTACAACAGTGGAATCAATGTAGTTACCAACAGGAGAGTTAGAGAGTAAAAAATACTCATGAGGAATTTGAGAAAGTCTTTATCTAGAGGATGAGGACAAAAGTAGTTGGTGATACAAGAGGGAGCATTTGAGTTAGGAGAGGTCATTCATGGACCCACTGACACAGCAAAACAGACTAGGATGGCACTGACCAGAGAACCTTGGAATGAGTCGTTATTGAGACGGACTTCTAGAGGACCACATCAGTAATATGTAAGGGAAGCAGGTCAGGCTACAGCAGGTACACACTTAAATAAGAGGGAAGCCCATGGACAGACAAATCCAGTCTCTTTGTTTTGGTATCTGGACCAGTGGTAAGGGAAGCAGAGGGACAAGGTGATCCAGTGATGGTGGGTGCTTTTAAAAGAGGTGAGGTTTGGGATGAATTGTATGCATTAAAACCTGAACAGGATAAGTTCAAAGTCAAACTTCTAATTACAAAATCTGGTGGTTTCTGATTAAGAGATCAAGATGAGGCATATGCTTTCTGTGTGGATTTCAACATTTTACATAGTGATGCCTTCAACTTTACAAATCTTCCAGAGTTCAGTGAGACAATGTAAGGTAGGAATTATTTCATTGATCTCTGCATTCCCAGTGCCTGGGACAAAAATGTCAAGGACAAATATTCATGGAAGGAAGAAGGAAAGGAAAGAGAGGGAGGAAACTAAAAGAGAAAAAAAGGAAAGAGGGAAGGAAAAGAGAAGGAGGAGAAATGGACAAAAAAAGATTATACTGGGTTGGTCAAAAAGTTCCTTTGGGTTTGTCTGTCACACCTTATGGAAAAATCTGAACAAACTTCTTGGCCAACCCAATATGAAACCCAGATGAATATCTGAAGGTTGAGGGGAGCTCTTGACAGATGGACAAGTGGACAGTATTTGGATGATCTTTTTCATTTCCTCTTATTTCAATACCTTCCTCTCTCACCACCTCCAGTATTTTCTTGCTCTTTTCTGCCCGTCAATGACCTTATTAGTGAGGAGATCTCGGAAGAGGTGCTGCCTTTCTGCCCTTTTCCCTCGTGGGCATTTTTCGCCATTTATTTTAGAGTGAGCAGTCAAAATGGGAAGGATCTCACTAAATCGCTCTTGACAAAGTGCTAATAACCATTAAGGTCACATGCAGGAGAAATAGCCGAAAATGGGATGCTTAAGTTGGAGAAGTGTTACTGACTGTAATTTGGGGTAAGTCACCACGGTGCAGTTGCTAACTCCTGGAGCTGTATGAATACCTTAAGTGATGTTTTGTATCTCTTCCTATAAAAATGTGAACTTTCTCCAATGAAATCATTTATTTTCATCGCATTTCATTTAGGTTGAACTATTTTCTTTTATATAGAAAGTAGGGACAAGAACCACATCTTTCTCTAGGGACCAGGGAGACAGGGGCTGCAGCCTGAAGAAAGGGGAAGCCAACGTCAGGGGATATTCTCCCTTCAACAATGTGGGAAGAGTTTCAATCAATTACTGAGCTTTTCAAATCAATACAAAAATTTTCATCTTTATGTGAAAGCTTCTAATTGCTAAATGTTAGCAAAATATTATTTTATTTTTCAAATACTGCCAGCAAGACAATGTGTGGAGGATGGGGAAGTAAATATGGCCCATGTGCTACCAGTTTGTAATATTTGCCCTAAAAAAATTAACTGAACAGATGCAGGATGCATTTTCCTCACATGACCTCACATAGTGATGTACACGTTTAAAGTGGGCACTTTTAAAACTTTAATAACTTGTCCCCATTAATCTGTGATTGGTAAAAATTTACCAGAGATATTTTACTTGGAAAATGGTATGTCCATGTGGAGGGTCATAATTAAGAGAAAATACACTTTAAAAATGCATTTTATGGTTTTTATTAAATAAATGTAAGTTTATTCATGACTTTTAACTTATAGTTTTGTTCCTTTTAGCATATGCCATTTTATCCCACAAATCAAGAAAACAATTGAAATTAAAATTGCAAAATGAGGTGGCCCTTTCACAGCCCAGAGACTTGTTAATTTACTTAGGATAGCCAGTTGCAAGAAGAAAGAAAATGATAATGCAACACGCTTTCACAGAGCTGACCCTCTTCTGAGAGTTAACCTTTGTACTCACAAATAGTTATCTGAAAAATTTCTAAGGTATGAATGGAAATAACAGCAGATTGCATTACCTACATCCCGAAGGTCAGAGGTTCAGATTACCAAGGTAATGAAACTTCAGTGAGCTGCTGCAGATCTATTAGGTTTGTCAGTTTTTATAAGCATGCTTACTTCAGGCATGCAATTATAACATAAAGGAACTATATTGGTGAAAATTCAGTCACTGGATCTCAACAGAAGCATTCAAATGTCAGATGCGGGGAGGGCATCCACCTTTCCGAGTAGGCTTTTAAGATGAATCAGGTATCGAGAGTGAAATAGAAAGGAGATGAGTGAAAATACATTATACATAAACATCCATCTCCATATAAAAACTTTTGTATCTTTTCCTAGAAGTGTCTCAGGAGGTAATCACAAGCATCAATTAACTTATACTCTTCTATGTAAATGGCTTAAGAGATCCCAACAGAGGTGACACAGATCATTAGAAATCTGCAATCTTATAAATCCCTAGTAAATAGTTTTTTATAAAAATGGCTTATTTAGTAGCAATGTAGATCAACATAACCAATGCTAATTTTAATTTACAATTAATGTCACCTAGCACTGGTTTTAATCCATAACTGATATAACAGGGGCAAATTCACTCAAGGTTTTCTAAATAAAATAGGAAGCATTTCTCTTAGGCTATATCAAAATCAAAATCAGAAGGTTGCAATTGCCCAACCAGGAGTCATTTTTCGTCTTTTTATATACTAGCAGATGATTATCCTATTAGATACAGTTTATTTTCATAAAACACATATTTTAATAGGGATTTCCAAGTCAGCTATTTCTTAATATTTAGTAGTATCCTAGCAAGTTCTGATTAACTATTTGCCAGATCAAAAGTGATACTTCTAAGAAGGATTATAATATATAGTGCCATGATATATTCAGTCTTATTTTTTTCTGATTGTGACATTTGTTGTTCAGTTGCTAAGTTGTGTCTGACTCTTTGTGACCCCATGAACTGCAGTACTCCAGGCTTCCCTGTCCTTCACTATCTTCTGGAGTTTGCTGAAACTCATGTCCATTGAGTCAGTGATGCCATCCAACCATGGATCACTAAAAATTAACAGATAAGCTGGTAAATGCTACTCTACTGACCAACCATATCTGAAATTTCAATTATGTGGTTTCTAAAGATGCAGGCGGAGAAGGCAATGGCACCCCACTCCACGACTCTTACCTGGAAAATCCCATGGATGGAGGGGCCTGGTAGGCTGCAGTCCATGGGGTTGCTAAGAGTCGGACAGAACTGAGCAACTTCACTTTCACTTTTCACTTTCATACACTGGAGAAGGAAATGGCAACCCACTCCAGTGTTCTTGCCTGGAGAATCCCAGGGATGGGGGAGGCTGGTGGGCTGCCGTCTATGGGGTCACACAGAGTTGGACACAACTGAAGTGACTTAGCAGCAGCAGCAAAGATGCAGGAGCAGAATAGATCCATATGTCAGCTCTTCTAATTGCCTGTAAAGTCATGTTCTGAATGGGCCAAGGCTGAGTCCCTGTGTTATCAAATCAAGTCCAGTGATGCTGGCCAGATTTTGTTGGCTGTGTCAAGCTGGAACTCTGGCTATCACCAGTACTGATGAAGATTCCCTTGGAAAGATCCATCACATTACTGCCATTCTAGTAAATGGATCTTGCTAATTAATGATGAGTTACGAGACTGGGGGCAGACCTCTCTGTAGGAAAGTGTACAATATGATACTGTATCAAAAAGACTTGCAGAATTAGAGAAAATATTTGCAAACAATGCAACTGATAAGGGATTCATCTCCAGAATACATAAACAGCTCATACTGCTCAATATTAAAAAAAAAAACAAACAAACAAGTAGTCCAATCAAACACTGGGTAGAAGATCTAAAAAGACATTTCTCCAAAGAAGATGTACAGATGGCCCCAAAGCATGTAAAACAATGCTCAACATTACTAATTATTAGAGAAATGTAAATCAAGACTACAATGAGGTACCTACCACCTTACACTGGTCAGAATGGCATCTGCAAAAATTCTACAAATATTACACGCTAGAGAGGGAGGGGAGAAAAGGGAACTGTCCCACACTATTGGTGGGAATGTAAACTGGTACAACCACTATAGAGAAAAGTACGGAGATTCCTTATAAAAGTAAAAATAGAGCTACCATATGACCCTACAATCCCACTCCTGGGCATAGAGTGAGTGAGTGAGTGAAGTCGCTCAGTCGTGTCTGACTCTTTGTAACCCCATAGCCCACCAGGCCCCCCCACCCATGGAATTTTCTAGGCAAGAGTACTGGAGTGGGTTGCCATTTCCTCCTCCAGGGGATCTTCCCAACCCGGGGATTGAACCCGGGTCTCCCACGTTTCAGGCAGACGCTTTACCATCTGAGCCACCACCTGGGCATATAACCAGAGAAAAACATAATTCAAAAAGATACACACACTCCTCCCCTATGTTCATAGCAGCACTATTTACAAAAGCCAATACAAGGAAACAACCTAAATGTCCACTGAGAGAGGAATGGATAAAGATGTGTTACATATATAAAATGGAATATTTTTCAGCCCTTAAAAAAAATAAAAGTATACCATTTGCAGTGACATGGGCAGACCTAGAGAATATCACACTAAGTGCAGTAAGTCAGACAGAGAAATACAAACATCATATAATATTGCTTACATGTAGAATCTTAAAAAAGATAAAAGTGAACTTATCTACAAAACAGACTCTTATATGTAGAAAATACACATATGGTTATCAAAGGGGAGGGTGGGAGAGGGATAAATTGAGTTTGATGTTAAAATATAGACATTACTATATATAAAACAGATAACAGAGTATAGCACAGGGAACTATACTCAATATCTTATGGTAACATATAATGGAAGAGAATATAAAAAAAGAGTATATTTACATATATGTATAACTGAATCACTTTACTATACATCTGAAACTAGCACAACATTGTAAATCAACTATCCCCTTCATAGATCACTGCGCTGTCATGGTGAAGGGGCTTGCATAACTCAGGGAAGCTATGAGCCATGTCATGTAGGACCACCCAAGACTTATGGGTCATAGCAGAGAGTTTTGACAAAATATGATCTTCTGCACTGGAGGAGGGAATGGTAAACCACCCCAGTATACTTGCTGTGAGAACCTCATAAACTATGTATAAGGACAAAAAGATACGACATCGAAAGATGAGTCCACAGGTCTGAAGATGTCCAATATGCTACAGGGGAAGAGTGGAGGACAACTACTAATAGCCCCAGAAAGAATGAAGCAGTTAGGCCAAAGCAGAAATGATGCTCAGTTGTGGATGTGTCTGGTGATGAAAGTAAAATCTGATGCTGCAAAGAACAGTATTGCATAGGAATCTGGAATGTTAAGTCGATGAATCAAGGTAAATTGGATGTGGTCAAGCAGGAGATAGTAAGGATAAACATTGACATCTTAGGAATCAGTGAACTAAAATGGACAGGAGTGGGCAAGTTTAATCTAGATAAGCATTATATCTACTACTGCGGGCAAGAATCCATAGAAGAAATGGAGTAGCCCTCATAGTCAACAAAAGAGTCCAAAATGCAGTAACTGGGTGCAATCTCAAAAATGACAGAATGATCTCGGTTTGTTTCCAAGGTAAGTCATCCCACATCAGAGTAATTAAGTCTATGCCCCTACCCTGGATGCCAAAGAAACTGAAGTTGATCAGTTCTATGAAGACCTAGAAGACCTCTTAGAACTAACACCAAAAATAAAAAAAGATGTTCCAGTCATCACTGGGGATTGGAATGTAACAGAAGGAAGTCAAAAGATAACTGGAGTAACAGGCAAGTTTGGTCTTGGAGAACAAAAGGAAGCAGGGTGAAAGTTAACTGAATTCTGCCAAGAGAAAGCACTAGTCATAGCAAATACCCTTTTTCAACAACACGAGATGACTTTACACGTGGACATCACCAAATGGTTAATACCGAAATCAAACTACATTCTTTGTAGCTGAAGATGAATAAGGTATATACAGTCAACAAAAAGACCTGGAGTTGACTATGGCTCAGATCATCAGCTTCTCACAAAAAAATTCAGGCTTAAACTAAAGAAAGCGGGAGAAATCACTAGGTATGAGTTAAATCAAATTCCATATGAATATGCAGTGGGGGTAACAAGTAGATACAAGGAATTAGATCTAATAAATAGTGTGCCTGAAGAACTATGGACGGAGGTCCATAGTACTGTAGAGGAAGCAGCAAACAAAACCACCCCAAAGAAAAAGAAAAGTAAGAAGGCAAAGTGGTTACCTGAGCAGGCTTTACAATTGGCTAAAGAAAGAAGAGAAGTGAAAAACAAGGGAGAAAGGGCAAGATATATCCAACTAAACACAGAGTTCCAAAAAAACTGCACAGAGAGACAAGAAGGGCTTCTTCAACAAAGAGTGCATAAAACTAGAAGAAAACAGAAGGGGAAAGACTAGGAATCTCTTCAGGAAAATTGGAGATATCAAGGTAACATTTCACCCAAAGATGGGCACAATAAAGGACAGAAACAGTAGAGACCTAGTAGATACTGAAGAGATCAAGAAGAGATGGAAAGAATACACAGGAGAACTCTACAAAAAAAAGAACTTAATGAACAGGATTAGTATGATGATGTGGTCAGTCACCCAGAGCTAGACATTATGGAGAGTGAAGTCAAGTGTGCCTCAGGAAGCACTGCTGTTAATTAAAGCTAGTGGATGTGATGGGATTCCAGTAGAACTATTCAAAACCCTAAAGGATGATGCCATCAAGGTTTTGGATTCACTGTGTCAGCAAATCTGGAAGACCCAGCAGTGGCCACAGGACTGGAAAAGGTCAATCCTCATCCCAGTTCCCAAGAAGGGTAGCACTAAAGAATGTGCTAACCACCGGACAATTGCACTCATCTCCCATGCTAGTAAGGTCATGCTAATATCTTGCATGCTAGGGTTTAGCATTATGTGAACCAAGAACTTCCAGATGTTCAAGTTGGGTTTAGATAAGGAAGAGGAAGCAGAGATCAAATTGCCAACATTCGCTGGAACATAGGGAAAGCTAGGGAATTCCAGAAAAACACCTATCTCTATTTCAATGACTATATTAAAGTCTTTGACTGAGTAGATCATAGTAAACTGTGGAAAGCTCTTAAAGAGATGGGAATACCAGACCATCTTACCTATCACCTTAGAAACCTGCATGTGGGTCAAGAAGCAACAGTTAGAACCCTGTATGGACCAACTGATTGGTTCAAGATGGAGAAAGGAGTGTGACAGGGCTGTCTGCTGTCACTCTGTTTGTTTAACCTATATGCTGAGAAATGCCGGCTGGATGGGTTACAAGCTGGAATTAAGATAGGCGGTAGAAACATCAACAACTTTAGATATGAGGATGATGCCACTCTAATGGCTGAAAGTGAGGAGGAAGAGCCTCACTCATAAAGAGCCTCTTGATGAGGGTGAAGAAAGAGAGTGAAAGAGCTAGCTTAAAACTAAATATTAAAAAAACTAAGATCATGGCATCCAGCCCCATTACTTCATGGAAAATAGAAGGGGAAAAGGTGGAAGTAGTGATAGATTTCCTCTTCTTGGGCTCCAAAATCACTGGATGGTGACTGCAGCCATGAAATCAGAAGACAATTGCTTGATGGCAAGAAAGCTATGACAAACCTAGACAGTGTTAAAAAGCAGAGACATTACTCTCCCCATAGAGGTCCATATAGTCAAGACTATGTTTTTCCCAGTGGCCACATACGGTTGTGAGAGCTACACCGTCAAGAAGGCAGAGTGTCAAAGAACTGATGCCTTCGAACTGTGGTGCTGGAGGAGACTCATGAAAGTCCCTTGGACAACAAGGAGCTCAAACCAGTCAATCTTAACGGAAATCAACCCTGAAAACTCATTGGAAAGACTGTTGCTGAAGCTGAAGCTCCAGTATTTTGGTCATCTGAGGTGAACAGTTAACTCATTGGAAAAGTCCTTGATGCTGGGAAAGATTGAGGGCAAATCAGAAAGAGGGCATCAGAGGATGAGATGGTTGAATGGCATAACCAATACAAAGGACATGAACTTTGGCAAACTTTGAGAGGTGGTGAGGGACAGGGAGGTGTGGTGTGCTACAATCCATGGGGTCGCAAAGAGTCGGACATGAGTGAGTGACTGAACAACTGAGCAATTGAATCACTTTACTGTACACCTGAAACAATGTCATAAATCAACTATACTCCAATAAAAATAACTGCTACTGCTGCTGAGTCACTTCAGTCGTGTCCAACTCTGTGTGACCCCATAGACGGCAGCCCACCAGGCTCCCTCAACCTTGGGATTCTCCAGGCAAGAACACTGGAGTGGGTTGCCACTGCCTTCTCCAATGCATGAAAGTGAAAAGTGAGAGCGAAGTCACTCAGTCGTGTCCGACTCTTAGCGACCCCATGGACTGCAGCCTACCAGGCTCCTCTGTCCATGGGATTTTCCAAGCAAGAGTATTGGAGTGGGGTGCCTTCTCCACAATAAAAATAACAACAGTGATAATTGCTAATAAAAAATTAATACATGGACACTTTTATCAAAATTGACTGGTGTGACAGAAACTACATTCCCAATCCAAAAGGAATAGAAGAAGGAAGAGAAGGTCCAAGAATGGAAAGGAGGAGAAAGAACTTCCTTTGAAAAAGAAAGCACAGGGAACTTGGCTTTTCATCACTGTCATTTTAAAAATATGTTCTTTTAAAATTCATTTTGATACAAATACAGGAAGGGGAAATAAAGAAGCGCGAAGTGACTTACTTGGTTTCACCCATCTCACGTCTATGGCCGTGTGGTTAAGAACAACCGCAGTGATATCGGCTCCTCTCTCTGGTAGCCCAGCTAATGTTTTCACTGTCACTTCTTGACTTGGTGTAAAACCCACACTGTTATGTACAAAGACCTTATATGCATACGTCGTAAACCTAAAAAGTTGTTTTTAAAAAATACACATATAAATTTCTCTTTCCAGAAAACAACACACATTTTATTTTTCCTCACAATATACAGACTTCCCCCTGCAGAATGAACTATTTTGTCCCTGCTCCAAATACATTTCCTTTTGCCTCCCTGCACAAAAACAGCATCATTCTTCTAACTCTCGATTCTTAATCAAAGTGTTAATGAAATATTATATAAGAAATGCTAAGCAAATACCATTGTTCAAAACAAAAACAAATGTGGTTTATTGTTTTTCTCATCCTTATTGTTTTCATAAGTGGTGAGGATTACAGCTCAGTTCAAGATACAATTACACATCTGGCATCCTGCCAGCTTTCTATCTAGATTTGATCCAGAGAGTTTTATGCTCTTCTTTTGGGAAACGCATCCATTTCAAACACCAAATTCTCTCATCACCATTTTCTGCCTGTACCTGTAGTCCTGTCCCATAATCTCACTGGCAGAGAGACAAATTCCTAAGTTAAATTGTAAAACTGTGACCAAAGTATACAACATACTCCCACTGAGGTTTTGCTATGGTGAACTGCATTTTGCCACTGTGAGAATATACTTACTTGAGTCAATACAGTGGAAGCTGAACACTGATTTTCAGGAGAAGAAAACTAGACAGTGATGTGATATGATGTCCTAAGTCATGCTAAGTCACTTGAGTCATGTCCAACTCTGTGCGACCCTATGAACAAGTCTACCAGGTACTTCTGTCCATGGAATTCTCCAGGCAAGAATACTGGAGTGAGTTGCCATGCCCTTCTCCAGGGGATCTTCCCAACCCAGGGATTGAACCCAGGTCTCTTGCATTGCAGGCAGACTCTTAACCATCTGGGCCACCAGATGCAGACTTCCCAAATCATATATTAAATCAATGATGGGTTGACACCACCCGTTCCTTATCCTTTTTGGCTCTTTCAGGCAGAAGACTCTTTTTGAGTCAAACTGCCCAGGTAGGAAAATACTATTTACAGACACAGTCAAGTATATGTTCATATGTCATATGTTTATATGTACATATATGTAAGTATACACCTTAAAATCATACATGAACTTACATACTTGATTGACTATTTTAAATGAATATTAACTTTAATATTTAGAATTATTAAATAATAATGAATAGATCTGTATTATAGTTATTTAAAAATTTACTATAAAATATGTGTTCTCCTTAAGATAAAGCGGAGAAGGCAATGGCACCCCACTCCAGTACTCTTGCCTGGAAAATCCCATGGACGGAGGAGCCTGGTGGGCTGCAGTCCATGGGGTCGCTGAGGGTCGGACACGACTGAGCGACTTCACTTCACTTCACTTATGGCTTAGTACAACACAAGACCCTCTCCAGGGGGTATCCAGGCCTTAGGGCAACTGCTGGCCTCAGATCATCACTTTCTTTGGGTTTCATAGATCATCACTTCCAGTGCAGGGTCCAAGGAATTTGCCTCAATAATGACAAGAAAGAGAGGATGCCATTTGCAGGGCTGTGCTAAATAACTTAGCCAAAGTTACATCAGGATGCTCACAGAATTTTGCCACTACCCACAGAAGAAGTCTGCTTGCCTGACTTTGTTTCTCACTCACGGCCCGAAGGTATTTTTGCAGGGCTTGACCTCAGGCACATTTGCTCTGTTATTGTAGCTATAGGTTAAGACTTACTAATATTTTTGAAGCTATTTACTATCTATTTCCCCAAATAAATACTACCATCAGATCGTCTAGCTTTCCCTGCTTTACCCCATCTCCATGTGTCCTTCTCTCTCTCTCTCTTTTTTGTATGCTGTTGTGGGTTTGTGCCCCCACCCCCTAAGATATGTTTAAGTCCTAACCCCTGGTACTTGTAAATGTGACCTTATTTGGAAATGGGGCCTTTGCAGATGAGATAAAGTTAACATGAGTTTATACTGGATTAGGGAGAGCTCTAAATCCAAAGGACTGACATAAAAGAAAGAAGAGGGAAAATTTGTTACAGACACACACAGGGAGAAAATATTCACAGGGAGAAGATGGGGGAAGAAATTGGCTTCATGCTGTCATAAGCCAAGGAGCAACTGGGGCTACTAGCAGTTGGAAGAGGCAAGAAATGGTTATTTTCTAGAGGCTTTGGAGGGAACATAGTCCCGATAGTATTTACATTCCAAACTTTCAGCTTCCAAAACTGTAAGAGAATACATTTCTGCTCTTTTAAGCCACCCAACAGTGGTAGGAAACTCATACATATGCTTTTCAGCAAGTGCTAAATAGTCCATAGGCTTCACAAGTGGCTCAATGGTAAAGAATCCACCTGCCAAGCAGGAGACTCGGGTTCCATCACTGGGTCAGGTAGATCCTCTGGAGGAGGAAATGGCAACCCACTCCAGTATTCTTGCCTGGCAAATCCCATGGATAGAGGAACCTGGCGGGCTACAGTCCATGGGGTCACAGAAGTATAGGACATGACTGAGCAGCTAAACAACAATAACAACAAATGCCTACATGACAATGACAACTGAAAGATAATAATAACAGTATTTACTGAGTACATGATACGTATCAGGAATTTTCTACATGTTTTACCCATTCATTCTTCACCATAGTATTATAATACCTGCTTTGAAAATTAGGAAAATAAATAACTAGTCTAAGATATTGAGCTAGGAAATGGGAAGTACAGACTCAAACCAGGACAATCTGATTCCAGAGCCTGATCTTTTGCCCATGATGCTGTATTGCCGGGATCATCATGATGGCGATGATGATGATGATAATAAACACCATGGCCAGCTAGATGATGTCATATCACTGGGGCTTGATCTCTTGAGTTTTTTTATGGCAGATGGGAGAGACTTTTGCTTATGCATCCAAATAATCTTGCCAAATGTCCTTGTAACCACCAGGATGAATGTGAAGGATGGTGATTCATGGTTAAGAGGGGAGCAAATCTGTGACAGTCAAATGAAACACAGCTAATGGCTCTCATGGGAACTGAACTAGTGACCTTGCCGTCATTAGCTCTGTCCCTGGGTAAAATAGTTTTAATTCTGCTTTACTCCCCAAAATGGCTCAAAAGAAACTTAGCTAGGGTCCGGATGCCTATCTCTCCTACAATATTTAAACTGTTCTTCTACATGTTTATTCTATGATACAGTTAGTAATCTTGATGGCTTTAAAGTGATATCATTTTCATGGTTCTTTTTACAAGTGGAATTTAAACATCAGGCATTGCTAAAATGATGAATTGCAAATAAGGTCTGTAGGGCCTTAGTTCTTCCTGTGTTACTTGAAATTATTTCATCATAATTTAGGTATGATGAAATATATGATTTATGTCTACACAGAAGAAATTTAGGGCACACAGATACATAGAATTGGAATGCTTGTTTTCAAAGTACAGTTGCCTCTTAGTATCTACAGGGAATTGGTTACAGCACCCCCATGGATACCAAAAATTGAGGATGCTCAAATTCAGTTCAGTTCAGTCACTCAGTTGTGTCTGACTCTTTGTGATCCCATGGGCTGCAGCACGCTAGGCTTCCCTGTCCATCACAACTCCCAGAGTTTACTTAAACTCATGTGCATTGAGTCAGTGATGCCATTCAACCATCTCATCCTCTGTCGTACCCTTCTCCTCCCACCTTCAATCTTTCCCAGCAACAGGGTCTTTTCCAGTGAGTCAGTTCTTCACATAAGGTGGCCAAAGTATTGGAGCTTCAACTTCAGCTTCAGTCCTTCCAATGAATATTCAACACTGATTTCCTTTAGGACACTCTGGTTTTATCTCCTTGCAGTCCAAGGGACTCTCAAGAGTCTTCTCCAACACCACAGTTCAAAAGCAACAATTTTTCGGCGCTCAGCTTTCTTTATGGTCCAACTCTCGCATCCATACATTCAGTTCAGTTCAGTCGCTCAGTCGTGTCCCACTCTTTGCGACCCCATGAATCGCAGCACGCCAGGCCTCCCTGTCCATCATCAACTCCCAGAGTTCACTCAGATTCACGTCCATCGAGTCTGTGATGCCATCCAGCCATCTCATCCTCTGTTGTCCCCTTCTCCTCCTGCCCCCAATCCCTCCCAGCATCAGAGTCTTTTCCAATGAGTCAACTCTTTGCATGAGGTGGCCAAAGTACTGGAGTTTCAGCTTTAGCATCATTCCTTCCAAAGAAATCCCAGAGCTGATCTCCTTCAGAGTGGACTGGTTGGATCTCCTTGCAGTCCAAGGGACTCTCAAGAGTCTTCTCCAACACCACAGTCCAAAAGCATCAATTCTTTGGCACTCAGCTTTCTTCACAGTCCAACTCTCACATCCATACATGACCACTGGAAAAAACACAGCCTTGACTAGACGGACCTTTGTTGGCAAAGTAATGTTTCCGCTTTTCAATATGCTATCTAAGTTGGTCATACCTTTCCTTCCAAGGAGTAGGCATCTTTTAATTTCATGGCTGCAATCACCATCTGCAATGATTTTGGAGCCCCTCAAAATAAAGTCTGACAGTTTCCACTATTTCCCCATCTAATTCCCATGAAATGATGGGACCAGATGTCATAGTCTTAGTTTTAAGAATGTTGAGCTTTAAGCCAACTTTTTCACTCTCCTTTTTCACTTTCATCAAGAGGTTTTTTAGCTCCTCTTCACTTTCTGCCATTAAGGGTGGGGTCATCTGCATATCTGAGGTTATTAATATTTCTCCCGGCAATCTTAATTAAAGCTTGCGCTTCTTCCAGCCCAGCATTTCTCATGATGTACTCTGCATAGAAGTTAAATAAGCAGGGTGACAATATACACCCTTGATGTACTCCTTTTCCTATTTGCAACCAGTCTGTTGTTCCATGTCCAGTTCTAACTGCTGCTCCCTGACGTACATATAGGTTTCTCAAGACACAAGTCAGGTTGTCAGGTATTCCTATCTCTTTCACAATTTTCTACAGTTTATTGTGATCCACACAGTCAAAGGCTTTGAATAATCAGTAAAACAGGAATAGATATTTTTGTGGAACTCTTGCTTTTTCCACGATCCAGCAGATGTTGACAGTTTGATCTCTGGTTCCTCTGCCTTTTCTAAAACAAGCTTGAACATGTGTAAGTTCACAGTTCACGTATTGCTGAAACCTGGCTTGGAGAATTTTGAGCATTACTTCACTAGCCTGTGAAATGAGTGCAATTGTGTGGTATTTTGAGCATTTTTTGGCATTGCCTTTCTTTGGGATTGGAATGAAAACTAACCTTTTCCAATCCTGTGGCCTCTGCTGAGTTTTCCAAATTTGCTGGCATATTGAGTGCAGCACTTTCACAGCATCATCTTTCAGGATTTGAAACAGCTCCACTGGAATTCCATCACCTCCACTAGCTTTGTTTGTAGTGATGCTTTCTAAGGCCCACTTGACTTCACGTTCCAGGATGTCTCACTCTAGGTGAGTGATCACACCATCGTGATTATCCGGGTCATGAAGATCTTTTTTGTACAGTTCTTCTGTGTATTCTTGCCACCTCTTCTTAATATCTTCTGCTTCTGTTAGGTCCAGACCATTTCTGTCCTTTATCGAGCCCATCTTTCCATGAAATGTTCCCTTGGTATCTCTAATTTTCTTGAAGAGATCTCTAGTCTTTCCCATTCTGTTCTTTTCCTCTATTTCTTTGCATTGATCACTGAAGAAGGCTTTCTTATCTCTTCTTGCTATTCTTTGGAACTCTGCATTCAGATGCTTGTATCTTTCCTTTTCTTCTTTGCTTTTCACTTCTCTTTTTTTCTCAGCTATTAGTAAGGCCTCCCCAGACAGCCATTTTGCTTTCTTGTATTTCTTTTCCATGGAGATGGTCTTGATCCCTGCATCCTATACAATGTCACGAACTCGTTCCATAGCTCATCAGGCACTCTATCTATCAGATCTAGGCCCTTAAATCTATTTCTCACTTTCACTGTATAATCACAAGGGAAAAACCACAGCCTTGACTAGACGGACCTTTGTTGGCAAAGTAATGTCTCTGCTTTTTAATATGCTGTCTAGGTTTGTCACAGCTTTTTCTCCAAGGAACAAGTGTCTTTAAATTCCATGGCAGCAGTCACCATCTGCAGTGATTTTAGAGCCCAAGAAAATAGTCTGCCACTGTTTCCATTGTTTCCCCATCTATTTGCCATGAAGTGATGGGACAGGATGCTTTGATCTTATTTTTTTGAATGTTGAATTCTAAACCAGCTTTTTCACTCTTTCACCTTCATCAAGAGGCTGTTTCATTCCTCTTCACGTTCTGCCATAAGGGTGGTGTCATCTGCATATCTGAGATTATTGATATTTCTCCCGGCAATCTTGATTTCAGCTTGAGCTTCATCCAGCCCAGTATTTCACATTATGTACTCTGCATATAAGTTAAATAAGCAGGGAGACAGTATACAGCCTTGACGTACTCCTTTCTCAATTTGGAACTAGTTCATTGTTCCACGTCCAGTTCTGACTATTTATATAAGGGACTTGAAGATGCTCAAGTCCCTTATAAAAAATAGCATAATCTTTGCATAGGATATATGCATATTTTTCATTTTTTAAGTGCCTAGATTTCTTATAATACATAATATAATGTAAATACTATGTAACATTATCATAATGTGAATGTTATGTAAATAGCCTTTGCCTAATGTCACACAGCTAGTTAAGAAGATTAGGTGGGCCTGTACTTTATTTATTTTTAATATTAAATTATTTCCACTCTTCACTATTATTTTACTGAATTGAGAAATAAGTAGGCATTTCACTGGATGTCATGCATTTGTCTTTTGCATTTTATTTAATTTTCATTTTTCAGTTGAAATTTTAAGTAATAAGAACCTGAACTCTTTAAAATGAACTAAAATATACTGTTTTCATGACATCTGAAACCTAATCTTTGTCAGTAAGTACGTAAAACTGTCTACATGGGTCAGCATATATTTCACCACTTCATGTCAAAAAAGAAAATATTCATTTGCTTCAAATATTTTGTTCATTTTCTCTAGTATATTGACTTTTTAAAGATAGACTTAAGTGTTGATACCAAATGGGATATTCCATTTAGTTAATGATAAAATACTTTTAAAAGAAAAATGGTCCTTCAGTTGACATCATATACTCATGCAAAACTTGTGTATATCAATCAATATCTTCTCTAAATACTAATTATGGTTTTTGGGTATGTTTTGAAAAATGTACCATTGCAAATCCTGTAAGATGTAGCTTTTGAAATCTGCAAAGTAAATGAAAACTTGTATTCAGTCTATATTGTAGGCAGTAAAACAAGCTGTTTGAAGGTCTACTTAGGAATACTAGGCTGTTGTACCAGTCATCCCCTAAATGATTGATTTAGATCATTCTCCAGCCCCTCCCTTCATCCACACAGAAAATGATTAACTTGTTGTGAAATAGGCAAGACTCTGGTATCCTTCCTTATAAAAGATAATACATATTAAAATCTTATTTATGGAATAAGACTCATTTCAAGGTTCAATTGTTATTACTCGAATGAATGAGAAAACTAGATGATGAAGATTTTAATCTGTTTATTGAGTAGAATTTATAAATTAATGAATACTAAATAGTTACTAAAGCATTCAGTCTCATATCTTTCAGGTCACATATAATTTGACTAGTGACATAACAGTCTATCTATCCAATAAAGAAATGATCCTTACTGAAATTTAGATTTTTTTCCTTGCAAATTATATTGCTTTCTTATGTTTGATATACCATTGTTTTATTCATTAATTAATTTGTTCATTCATTCAAAAATATTTATTAGCACTAACAACATGCCTTGGCAGGAAAGCTATGACAAACCTAGACAGTGTGTGAAAAGCAGAGACATTATTCTGCCAACATATGCTCAAGACTATAGTCTTCCTGGTGGTCACGGACAGTTGCGAAAGCTGGACTGTAAAGAAGGCAGAGCACCAAAGAACTGATGCCATCAAGCTGTGGTGGTGGAGAAGACTCCTGAGAGTCCCTTGGATAACAAGGAGATCAAACCAGTTAATCTTAAGGGAGATCAACCCTGATAAATTGCTGGAAGGGCTGATGCTGAAGCTGAAGTCCCAGTATTTTGGTCATCTGATGTGAACAGCCAACTTATTGGAAAAGTCCCTGATGCTGGGAAAGATTGAGGGCAGAAGGAGAAGAGGGCATCACTGATGCAATGGAAATGAATTCTGGCAAACTTCGGGAGATGGTGAGGGACAGGGAGGTGTGGCGTTGCACACCTAGTCAAATCCATGGGGTTGCAAAGAGTTGAACGTGACTGGGCAACTGAACAACAACAGCAACATGCCAGATACTAAACACAGTGAATGTAATGTCTGTCCTACTGGAGTGTGTGTGTTTGTGTGTACACAGAAACATGTTTTTAAATGGGGACCTCTAAAATACATATTCATTTATTCCTTTTTCTTTCCACATACATCAGATAGAGCATCTAATTTAACCTAATCTAGACAGGAAGTCTTCACAGAAGAGAGAGCATGGGCTATGGATGGCAAATAGTAATTTGGTCAGTAAGAAGCATCATTTAGGGCAAAAGGAAATGGCAACCCACTCCAGTATCCTTGCCTGGAAAATCTCATAGACAGAGGAGCCTGGTGGGCTGCAGTCCATGGGATTGCAAAGAGTCGGGCACGACTGAGTGACTAACACTTAGATCTTGAAAGGGTCTGATGTTTTGGGAACCAATAAAATTCTTTAGTGCCTCAGGTGATTTTCATCAGAATTAAAAACGTGTCAACTTTATTGATATCCTAACAGAATTCACATGTCAATATTGTCACCAATATAAATCATGTTTCCAAAAAATGCAGGCTATTCAGTTGCTCCTCCTATTAACTCTCCATTTCTGCCACAACCCAATACATGCTTTAGAACAACATTACACACTAGAGGATTTGCAAAACCTCTGATAGATACTATTCCTTGCATCCTCAAATCCTTTGTGAGAATAAATAAATACACAAACAAACAAAAATTCAACACTATTTCCACTGCTTAAACCTGCAGTTTTTTAGATTTTTCATTGGTGGTGGATACCTTTTCCTCATGTATTTGTTGCTGAAAGATTTTTTTTTCCCTAAAAATGCTGAAGGTCTTTTGCTTTTGAAAATTGAAATGTAATGATGATCACACATGAAAGTTATGATACATTTTAGATTGTGAGTGAAAGTTGCAGCTGTCCTATTCCTGTAGCTATCTATATTTCTGCTACCAGAATGTTATACCCAAGATAACCTTACTGTGATTTCTGTCTCTGTTCTACTGTATCATCAACATGAAAAAGAAATGCAAGCAAAGTAACTCGATTTCTTTTTTTTTTTTTTTTAAAGAAAACATTAGGTAATAAAGCCTCCAATGAAAAAAAGCATTCCTTTCAGATTTAGGAATTCCTTTTCCATGAGGTAAGTTTTCAATATGATGACACTTAGAAAAGGACAGAATGAGGCAAACTTAGAACAATGAAGAAAAAAAAGGAAAAAAGCACTGTGACTCAACTAAATTATATGTGAAATAGATATATATTTGCTCATTTTGAAATATGTACATTGCTAACAGATGGTACACCAATGTAACAGAGTTGGCCTTCGTTGATAAAGTCAAAAGTGAAGTGAAAGTTGTGTCTGACTCTTCGTGATCCCATGGACTGTAGCCCACCAGGCTCCTCTGTCCATGGGGATTACTTAGGTAAGAATACAGGAGTGGGTTTCCATTTCCTTCTCCAAGGGATTGTCCTGGCCCAAGGACCGAAGATAGGTCTCCTGTATCGCAGGCAGATTCTTTACCATCTGAGCCACCAAAGAAGCCCATTTCATCTATAAACCCGACTTGTACTCATGTTGTGATATTGAGGAAGAAAATAATAGGATCTACCGCACATTGGTGGTCATTCCATTCACCCTCCACATTCATGAAGCTAACTCCTTTACTTAATACCTACAACTTGAATTATGTTTATCTTATAGGAACGTGTGTCATGGAACTGACCCAGTCTTTCCACATTAGAAAAGCACAAAATGTTATTTGTGCATATTTAATCTCATTACAAATTAATTCCAAAAAGGAAAAGGAGTTTGTCAAGGCTGTATATTGTCACCCTGCTTATTTAACTTTTATGTGGAGTACATCATGAGAAACGTTGGGCTGCATGAAGCACAAGCTGGAATCAAGATTGTTGGTAAAAATATCAGTAACCTCGAATATGCAGATAACACCACCCTTATGGCAGAAAGTGAAGAAGAACTAAAGAGTCTCTTGATGAAAGTGAAAGAGGAGAGTGAAAAAGTTGGCTTAAAGCTCAACATTCAGAAAATGAAGATCATGGCATCTGGTCCCATCACTTCATGGGAAATAGATGGGGAAACAGTAGAAACAGTGGCTGACTTTATTTTTTTGGGCTCCAAAATCACTGCAGATGGTGACTGCAGCCATGAAATTAAAAGTCGCTTACTCCTTGGAAGGAAAGTTATGACCAACCTAGACAGCATATTAAAAAGCAGAGACATTACTTTGTCAACAAAGGTCCATCTAATGGGGAAACAGTGGAAACAGTGCCAGACTTTATTTTTGTGGGCTCCAAAATCACTGCAGATGGTGACTGCAGCCATGAAATTAAAAGACGCTTACTCCTTGGAAGGAAAGTTATGACCAACCTAGACAGTATATTGAAAAGCAGAGATATTACTTTTCCAACAAAGGTCCATTTAGTCAAAGCTATGGTTTTTCCTGTGGTCATGTATGGATGTGAGAGTTGGACTGTGAAGAAAGCTGAGTGCTGAAGAATTGATGCTTTTGAACTGTGGTGTTGGAGAAGACTCTTGAGAGTCCCTTGGACTGCAAGGAGATCCAGCCAGTCCATCCTAAAGGAGATCAATCTTGGGTGTTCATTGGAAGGACTGATGCTGAAGCTGAAACTCCAATACTTTGGCCACCACATGCGAAGAGTTGACTCATTATTAAAGACCCCGATGCTGGGAGGGATTGGGGCAGGAGGAGAAGGGGACGACAGAGGATGAGATGGCTGGATGTCATCACCGACTCGATGGACATGAGTTTGGGTGGACTCTGGGAGTTGGTGTTGGATAGGGAGGCCTGGCGTGCTGTGATTTATGGGGTCGCAAAGAGTCGGACATGACTGAGCAACTGAACTGAACTAAACTAAACTTATTTGATAAGATCTTCCTGACCTTATTATGAAACTAGAAGATGCATGTGATCTGTAGGTTTCTCATGGTTTCCACTCTTTGTACTGATAGCTGTAGTTATCACATGTATTTTAGGTAGAATTTGTGCCTTTCCTTGGCTTCCTTCTTTCTTCCATAAAGAAGCAATATTCTACTTGGAGTGTTGGCAATGCCCTATTCTTGACCTGTGTGATGATTACATAAGAGTTTGTACCTATACTAGCAATTATAAATTGTGTAATAACTATGTGTTCTATGTACTGTTCTGCATACGTATTTCATTAAAACTAAAAAATTAAAAGGAAAGTCATGTATTTTGTATGCCTTTAGACTATCAGTGGCTTTCAACTCATTGAGAACATTTGTATACATTTTAAAATTTCCAATTCTTAGAAATCTATGAAAATTTCAGGATGTGGAACTTTCTATTTCTGTTCCTCTTTATTTATGAATGAGCCTCTAATAGACATTGCTCATAAGAAATTTAAACATGTATCTAATTATATAAAGAGCATAGAGAGTAAGACTTGCATTTTTATTTTATTCTTATTTTTCTGGCATAAATAACTAAGTAAATTTTTTAAAAATTTCTCAAGTGCAAGGTAACAAATACTTTCAAGTGCTTTGCTTCCAATGTATATAGTTTATACATGGAGACATACAATACAGAACTTAACATAACCTTTGGTGAATGAAGCACATCTTTGCAAACTTTTGTTCTTTTATTCCTTTGAACAAATATACAAATTATTGTATATTTACAAACATAATGTAATTTTGTTTAGGTCATTTTGTCAACAGAAGAGAAAAAGTGTGGGTTTTTGTCATCAAGTTTAATTGAAGATTTATTGCTTTCTTGATATTCATGGGTTCCAAATCCAATATTAAATGTTTATTTTCTGCAGAAAAAGCTAATCATTTAAATGAAGAAATTTAAAAATTACTAAAAAAGATGATAAAAAAGTTAAAAAATTTTGGTGTAGAATGTAATATTTTGATTATATAACACAGTAGATGTTGCTTCTTTCTTGCAGAATAATTAAACTTTAGCTCAAATTACAAAACAAACCCAAAAGGCAGGATAACAGTATCTGTTGAGCTAATCCTGGGAATAAGTCGGCCAATTGGGAATTAACTCCCACTTCTGAAAATGCAAACTGGAGGAACATACTCACTCTAATTCTTGATGACAGAAGAGGATAAAACTTTTACAAAGAGTGAATTCTGATTGTATTATTGGAACTGCATTTGTGTGTGTTGCTTTGAGACTCAAGCAACTCCTTGCCTTTCTTGTTTACAAGTAGGTATTGAACTTTGGAGCTACTAACACTACTCCAAGTGCTCTTTCCACTCCACCAAATTTTCTTTCATTGCTCTATTACTTGGACTCTGTGCATGGACTGGCACAGATATTTAAATTTAGAGAAAGACAAGGAGGACACTTTAATAATTGTTGATAAACTTATTCTTTAAATTGCCTGGTATTTAATTGGTACTCAATTGGCTCAAATGGTAAAGAATCCGCCTGCAATGCAGGAGACCTGGGTTTGATACCTAGGTCAGGAAGATCTCCTGGAGAAGGAAATGGCTACCCACATTCCAATGGTCTTGCCCGTAGAATCCCATGGACAGAGAAAGCTGGTGGGCTAGAATAGTCCATGGGGTTGCAAAAAGTCGTGCGTGACTGAGTGACTAAGAACAAACAATGTTTACATTCAACTGATTCAAAATCAAGTTGTAGTCACAGAAAGCTATGAACCAAGAGATCATTTTTTTCCCGGTTCTCGTCTTTGCCATCTTTAGCGGTTTATCCTAAGGTTCAGTTCTTAGATTTCTTCTATGCCTGAACTGACTGTCCTGCTCTTTCAGTCTCATGGCTTTATATGCAATCTATATCTTGACTTACCATATTCACAGCTCTAGTCTAGATTTCTCTAATGAATTCCAAATCCTTTTACGTACTATTTCTAGCTTCTGTTGGATATATTATAGTCATTTCAAACAAGCAGCCTACCAGGTTCCTCTGTCGTTTGGGTTCTCCAGGCAAGAATACTGGAGTGGGTTGCTGTGCTCTCTTCCAGGAGATCTTCTCAACCCGGGGATCAAACCTATATCTTTTACCTCTTCTGTATTGTCAGGTGGGTTCTTTACCGCTAGCACCACCTGGGAAGTATGGATATATTACAGTCGTTTCAAACATAACATGTCTCAAACTGATTCCCCAGTTTATTCCTACCAAAGATTGCCCATCTCATCAAATGCCACCTGAATTCCCCTAGTTGTTCAAATTAAAGACCTTGGAGTCATCATTGACTCTGTTCTTTCTTTTATACCCCCCCCACACAGACGGTAAAGCGTCTGCCTGCAATGTGGGAGACCTGGGTTCGATCCCTGGGTTGGGAAGATCTCCTGGAGAAGGAAATGGCAACCCGCTCCAGTACTCTTGCCTGGAGAATCCCATGGACAGAGGAGCCTGGTAAGCTACAGTCCATGGGGTCGCAAAGAGTCGGACACGACTGAGCGACTTCACTTTCTTTCACTTTTCACACAGTTAATTAGGAAATGTGGTGCCTTTATATTCAAAATATTCAGAATCAGACCATTTCTCTTGAATTTCATTGCTGCCACTGTATTTTAATAACTCTCCTTTAAAAACTGGGGTATAAGTATTATTTGAACAACTATGAGCTTCTAAAGTGGTGGGCTGAAGCTGGCTTGCACAATCGACTACCATTTCTCATAAGGGTTATGGTAATACCTTCCCACACAGCCTCTCTATTTACATAATTCATTCAGTTTGCACAGAAACAATCCATTCTCTGCAAATGAACTAGAGTATTAAAATGCATATCAAAAGCTATGACAAACCTAGTCTATCAGTTCAGTCACTCAGCTGTGTCCAACTCCTTGTGACGCTATGGACTGTAGCACTCCAGGCCTCCCTGTACATCACCAACTCCCGGAGCTTACTCAAACTCATGTCCATTGAGTCAGTGATGTCATCCAACCATCTCATCCTCTGTTGACCGCTTCTCCTCCCACCTTCAATCTTTTCCAGCATCACGGTCTTTTCCAAAGAGTCAGTTCTTCCCATCAGGTGGCCAAAGAATTGAAGTTTTAGCTTCAGCATCAGTACTTTCAATGAATATTCAGGGCTGACTTCCCTAAAGGATGGACTGGTTGGATCTCCTTGCAGTCCATGGGACTCTCAGGAGTCTCCTCCGACAACACAGTTCAGAAGCATCAATTCTTCAGCACTAAGTTTTCTTTATAGTCCAAATCTCATGTCCATACATGATGACTGGAAAAACCATAACTTTGACTAGACGGATCTTTGATGGCAAAGCAACGTCTCTGCTTTTTAATATGCTATCTTGGCTGGTCATAACTTTCCTTCCAAGGAGTAAGCGTCTTTTAATTTCATGGCTGCAGTCACCATCAGCAGTGATTTTGGAGCCCAAAAAACTAAAGTCTGTCACTGTTTCCACTGTTTCTCTATCTGTTTGCCATGAAGTGATGGGACCAGATGCCATGATCTTAGTTTTCTGAATGTTGAGTTTTAAGTCAATTTTTCACTCTTTTCTTTCATCAAGAGGCTCTTTAGTTTTTCGCTTTCTGCCATAGGGTGGTGTCATTTGCATATCTGAGGTTATTGATATTTCTCCCGGCAATCTTGATCCCAGCTTGTGTTTCTTCCAGCCCAGTGTTTTTCATGATGTACTCTGCATAAAAGTTAAATAAGCAGGGTGACAGTATACAGCCTTGACGGACTCCTTTTCCTATTTGGAACCAATCTGTTGTTCCATGTCCAGTTCTAACTGTTGCTTCCTGACCTGCATATAGGCTTCTCAAGAGGCAGGTCAGGTGGTTTGGTATTCCCATCTCTTTCAGAATTGTCCACAGTTTGTTGTGATCCACACAGTCAAAGGCTTGACTATTGGCATAGTCAAAAAGGCAGAAATAGATGTTCTGGAACTCTCTTGCTTTTTCCATGATCCAGCAGATGTTGGCAATTTGATCTCTGGTTCTTCTGCCTTTTCTAAATCCAGCTTGAACATCTGGAAATTCATGATTCATGAACTGTTGAAGCCTGGCTTGGAGAATTTTGAGCATTACTTTGCTAGTGTGTGAGATGAGTGTAATTATGAGGTAGTTTGAGCATTCTTTGGGATTGGAAGGAAAACTGACCTTTTCCAGTCCTGTGGCCACAGCTGAGTTTTCCAAATTTGCTGGCATATTAAGTACAACACTTTCACAACATCATCTTTTAGGATTTGAAATAGCTCAACTGGAATTCCATCATCTCCACTAGCTTTGTTTGTAGTGATGCTTACTAAGCCTGCTGGACTTCACATTCCAGGATATCTGGCTCTAGGTGAGTGATCACATCATCGTAGTTCTCTGGGTCATGAAGATATTTTTTTGTATAGTTCTGTGTATTCTAGCTACCTCTTCTTAATATCTTCTGCTTCTGTTAGATTCATACTGTCACACGAGTGTATGTTCCCCGGTTCTTTGTCTCGTCACAACAAAGATTTGGAGCAACGGACATTAGAGCCCTTGTCGTGTCACAGCTCTCAGGCCTTGGACAAACCGTGTTATAGCTCTTAGGTAAATCAGTGTTACAGCTCTATTTTATTTAGAAGATAGCAGGAGAATCCATCCTCAAAGTGTGAGGGCATGACAACCCAAAGATTTGAAGAGAGGAGAGTGGAGAGCACGTGGGAGAGGGGAAGAGAGAGAGGGAGAGAGAGAGAAAGAGTGCACGCACGCAGGAAAGGAAGAGAGAGAGAGCACTTTGGCTCCTCCTTTTATATATTTTCTTCCACTTGGGCCTGCCCTATGCAAATTGGGCTTAGCCAGGAGTGCTGTTCGTTCTACCTGAAGTCTTCACTCTGGTCCTTGGACCTTCTTTTGTTCTATTTTCATGGGCTTTTCCCTTCCTTGTCTTTTAGCCACCGCCATTTTGGACTCCTTTTCCCTATTCTACCTACCTAACAATACCATTTCTATGCATGAAATATTCCCTTGGTATCACTAATTTTCTTGAAGAGCTCTCTAGTCTTTCCCATTCTATTGTTTTCTTCTATTTCTTTGCACTGATCACTGAGAAAGGCTTTCTTACCTCTCCTTAATATTCTTTGGAACTCTGCCTTCAAATGGGTATGTCTCATCTTTTCTCCTTTGCCTTTCACTTATCTTCTTTTCTCAGCTATCTGTAAGGCCTTCTCAGGCAACCATTTTGCCTTTTTTGCATTTCTTTTTTCTTGGGGATGGTCTTGATCCCTGCCTCCTGTACAATGTCACAAACCTCCATCCATATTTCCTCAGGCACTCTATCAGATCTAATCCCTTGAATTTGTCACTTCTACTGTATAATCTTAAGGGATTTGATTTAGGTCATACCTGAATGGTCTAGTGTTTTTTCCTACTTTCTTCCATTTCAATCTGAATTTGGCAATAAGGAGTTCATGATCTGAGCCACAGTCAGCTCCCAGTCTTGGTTTGCTGTTTAGAGCTTCTCCATCTTTGGCTGCAAATAATATAGTCAAATCTGATTTCAGTTTTGACCTAGTGACTCTACACATGGACTACACATGTAGTCCATGTGTAGAGTCTTCTCTTGTGCTGTTAAAGAGGATGTTTGGTATGACCAGTGTTCTCTTGGCAAAACTCCTTCATTCTGTACTCCAAGGCCAAATTTGCCCATTACTCCAGGTATATCTTGACTTCCTACTTTTGCATACCAGTCTCGTAAAATGAAAAAGACATCTTTTTTGAATGTTAGTTCTAGAAGGTCTTGTCAGTCTTCACTGAACCATTCAACTTCAGCTTTTTCAGCTGGTTGGGGCATAGACTTGGATTACTGTGATATTGAATGATTTGCCTTGGAAACGAACAGAGATCATTCTGTTGTTTTGAGATTGCATTCAAGTACTGCATTTTGGACTCTTATTGACTATGATGGCTACTCCATTTCTTCTAAGGGATTCTTGGGCACAGTAGTAGATATACTGGTCATCTGAGTTAAATTCA